>OZ018329.1:86831593-87351593 GCA_963969495.1 Ceratothoa steindachneri
TTCTTGGACCTTTACCCGTCGATTTTCGAGGATCCTCCTCTCCACACGGGCCACATTGTCCTCGTTGGTCACATCTGACGGGCGTCCTGGACGGGGGTCATCTTCAAGGGACTCACGACTATGGCGGAACTCCCTATTTCAGCGAGCACTGGTTGCATAGGGAGGGGCGGTGTCGGTGTACACTGCAACCATGCGTTCATGGATCTCTTTTGCATTCTTGCCTTCCTTGGTCAAATATTTGATCACTGCGCGGTGCTCAACCTTCTCCATTGTTGAAAAACTTGTGACTGACGATCTGCGATCAGCTACTGCTTCTTAAATAGTCGAGGCAGGAGTGTGCGGCCGCAGGTCATGACTTGTCATAACTTGTCCTAACATCCCCACAAACAGCCATCCCCCTTCCTCTGTTTTTCCCTACCGATTCGCAAAACTTATTGACCACCCCTCGTATTTCCTTTCCAGACTCATACATTTGCCCTTTTGACCATCGTGATTTCAATTACATTTGCCCACAAATCGTCATTTCAATTACCTCAATTACATTTACCCACAATTCGTGATTTTATTTACATTTCAATTATTTTAATTCCATTTCAATTATTTCAATTACATTTACCTACCATTCGTGATTTTAATTACACTTCAATTAGTAAAAAATACATTTTAATTAGTTACCTTGTTACCGATTACCATTACATTGTTAACTATTACCATTTACCATTACCTTGTTACATACCTACCATTACCCATCTACCCTACGCCAAGTTTAGTCACGACAAAAATTCAGTGTTAAACTCATGTTCATTTTGTATAATTAAATTCAAATTCAACCAATATAATTTTAAATATGTTCCATTCTTGTTAATCTATAATAATATATATTTTGTTGTATCCTCGTTATATTTCATCCATTCCTTAACGATTTCGTGTCTAACCATTAAGCCAAACTTCGCCATAAGCTTAGCCGCTCGAGCCTTTCTTACGATTCAATGAAACTCTCCTCAAAAACTTATAGATATAGGTTTGTTGTGAAGTATCTATCTAGGTTCATACCACGATGGCAACAGAAAGTCTATTTTGATTGGTTAATTTCCAATTGGGTTGTATAAAGGTTTTGATTAGTTGCTGGTCGGGAGGAGTTGTACTTTGATTTTGAGGTAACCATATTGGTATCAAAGGTCGTACAAAAATTAATTTTGGACGAGATGCATAATTTTCTCGGGCGAGAAATTGCCAACTGCCTCTTTACGAACTTTGTAGGAGCTTGCAAAGATGTCAGCTCCTACACTTGTTTGTACTTTTGAATTGTGTTGAACCACTTACGGTGCAGAGTCCTCCCTTCAATATCTCGCAGCACTGCTTTCAGCAGATCATTGTCTCATTCTACAGTGTGTCTGACATAAGTCAGATTTGTTTTTATGTCCCTTGCAAAAACTGTTGAGGCTTCTATTTCTGCTTGTAGTACTGTTCTGGGGGTGTATTTTGGTGCTCCTAGGATCTGTCTCCAGACATTATTTTCTCTTATTTGCAGTTCTTCCATTTCCTTTTGTGTCCACTCTATGACAGATTTCTTACCTTGATGAGGGTCTTCTCCCTCACCAGTCACTATTGTATCCTCCAACCAAAACAGCAAAGAAAAATGACAACGAGGAGAGGGGATATGGTTAGCTAATGATGGACACACTGAGAAAAGGCATTAAATTTCAAAAAGAGAATCACCAAGGAAGACAGTCAATTTACTTTTAAAAGACTGCAAGGAAGGAGCAGATACTAACTCTTCAGGAAGAGTGTTCCAGAGATTTATAATCCTAACTGAAAAGAAACGAACTCTAACGTACGTGAGATACCTAGGTACAAAAATCTTCTTAGTATGACCTCTGGTGCGAATACTGTTAGCATATGCAAATAAGTGTTCAAGATGGGGGCAGTGGCCATTCAAAATTTTTCACACCATGATCAAATCAGATCACAGCAATATACCCTTGATAGAGAACAAATTCAGGTTTGTTAAACGCTCGATATAAGACAAATTTATGAATTCTTCAACACTTTTGGTCCATCTTCTTTGTACAGGTTCCAAGAGTTTCAAATCTCCGACATAACCAGTATTCCAAAGTACACTTGCAAAGTCAATAATGGGACGAACATGAGAAATGTAAACTTGTTTTATAAAATCAGGAGACCGGCAAAGTGGGCCCCTAAGAATACCATCTGCAACTCCACTTGGTTTGCTGAACACTTTCCTGATATGCAAATGAAATTTAAGAGAGTAATCTACCAGAACACCAAGATCTCTGAAGGAGGATTTATTAGGAATAGAACAATTCCCAATAAAATAATCAAAAACAGGTGTAGTGTTGGGCCTACAAAAGCAAACTCGAGCACACTTATTTACAGAGAATTTCAGACCCTATGACTGACTTGTGCGGGGAGCAAGGATATGTCATTTTGTAGAGTCTTACTGAAACCAAGAACCCCAGCAACACCAAGGGGTGAAGCCAGATACAACTTAAGGTCGTCTGCAAAATGATGTATATATACAAGGAATAAGACTGAACCACAACCTTCATTTTCCTACCACGCAGGAAATCTCTTATCCATCCTAGCAATGGGTCACCTATGCCTATCAGAGAAAGCTTTTATAGAAGCAGCTGATGGTTAACCACATCAAAGGCCTTACTATAGTCAAAGTATAGTACATCAACAGCTTGACCAGAGTCCACTTGATTGCTGATATAATCATAAGTGCTCAGAAGCTGGTCAGGCACAGATAAGTCTGCACGAAAGCCAAATTGATGAGGCGAAAGGATGTTATTGGCTTGACAAAATATATTAATATGAGAAACAATAATTCTTTCAAGAGACTTACAACAGACTGAAGTCAGGCGAATTGGTCTATAGTTCGAAGTGACTGAATGTATACCACCCTTAAACAATGGTAAAATGTTGGTAGATTTCCATTCAGTTGGTAACTACATTGATGTAATGCTCTTGTTGAAGATAATATACAATGAATAAGAAAGAGCTAATGCACATTTCTTAAAGATAATGGAAGGAAAGCCATCAGGTCCACAACCAGCTGATAGCTTTAATCTTTGAACGGACTTTAATATTTCCTCTACAGTGGCTTCATTAACGATCATACGAGCTGCAGATATTTGGTGTGGATATGGATTAGGCAAGTTTCCGACAACAGATACAGACACGAATTGGTCAGCCAATAGGTTTAGCCATTGGTTCACAGTCGCTGTACCACCTGTTCAGTAAAATATTTGAAAAAAATAGCATTCAATAAACTTTATAAATTTCTGGAATCTAATTCACTGTTGTATAAACACCAATATAGTTTTAGACGTCAGAAATCCACGATTCACGCGATAATTAACCACCTTCAATATTTATATGATAACATTGAAAAGGACCACATTGTATTCTCAATTTTTCTCGATTTTAAAAAAGCTTTCCATTGTGTCAACCATAATATTCTACTGTCAAAATCAGCTATGTACGGAATTAGAGGCAACTGTCAAAATTGGTTCAAATCATATTTAACTGAAAGAAAGCAATTTGTCTCCGTCAATGGTCATGACTCATCCCACCTTAATATTACAACTGGGGTCCCACAAGGCTCCGGGCTAGGGCCACTGTTATTTTTAATCTATATTAATGATATTGTTAAATCATCTTCTCTGTTTAAATTTATATTATTCGCGGATGATAGTGCCTTATCAACTCCCTTGCCATATGACAAACCGAGCAACATTGCATCTACAATACCGCATTAAATCGAATTCTACACGCTGTATTTGAACTTTTGGTGTCAAACTACCAATCGCACTAAATCGAAAACCGCAGTAATCGAACCCGCAGTAATCGGGGTATTGCTGTACCCATAATCACCAAACCCGCAATAGAAGAAAATTTATTTCACCCTTGTATTCAAAATCAAAATCTCAATGTAGCTTTCTGTACAAATCTATCAAAATGGCTTGTACGACAATATCAAATCCCAAACCAATTTAGCTCAATTCAAAAAAGCTCTTAAAAACAATATAATTTCGGCTTACTAAATTTCTATTCAGCTTTTGTTATTGTGTATTTATTTGTTACCGTACACTGTTATACTGTGTACTACTACTTTGATTTATACATTATAAATATGTTATTATTTATATAAGACTGCTGACTATGTTAACTACATACCTCTTGAAGAATCGCTGGAAATAAAATAGTTTTTTAATTTATCTCTAAATTTAAATTATATAATTATTCGTTATTTGCAATCATCACAATGGTTAGGTTCTCAAATGAATATTAAGTTGTTTATATTTGTATAAACATGAAGGGATTTCTAGTCTTGATAATTTTATGCTTAGTCTTAAGTTTCTGCCCTAAAAGTCACTGACTTATTTTGGGCCAATAAGTAATCCTGTATGTATAAGTACTTATAGTAACTTGGCATTAAGATATAAAATGTAATATGTTTTTACTGTACATTGGATAATATGGAATAAATAAATAAATAAAAATAAATAAAATACTCTTACCGGACCAACCGACGGACGATCAACCTTTTTCCTTCTCAAATAGCCATGAAGTTTTTTAGGTTTCTGGTCGTTAAAGCGGTTGGTGTGTGGCTTATAAAGTGGTTAATAATAAGTTGAACGTTTTTAATGGTAATTATCCTAGGGAATCTGGGGCACCATCCAAAGTAAGAAATCACTTTGGCAATGAATTGAGATTAAAAATTGAATGGGTGAAATAAAGGAAGTTCTTCAGAAGGGACATTAATTCTAAGTTTTAACAAAATATATTTATTTGAGAAATCATATATTTTAATATCTTAAGTGAGGTAATATAATATGGGGAGAACTTAAGTTATTTAGGTCCTTTAAATTACAAAATTAAGAATCCTTGCAGTACGACAATTATGGTGTTTTGAAAACAGGCAACGTCATTAATCAAAGGGAAGACTTGAAAATTGTGATGATGTTTTTGAGCAGAATTATTAAATAGAAGAATTGGCGATTGATAATTGAAACTATACGATATGTAAATAAATTAGGGATGATATGCCGATTACAATATATTGAATATAAGGTGAAATTTATATATACATATATATATATATATATATATATATATATATATATATATATATATATATATATATATATATATATATATATATATATATATATATATAAAGTGTGTGATGAATTAGTTGTAGGGTAAGCAAAAGTTCTATGAGAATTAGTTCTGGGGTGAGCGAAATGTCTATGATAATGGTTAACGTGAATTTTGGGGTCTGTAATTGGCAAAATACACATAATTAATTTAATTTTGACAAAAATGGGGAAAACCGAACTAAGAATTATACTTAAATTTTGACTAACCTGTTATCACGGGAGCACAATTCAAATGGGACGATGTCTGGATTTTCGTGCGCATGGCGAAAGGAAATGTTGCCAGTTGATACATTCCCGATATATATATATATATATATATATATATATATATATATATATATATATATATATATATATATATATATATATATATTGTTTGGGGGAAAAATTCTATACAAACTTGTACAGTAATCGGAGAATTTTGCCCATAATTAGATCTTAGAGTCTTGAAATGAATCCAAGTAGATTTCTTTTGAGATTGAAGAGCTCGAGAAACTTTTTTAACCCAAGGTGGAAATGAGACTGTGATTTATGGGGTACATAGAACTTGAAAGCATTATGAAATATACTAGAAAATTTAGAGTAGCTTTGATGTATATCACAACCAAAAAGTATGTTATCCCAGTCAATCAAGTATAGTGTACGAGAAGTGCAGGCGAGCGGCTTAAAAGCTTCGTTACAATGGTGCCCAGACCTGGGAGGGGGGGGATAACATTCTCTTCATTTTCTTCCAAATACGCTCCGCTTCTAGGAGGGGGGTGTATAGCGTACGAGAAGTGCAGGCGAGTGGCTTAAAAGCTTCGCTTGAATGAGTCTTTTTTTGAGACTCAGGATGGCCGAGTGGATTCGCCGCCGGCTAACAGTGGTCCAGCGACGCGGAAAGCTGTTCGCAACTCGCTGACGCTATTATTTTCTCTTTGCCCCCTTACCTACTCCCCTCTATCTACAAAGAACAAATAATCATTAAGTGCATTGAAATTACAATGAAACTAGTCAAGGCATAACTCAGAATCAGGCTTGGGTGTCGTTGAGAGAGAACAAACCGAGCAGGTGAATAAAATACCAACATGGCCACATCCAGGGAGAGGGTCTACGCCAGTTAACTCTAAAACACGGTCATGACTAGATGTGAAAACTAAATCCAATATATTTCCAGAGGTAACAAAATTAGGAAAATTCACCCACTGAATAAGGTCTAGCGATAGAAATAAATCCAAGAAGGAGCGATCAAGCAGTGTGAAAGCATGTGGAGCAGGCAGCATTCAGTCAATATCTGGTAGGTTGAAGTCTCCTAGCAGAATAACTTCTCTGGAGGAACAAAACGAGTCGATATAAGAAATAAGACAACTATTTTCATCTGAAGTATAACTTGGAGGCCTTTATACAACTAAAATATAAATATTAAATGATTGGAGGAAGACTCCAAGAGTATTAGGAAATTCAGTAAACACATTATTATACCTAATAAGGTTTCTAGTATACAGACCAACTCCATGTTTACGAAAATATGAAGGGGAGTCACTCAGGAGAAAGGGATAACCAGAAATGTGAACAGATGACGAAGAAACTGAGGAAGAGAGCCAAGATTCTGTAAGGGCTACAATATCTACACCCTCAAAAACAAAACAAAACAAAGAAACAAGATTAACTTTATTGACAAGGAAATTCAAATTAACCTACCAAACAACTACACAAGAATTTAAAAAAATATCTACAGGATTTTGCGGAAATTAGCTATTTGAGTTCTAACTGTACTGCCCAGGGTCGAATAGGACTGCTCTATAGGTTTAACTGGAGTGGTGCATGCAGCCGCAGCAGGGATTGGAAGGGAGGGACCCAATTGATGGGCATTTAAACCAGAGAGCGTATGGAATACCACCTGACTGACTACTTGGAGGAGTTATCCCTTTCCTACTCCTCCTCCCCATTCTCTGCTTATAAGTAAGGTCTTTATTGATGAATATGCTGGAATGTTGAGTGCCACCTAAATTCTTAAAATTAGTCAGAATAGTCAATCGATGCTGTGTGTTGGCTACATTTGCCCTTATCAGATTAGGCTTAAGGGACAACACATCAGTAACAATTACTGGACCAAGGCTAGGGCAAACCAACGACACAACCTCGTTGAATTTTTTAGGGAAATTTTCAAGAGAAAGTTCACGTACAATAATGATGCCACGCCTTTTGCCTAGTTCATGAAGTTTCTTTAATTCGTCTTTAAAACGTTGTTACATTTCTGGCTGCCCCAGAGCCTCCTTCGGTGATAAAGGGGAAGAAACAGCTCCAAATGCAAGAGAATCTTTAAGGTCTCTAAGCTCACTGGTAACGGCAGTCACCTGGGCACTTAGGGTAGACACAGTGTCAGCCAACTTAGACACCATCACATCCATAGACTTAACAACGTCACCACAAGAGCATGTCTGAGCTTGAGGGGAAATGTCACAATTGACACAGTTAGGGCAAGCAAATTTCACACCCTTACCTTTATTAGCCACGATCATATTAAGGAAAGCAGACGAAATTACACAGCAGACCTCGGTACCATTACACCAGCTGGTGCACAAATTACACTGGATGCATGTCTTCCACTGACTTACTAGAAGTAACACACGGGTAACACGCACTAGAGTCCTGGGTGCCTCTAACACGTTGTGAGGTTTTGCTTTTAGCCCCACGACTTACCATAATTGCATGAATTAAGAAAATGGTAACACAAAAACTAAAAAATGTAAACGAGGAAACAAATTAAAGATGTCGCCCTTCCAACAAAGCACTTACAGAAAGCGCAATAAAGAATATTCCTTAAAAAGAAAAGGACTATATAAAAAAGACTATATACAAAAGAAAAACACACAAAACCAAATAAATATAAATATATATAAATACCGAATGATTCGGGTACATTTTGGAGGTCTGTTCTTATCAACGCTATGGATGGTTCCTCGGAAGTTTGAAGCACTGAAGCGAGCTTGGTGTTTCGATCCAGCAGTTTATTTTTGGCGCAATCCACGATTAGATTGAAGTGCTTCAAGGAATCCATTTCCAGGATGGGTGCGGTGATGTCTGCTACAACGAAAGACAATCGAAATGACCTTCTTAAACTTGAAATGGCAAAATCCGCACTCTTTTCCCCGTGGGTTTTAATCTGCCCACCGTTTGCGTTTGAAAGATTTATGCAACTTATTTTGATGTTGCTGTTATTAGTAATGCTGGCTGGGATGATTAAAACATTCGCCCCCGTGTGGATCAGGAATTCGTACCTCTTGTCGATTTTTGCAGCTACTTTGAAAACGGCGACGATGGTCTAGATGAGGGCTGAATTTGTAGATCCTCCTTTTCTTTGGCCACTTGCACCACGGCTTATACCACTTTGCAACTTTGCAGTGTCGCCGTAATAGAGATGTGCACGGCACACTATTGGCCTCTGGTCCTTCCTAAATGAACGCACGTTCACTGGGACGAGGTTTAATTTGCCACCATGATTTTGATTACTACTCCGCGTCGCACTCGCAAATTGTTTCCCGCGCATTACCGCCTGACCGCAAGCATTTCCCGCACTATTCACATTAACGCATTGTTCTTTGTTAAAAATTATTAATTCGTCCGCGAGTTTACCGATTTGGGTTAACGAGAGGTCTTTTTGAGTGGCAATTAACGGTGCAATGGTGATTGAATAAATTTATGCCTCACAAGTTACTCACCTACTCCATGCTGCAAGGCTGTGCGCCTCAGTTCCTCCAAATTTCGCGAAGGACGTCCAGTGAAAGTCGATGAGGCTGTTATTCTTTCGAATAATTCTGGCTTAGTCTCCTCGAAGAGACTTACGACTTCAGCCTTCAATCTCTTGTAATTTTCATTTTTGAAAATGTCTGCAGGCATTGTTACCTCCTTAGTGATTTTTGAATTGTAGAATTGAGCCTCTATAATCCTAAACCAACCCGTCACTGCAGCGTCGTTGAATACTGGGGCTTTTATCGTCACAGCACTTACTGATTCTGCCTCACCTTGCCTCGTCTGGTTGACTTCCATTCTCTTTCCTCTTCTTTGTGTTTCCTCAAATTCTTCAATGTTCTTCCGCTTTTGTTTAGTGGAACAACGGCACTGGTTGCTAATAATGGCAGTTCTTAATGTAAGGTCGCCAGTTATGGGGGATCCTGGCAAGGTTGCCAGTTATGGGGGCTCTTGAAGGTCGTCCCTAATTATGGGGGAACCTTGAAGGTAATTGTGAGGACAACCCAAGATCCTTGGAAGGGGGACGCTGTTTACCAGTAATTGTAGTGGATTACCGAGTTATCGCGTAATCTTTTGGCGAGGACTCCGGTTGATACATATGTTCCAGTTAGTTTGCGTTGCCCTTCATTATTTCCCACGAGAGTGATTTGTGAATTGCTATGAAGTGCCCTAAGCCGAGGGGCGGTCTTATTCTAGCGACGGGGTCAAATAGCCCGAAGGATGGAGATATACCACACCAGGGTAGAATACCAGTATTTCGGGAGTTATGTAATCGCGAGGAATTGCGATTAACGAGGGGAATGCGCAACGATTGTTTTCCCGATTAATAAGGCCTTGAAGTAGGGAGATGAAGGAACGTCAGGATATTGAATTCACCAAAGCAAAAATAGAATTATTATTGAACTAGATCTTATTGCACTTTACAAAAGTTCTTTAATTAAGTTTTAAGTTCTAAGTTATTAAAAAAATTAAGTTTGAGGTCATGTGCGAGCAAAGTCTAAAGGAGGCCGGACGAATAGGGCCTTTAAGAGTTACACCTTAATGTCTGCGTTATGTAAACGACTATGTACAAAGATGAATTACGCAAATCCGAGAGATCGGACTGAACGATCTATAACGCGATATATTGCTATATAAAAAGAATAGTACTCCTCTTTGTTCTAGTTTCACACAGTTATATATTCAATTTAAGCCACGCCCTACAGGTTTCCAGTCTAACTAAGCCACACCTCCCTCTTATGTGCCGGCCTGTTGATTGGTCGGTATTAACATAACTCGACTCTTGATTGGTTACTGCTGAACATATTGATAAGGAAGGCACTCCGACTATTGGGTAAAATTCTCTGTGGGTGGTGGTATGTTGCCATGGAGACAGCTTCCTAATCTCCCTTCTATTTACTTAATCGTGATAACTATCCGGTTTATTCTGGATTCTGTTTTGATTATAATGTTTGCCTAAGATTGCCTCGACCAACTCTAACAGAGATAATTGTGGTCCGTTTACTACCGTGTGACATTCTCGTAAACGGCGCTAACTTTACGTCTCTCTCTCTCTCTGTACTTTATGTGTGTAGCGACTGTCGCGTGTGTCTTATTTGGACGTACACACCGGTCGCTTCAACCACAGAGCAACAAACATATTGCCAACCTCCTACTCCTACGGATGAGCCAGTTAATATACTCGGGAGGGCAATATTATTCCAAAAAGTCTTACCTATCATCAGTATATTTGTTGATTGTGAAATTATTGAATATGTCATGTTCATCATCTTTGTGCATTGATTTAGTCTTTCTTTATTATGCCTCAGGAAACAATTTCTTGAGTTTGTGAGAATTAGTCTAGATATTCCATTTCATCCATTACTCTTATTTCCTTGATCTTGTCTGGGTACATCTTAGGTCTTTTATCATATATTAGTATGCTATATTTTTTGGTGTTGATTTATATGCCAAATTCTTTTGATGTTGTTGTTAATAGCTCTATCATGTTTTCCATTTCCTCTATTGAGTCAGAAAGAAGGAGACCATCATCTGCATAGAAGAGCACAGGAATATCAAGTCTCTTGTTCCAAATCCCTTTTCTGATTTACAAATTTTATCAATGATATTATTAATGATAACATTACATAACATAACATAATTTAACGGATGACAAAAGCCACAAGGGCCTATCAAAGGTCATCCGCATCTGTCAAAACCCACCTACAAAAAGCACCATCGCCAGGGACAGACAAAATCAGTCCCCCACAATATAATATAACAGATGACAAAAGCCACAAGTGCCCATCATAGGTCATCCGAGTCAAACGGCCTCTTTTTTAAGGCACCCAAACTCCCAAGAAAACTACATCCAGAGGATTGCGTCCACAAACAAGGGTATCACCAATCAAGGCTTGTCAAGAACTAAATCATGCAGCTATAGATATATACAAACAATATTAATATATACAAAACTTAGGAACCATCACAACCTTCCCTCCCCATAAACTCATCCAACCTACTCTTAAATACATTTAAATTTGGACTACCTACTACCCTCCGCGGCAATTTGTTCCAGAAGTCTACCACTCTATTGGTGTAAAAATACTTTCTTAAATCCAACCTACACCCTTGCTTTTTAATTTTCAAGTGGTGACCTCTAGTCCGATTTCCATCATCTAACTCCAAAAACTTGTTAACATCCAATTTATCAATCCCTGAAATTTTTTGAAAGAGCTCAATCATATCCTCTCTCACACACCTCCTTTCGAACGAGAACATATTTAATACCCTCAGTCTATCTATATATTCAAGGTGCCTCAGGGAAGGAATAATCTTTGTTGCCCTCCATTGCACTGACTCGAGAAGGTTAATATCGTGTCTAAAATGTGGGGACCATGCCTGTATACAGTACTCTAGATGTGGCCTAACATAATTTATAGAGTTTAAGAATAACCTCCTTACTTTTGTAACTGACATTTCTCTTAATGAAACCCAGCACTCTATTTGCCCTATTTCTTGCTTCAATACACTGCTTAGAAAACCTTAATGACTTATCTATTACTACTCCTAGATCTTTCTCATCCTCTACTGAGCTCAGCCAATGCCCATCCATTTCATAGTTAAATTCTCTATTATCTTTTCCCATGTTAATAACTTTGCACTTATCAAGGTTGAAAGTCATTTGCCACTTATGTGCCCAGGTTAACAATTTATTTAAATCCCCTTTGCACTTTTGATTATTATCATCAATATCTTTAACTACAGCTGCTAATTTTGTATCATCCGCAAAAATTGACGCTTTATTATTAACTGCTTCTCCAAGATTGTTTATATAGATGACAAATAATAATGGACCGAAAACTGATCCCTGAGGAACCCCACTGATAACATCCCCCACTCTGACTTTACACCATTTAGCACTACCCTTTGCTTCCCTTCTTTCAGCCACTCAACTCAGCTATTCAATTTGAAACACGCCCACATATCCCAATCATTTTTAATTTATGAACTAGTCTCCAATGTGATACCTTATCAAATGCTTTACTAAAATCCAAGTAAATTACATTTACATTCTTCTTGATTTGTTACGAACTCCAGAAAGTCTAGTAAGTTAGTCAAACATGATCTACCTGATCTAAACCCATGCTGAGCATCGCTGATTAACCCCCCCCCTCTCTAGATGTTGACAAATCCCTTTTTTAACTATTTTCTCAAGAATTTTACAGACTATAAGAGTTAGGCTAACCGGTCTAAAGTTATTTGGATCGTCTTTACTACCCTTCTTGAAAATGGGGACTACATTCGCTCCCTTCTAATCATCAGGTATTTCTCCATATTCCAGTGACCTAGTATACAACTTCTCCAGAGCTATTGAGATACTTTCTACCCCTTCTTTAAGTATCCTAGAATGAATATTATCAGGGCCGGAGGCCTTGGTGGACCGCCTCTCAAAATCAAGTGCAATTAAACTACAACAGGTACAAAACTCAGCGGTGTATATTATTACTAATACGAGAAGGCGTGAACTCAGAAGGATGAGAGATCTTCACAATCAAATAAAGCTCCCAAGTACAAATGTGTCCCTACACAGAAGAGCAGTGAAGGTGTGGGACAAACTAGATCGCATAATGTCTGACGACGAAAAAAGAGCCATAGAAATACCACGAAACCACAGAGAGAACAACCGATGCAGTTTCAGAAGTGGTAGACCCGACTCGAGGGAGGAACCGCTCCCAAGGTATACTGCAAGGTAAGATTGTAGAATCAAGAAAAAATAGCACCAAAGGAAATTCGCAAGAAAAAAATGAACCAAAAAATGAAAAACATCGACAAACAACAGAGGCGCGAGAGCCCCAACAAAGAACTGAAAAATAACCGGAAAAAATAAAGATTAAGAATCAAAGAAATGGCTGATCACCCAACAACTAACTCTAACTCATTCCTCTTCACCACATTACCCTAACTATCCTATCCACTATACTACGACTATTCACTTTAAAATTTTCTACCTTTTTTTAAGACGTAAGACGTAAGGCCTTGGTAGCATCTAACTCACCTATTAGTCCTTTTATCTTCCTCCAATCCACACTAATGTTAGTAAACACCTCTTTCCCTGACCCATGAGTACTATACATAAGACTATTTAGTTTCTCCTTTGTAAATACTGATGCAAAATGACCATTTAGTACCTCAACTATTTCCTCATCAGTTTCTCTCACAACCCCTTCATATTTGATAGGTCCTATTTTAACTCTGCCAGACTTGTTATTAATTTTATAGTAACTAAAGAACTTTCTATGATCTTTGTTACTATCCTGAGCTAATTTAGTTCCTGACACCCTTGTGTTCTTCTTTATAATCTTATTTAACTCATTCCTAGCCATTCTATAATCACTTAAATTTTGAATATTATTTTCAACCTGTAATTTTGTATATGCCCTTTTCTTTTCTGAAATTTTTCTAGCTATCTCCTGATTCCACCATAATGGTTTCCTACTTTTGTTCCTAATAGCCTTCATTGGGATACATTGCTCTTGGACTACATTTATTATATGCTTGAAAGTATCCCACATCCCATAATCATTTTTACCTCTGAATTCTACATCCTAGTCTACCAAATTTAGCAAGCTTCGAAGTTTTACATAATCTCCCTTATGAAAATTTGGAACTTTTACAGCATTCTCGGTTATTTTACCCTTCTTAATTCCCAAGTTAAACGAATTATCTGATGGTCACTATTTCCCAATCCTTCCCCAACAGTTAATTCTTGAACTAAATGATCACTGTTAGAAAGTACTAAATCTAATATATTGTCCCCCCTCGTTGGCTCATTAACAAATTGATTAAAAAAATTATCCTCAAAGCATTCTATGAACCTGCCACTTGTTATATCCCTACCTATCATATTTTCCCAGTCCACAGAGTTTAAGTTGAAGTTCCCAATAATAACTGCATCTGTTTCACATCCCTTACTTATTTCCCTTATCATTAGTTCATCTATATCATCAGTCTGCCCAGGTGGTCTGTAAAAAGCTCCCAAATGCACCATTCTACTTTTACTGAACCTAATATCTATCCAAAGTGACTCAACTCCATCCTGCTTTATTGAAGTATTTAAACTTGAAACAATGTGGTTATTTATATAGATAATTATTCCCCCACCAATCCTACGTGTCCTTTGACTAATGCACATATTATAGCCCTGTAAATCAAATTCACATATAGTGTCACTAAATTCTACTTCATTAACCCAGGATTTAGTAACACATAATATATTTATATCCTCATCGCTAATATAACTAAATAGCTCATCCTTCTTGTTTCTAAGACTACGAGCATTTGTATAGAAACAATTTAACCCCCCTATCTCTGAAGCACCGCTTGAAACCTGAAGGACCTCACATTTATTGCCTTGGAACCTATTTCTCTTATCTACCGAGTCCATTCTACTTTCAGTACTATAATGTCCTCTTATAATTCCCTGACCACTATTAGTATCTAGTTTCCCGCCCGCAAAGACCTAATGACAAGATCATACTCCCCCCACAACACATCTACCCCCCTCCTACTCAAATGCAGTCCATCCATCGTATACATTTCTTTCATTCCAACAAACCTATCCCACACATCCACAAACATGACACCTTTCATCTCACACATCCTCATCACATAATCATTCAGCCCAATCGCATGAGACATCCATTCTAACCCAACTTCCATTCCTGGATAATAGGTTCTGTGTCCCTCTGACTCACACACCTATTCTCCCCCTGGCTAACCACCTCAACAGAGGAAACCCTATTCTCACAAAGAACAGGAGAAGCCTCCCTAGCTACACATTTCCTAACCACTCTCCACTGTCCCCCATCCTCACTAGGCCTATTTCTAACTAATCTAAGAGGGCTAACTTCACTATCCCTAGAACTATCATATCCTACCTCCTCCACTGGCCCTCTACTTTCACCTGAAACATCTAACTGGCCTAACTTCCCCCCAACCTATTCCCAGCCCTAGGCATAACACTAAGTTTCCTCCTGAGCTCAGCAACTAACCCCTCCAGCCTACATATCCTGTCTAATTCCTGCATTCCCATCCCCTCTAAATCTACAATTCATTCACGCAGCCCACATACAACACATGTGTACCCCTCACCAACTACACCACGACCCATGCATACATTCCGACACTCATGCTCACTTTCATCCCCGAACTCTATCACTTATTCAAACAAAGAAAGAACTTAGTAATAAGAAAAAAAAAGAGCAACTTAGCTTTCGCTGATTCTGTGGTGAAGAACTATAGAATATTCCGAAAAATAAATCAACAGACCGAAACGAGATTTATGGCGCAACACAGTCCAAATCAGTCGCTAATTAAACCATCAAACTAGAAACGAGGTTTCAAAACACTAATTTAATTTAGCTACTATGTACTTTCCCGCTCAAAATAAGGTAAACAAAAAAAAACCGGGCCGAAAAATTAACAATGCTAAACAACTTCGTTATATTAACCAAATATACTATCTAATAACTTAATATTTATGTTTACTATGTCAATAGAGTATACGTAATACTATTTTGCGTAAAAACTTCTATCAAACACCAAAATATAGCAAATAATCAAAATATTCCGAGTGCTCTACGAAACACGTGCTGCCTGTTCCATACAATTAGAAGAGGAATTTAGAAAAGTTGACTGGATCAAAATTTTTAAAGATAAAATGTATATGAAGTGTGGGATTTATTTAAAAAAGAACATGACAGAAAAATAAATTTATGTGTTCCAGTAAAGATAAGAAGCAAAGCGAAACCTAAGCCACCTTGGTGGATATAGATAAAATCCAGACTTTCAGCACAATGAAAGATATAAAAATGCAATGAAAGAATTACGAAAAGAAATAAGAAAAGCCAGGAGAAAGTTCGAACGGAAAATTTCAAGGCAGATTAAGAGAGACCCCAAAATCTACTATAAATATGTAAGAAGCAAATTAACTGTTAAGGAAGAGGTTGGACCTTTAGAAAATGAAAATGGTGAAACTGTAACAGAGTATCTCCAAATGGCAAATAAATTTAATGAATATTTTAAATCTGTTTTTACAAGTGAAAGGCTAGAAAATATGCCACAACCAAAAATAATGTATGATGGAAATGATATGTTGAATGACGTTGATTTATCCGAGACTGCTATACATAAAATTTTAGCAGACTTAGATCCAGAAAAAGCACCTGGAAATGAACAAATTTTTAATATAGTCCTTAGAAACCTTAGACATTTGATATCAAAGCCATTGGAAATTATGTTTAATCACAGTTATGTGCATGGACAAATACCAAGTGACTGGAAGGAAGCAAACATTACTCCAATCTATAAAGGGTCAAGAGCACCAAAAAATTCAGTATCGTCCTATAGACGAGTCAGTTTAACATCTCAAGTCAGCAAAGTTTTTGAAAAATTACTTAGAAAAGATATGTTAAAACACCTATTAGAAACGAATATAATTAAAGATAGTCAACATGGCTTTTTACCTAAAAAGTCTTGTCTGACAAATCTACTTACATTTTTGAAAAGGTAACTAAATATGTTGATGAAGGGTACCCAGTAGATATCATATACCTGGATTTTGCGAAAGCATTTGATAAGGTGCCTCATCAGAGATTATTACTCAAATTGAGGAGTCATGGTTTTGGAGAAGGAATAGTGAGATGGATAGGTGAATGGCTAACTTCCAGAAAGCAAAGAGTTGTAATACAAGGGCAAAAATCGACTTGGAGTAATATAAGTAGTGGTGTGCCGCAAGGTTCAGTATTGGGGCCAATATTATTCCTAGTATTTATTAATGATATTGACGAAAATGTTAAATCAAATATCCTAAAATTTGCTGATGATATAAAGATCTTTGGGACTAGCTCAAATGATAAGGAAATTAGAGTGCTTCAGGAAGACTTAAAAAAAACTTCATAAATGGTCAGAGGATTGGCAGATGATTTTCAATGTTATTTAGTGTAAAACTATAAATGTAGGATTTAATAATGTAAATGCTGTATATAGCCTAGCACAAGAAAATATTGAAAATGCTGTTACAGAAAAGGATTTAGGTGTAATAGTACATAATACTTTAAAACCAAGTGAGCACATAGCCAAAATTGTTTATAAAGCAAATTATGTTCTGGAGACAATAAAAAGAACAATTGACAATAAGTCAGAATTTAATATTATAAATCTTTACAAAAGCTTAGTCAGACCTATTTTGGAATATTGTTTACAGGCGTGGAGGCCTACTAATCAACAAGACATAGATAATATAGAAAAAGTGCAAAGAAGAACTACTAAAATGATAACAGTTCTCCTTTAGTCAAAGAGTTATTGATGAATGGAACAATTTAGATGACCAAACGGTCTATGCAAGGTCAATAAATTAATTCAAATAAAAAATTGGCAAATTATTTGAAGAATGTCCGGAGCTACGAATAAGTCTGAGAAGGCTGCCTGCTCCATTAACAAGAAGACCGTTGGATGCTGCTTAACCAGCTCTGGCGGGGCTGGTAAGTTTACACTCAGCCGGAGATTGCTTCCCTAATTGAAACATATTAGTAGGAATAACAAGGGGAAGCCGGTGCATCCCTGCATCGTTTTCGATACCTATATTAGAATTATCCCACCGATCCAAAGTCTAGTTGTACATGTCCACTCTAGCACGAAGGTCCCTTGGGACAACCAACCTAGGTTACCTGTAAGAGCAAGAGCCCTCCTATCAGGAGCTGCCAAGTGTAGGCTATGAATGGTCTTTTGCAGTCTCCTTCTTTTCTTATGTTAAGCCTGGGAATCCGTCAGCTAACCTTGGCAATCCTGCTAGATGGAGCAGGTTTTGACTCCCCCCATTCGTCAACAAATCCTCAATGAGACGGCAAAATTCATCATCAACATTGGACAGCTCTCAAGAATATGAGAAATAAACTTAAGTCACAACTATTACTAATTAATTACCATCTAAAATAACTTGACCAAGTAACCTACATGCAACAAACTACTTGCAGCAGGGCTCATTTCCCTACCATCTAGGCAGCCCAAATCAACACCAACAACAACACAACAACAGAGCAAGAGCTACTTTTGCCACTTTTGCACATTATTTCCCCTTTCTTTGTTAATTTATTACTTCAACTAAGCAACTAATCATCGACATGTCATTAAGTTAAATAATAAAAGCTTTATACTGGAACGTCTGATTAAACTTTGTATTTAAAAATGTTTATTAAAATAAGGCGGAATCAGCTGGTATTCAATGCAAGTATAAAGAACGTTACAAAATTTGTCAATACCTATTCCATCATAAGTAATTTTCCTAGCCTTCGGTTATGCCCAAAATACACAACTTTGTCAATACGACACCCCCTACCTTTGCCTCAGTTGTATTTAACAAACTACAGAATAAATGTAAGTTATTTTTAACCACCTGGCTAGACCCAGCTCATAAAGTAAATGATAAAAAAGCCACTAGACCCTATAAAACTATCCAAAATCCATTATTAGGGTTATTATTGGTAAACTTGAAGATCGGCGGGGCGACTGATAGGATGCAAAATGTTTCGTCCCTGTTCCAATATGTTTCACCTTTTTTTGAGTAAATGCAATGGGACTGCCCATAGCAGAGGTATCACGATGATACTGAGTTTCAATCAATTGGAGGAGTCTGGGGGGCACAGCCCCCATTATATCACAATTGTTTATAGAATAATATTTTAATGCTTTTATCTAACCAAATGTGCCTGAATATTCATGTGCAGGTAAACAAAACAAATGCCACTTGGTGTCATTTTGGCTGAAAAAAAATATGGTGATACTTCAGATTTGGGGCGCATGGTAGATGGCGCTGTTAGTCGGCTATAATTTTGGGCTACAATATAACTCATGATGTCAGACGGTAGCATCAGATGTGACCAATCACGGCGTTATATTTTTTGTTGTTTTGGGGATTTGTAACTTTTAGTCTATTATTTACTAAATATCTGTGCTCTGGTCATTTATAGTTTTTTCTAAGTTAGGTAAGGTTTCTTGATGTCTTTTATTGTTTTTTATTTTGTTTTTGTATTTTTTGTTTGTTGCAAACGATAACAGCTTCTTACTGGCAACATCGTAGCTTATAAATAGGACCCGTTTTGCATATATTTTTCTTTTGTTATTGTGTTTTCGTGCTCTTTATGTGCTTCTTTGTTATTCAAATTCAGCTTTAGTTTGTATAATCGTGAAAAACTTTTAAATTATCTAGAAGTGCATAAACTAATCAAGAAGCCTATAAAAGTAAGAATTATTTGTTATTAGGTTAGGTTTTTCTGCCAGTAAAAAGCTGTTAAGGGGGAAAACCCACCATTAAATTCAAGGGGACTGCTCGTGGGGGAGATATCACTGCAGGGTACCACCCTGCGATGATCCTGAGTTTCAATTAATTGGGGGGTGGTCCCCCCAGTATATACTCGTATACAAAAAAAATATTAATGCCGTGATTATTCACATCTGACGCTACCGTCTGACGTCAGTCTTCGACTGACCTCCGAACAGGTAGCACGTGTTTCGTAGAGCTCTCAGAATATTTTGATTATTTGATATACTTTGGTGTGTGACATAAACATAAATATTAAGTTATTAGATCATATATTTGGTTGGTTAATATAACAAAGTTAAATTGTGGTTATTTTGTTTTGGTGAGAAAGTGACTTTTGTTTACTTCCGTGGCCATCTTGATTAGCAGGTTTTAAACTTGCTTGCACAAATTCGGGTCAAATTCTTGTTTGTAAGTTTTTGTTTCTATTATTGTTCTTGTTTAAGTATGGCTGACTGTTTGGATGTAGAGAGTATGCCTTTTGAAAGTAGTGTGTATGTAGTGTGCGATGTCTGTGGTGTAGAGAGGAGAGTGAATGTGTCTGAGTGCCGTGTATGTGCTTTGACTGAGGAGGTGAGTCGATTACGTGCAGAATGCTTGAGACTGAGTGATTTAGTGTCTGAAGTGAGAAGAGATGCAAGTGTACGTTTGAAGAGTCAGATTGGGACCAGGAGGGAGGAAGTTAGGCCTAGAACAGGGACTGGAGAGAAAGCAATAAGTGAGGTAAGGGATGATGAGTGGTGGGTGAAAGTGAACAGAATAGATAAGTTAGGACAGGTTAGGTGTGTGAATGAGAGGGACATGGAACCTGTTAGGCTAACTAACAGATTTGATGCCCTGAGAAAGGAAGAATTTGAAAGAGATTTGTCTGGTGTGGCTGTGCCTGAAAGTAGAATAGGAGGTCGAGTGAGAGCAGGAGGGAGGGTAATACTAGGCCTAAGAACATAAGAAAAGAAGGAGACTGCAAAAGACCATTCATGGCCTACACTTGGCAGCTCCTGTTCCATTCAACACACAAAAGATTTCTTACCAGAGAAAAGTCATCAACATTGTCACCCTTAACAGGAGTTCGTCAGATCTAATCTACAATATACATAAAAGGCATCCAGAGGATTATGTCCATTCATGCAACCGCAAAATATAATCTTCCCACTCCTTAGAAAAATATATACATATGTACATAAAAAAAAAGTCAGTCCCATCTAGCAGCTTCATCCATATATTTATCTAATCTATTCTTAAAACTACCCAGAGAGGAGGCTTCTATCACATGCCTAGTGAGCCTATTCCATTCATCTACCACACGATTTGTAAACCAATTCCTCCCAATCTCCTTCCTAAACCTATACTTATCAAGCTTAAACCCATTGCTACGTGTCCTGTCATGTTCACTAAGTATAAGAACCTTACCCAGATCCCCTTTATTATATCCTTTTACCCATTTGAAGACTTCAATCAATTCCCCTCTGACTCTTCTCCTTTCCAATGTATGTAGATTTAGTTTTCTGAGCCTTTCACCATAGGGTAAGTTCCTTAGCCCACCAATCATCTTTGTCATCCTTCTCTGCACAGACTCAAGCAAATCAATATCCTTCCTATAATATGGTGACCAAAATTGTACTGCATAGTCTAGATGAGGCCTAACTAGCGCCAGATACAGTTTTAGAATGACTTCAGCACTCTTATTGTTTACACTCCTCCTAATGAATCCCAATATCCTATTAGCTTTATTCTTAGCATTTAGACATTGCTTTCTAGGACGAAGGTCTGAACTTACCAAAATACCCAAGTCTCTCTCACAATCAGTCCTCCCTAAAATTCTGCCATTTAATTTATAACTATTCAATGGATTATTTCTACCTATACTAAGTACACTACATTTGTCTATGTTTAACTTCATTTGCCATTTCTCGGCCCAATTGGACAGAATGGTCAATTCCTCCTGCATTACAACAGCATCAGAATCAGCCCTAATGGCCCTACCTAGCTTAGTATCATCAGCAAATTTACTCAGGTCACTACTTATACCTATGTCAAGATCATTAATATAAATTAAGAATAGCAAGGGACCCAAAACAGATCCTTGAGGAACTCCACTGCTAACACACCCCCACTCAGATTTAACTGCATCTATACTAACTCTTTGCTGTCTGTCACCAAGCCATGACTGAATCCACCTAAATATACTGCCATCGATCCCGTGTGCTTTAACTTTGCTCAGAAGTCGTAAGTGTGGCACTCGATCAAAAGCCTTACTAAAGTCCAAGTATAAAATATCATAGTTTTCATCATTATCTGCTGCTTCATACACCTTACTATAAAAAGACAGCAAATTAGTCAGACAGGATTTACCCTTACTAAAGCCATGCTGTGATTCTTTTATCAACTTATGCTTATCCAAGTGATCTCTAATATTCCTTGCTATAATAGATTCCATCATTTTCCCTACCACTGATGTCAAACTTACTGGTCTGTAATTAGACATATTTGTTTTATCCCCTTTCTTAAATATAGGTATCACATTGGCTTTCTTCCATGCCACTGGCACAATGCCACTCTCCAATGATTTTCTAAAGATGCATGCTAGGGGCTCACTTAACACATCCTTACATTCTTTCAAAATTCTAGGAAAGAGCTCATCAGGACCGGGTGCTTTACTACTTTTGATTTTATCAATTTCCTTTGTCACTATCTCCTTTGTGATCAATATATCCTTTAATTTCTCTTCATCATTACCCCAAAAGATCATTGACACCTCAGGTATATTTAGAGTATCCTCCTGTGTAAATACTGAGAGAAAAAAGTCATTTAGCATTCCAGCCATTGAGTCCCTATCACTCACTAATTCTCCATTGGAATCTATAAGTGGGCCTATTTTATCTCTAACCTTAGTTTTGTATAATTGATAAAAACTTTTAGGATCTTCCTTTGCCCTATTTGCCACTTTAATTTCATAATTTCTCCTTGCTACTCTAACTAACTTTTTAACATCTCTTGCTAGTTCATTATATCTCTGCCTTAAGTGATCCTCCCCATTTTTTATTTTCCTATAAATGCCCTTTTTAATGCCAATATAATGCTTAATTTTATCTGTCATCCATTTTGGGTCATTATTTTTAGTCCTAATCTCCTTATATGGAATGTTAATCATCTGACCTGTAATTAATTGCTCAATTATTCTTTCATACTCCTCTTCAATTGTAATCTCTTCCTCCTGGTGATTATTGTCTCCACTAACTGATATCATTGAATCTATTCCTGAATTGATTTCATTGCCTGGTTTCTGTACAACTGCCTCCAGGTAAGTCCTGAGCCCATTATAATTTGCTCTTCTAAAGTCAGGAATTTTAACATTGTTCATGCTACTATCAATACCATTCCATTTCATCTTGAATCTAATTTCACAATGGTCACTATTACCCAAATTTCCTCCAATCTCAGTATCCTTAATAACTTCTTCCCTATTTGTCAGAACTAAATCCAGTATATTATTACCTCTAGTGGGTTCGTTAATAATCTGCCTCAGAAAATTATCTTGGACAACATTCAAAAATTCCTCAGCCTCCTGATCACCCACAAGAGCTTCCCAGTCTATATTTCTGTAATTAAAATCGCCCATTATACACACATGCTTACTTCTACATGCCCGTTCAATCTCCTGCCACAGAAGATTTGAAGCTTCCTTACTAAGATTTGGTGGTCTGTATAATAATCCTAAGACAAGCTTGTTTTTACCTTCCTTTACATTTAGCCATAATGACTCTGTGTTATCATCTAATTTAATTGTACTGTTTACACAACACTGGAGATTATCTTTAATATAAATAATAACCCCTCCTCCTCTCTTCCTATTCCTATCTGTATGGAACATGTTAAAGCCCTCAATCTCAACCTCAGGTTTAAAGTGATTACCTGCCAAATCAAGCCATGACTGTTATCGCAATTATATCAAAATTCTCTTCACTTGCTAACGCTCTTAAGAGATCTATCTTATTCCTTATACTCCGACCATTTGTGTAGTATATTTTTAAGTTTTTTTTATTATTCCCATCTTCATTGCATTGTGCTTTTTTATTCTTAGTTATCTGCTCATTCACTTGTGCATTAGTCCCCCTATAACGCATCAGTATGCCCTCTCCCCTAGCTATTCCTCTATCACTGCATCCCTTCCATTTCCTACACCTGCCCTCTATTCCTGTTATTCCCTTACCTCTAACAGCTTCTAGTTTCCCACCCGTAAGGACCTAATCACACTATCCAGCTCCCCCCATAGAACCTCAACACCTGCCCGACTAAGATGGAGCCCATCCATCGCATACAACCTCCTATTCCCGTAAAACCCTCCCCAGACATCTACAAACACCAATCCTAGCTCCTCACACAGTCCTTTCACAAATTCATTCAAACCAATTGCACGCGACAACCATTCTACCCCCACATCCAATCTCGGAAGCACACCAGAAACAACACCTTTTACCCTGCTTTTACTCATCCTTTCAACTAACCTTTTATACTGCTCACGTAACTCACATGTACCCACCTTCTTTACATCATTCACTCCCACATGCGTAATCACAACTGCATCCCTCTCACACCCAGAAACCAGCCTATCATACCTCTCACAAACATCACTTACACCAGCACCCGGCAGACAAACTCTCATTCCCTTCCACTTGCTATCACTCAACTTCCTATCTAAATACCTAATCTGAGAGTCACCCATCACTAGCACCTCAGTCATTCTCCTATTCTGTCTTGGCCTAACATTACCCTCCCTCCTGCTCTCAGTCACGCTACCACCCATCCTGCTTTCATCCACAATCACACCAGGCAAATCACTTTCACACTCTTCCTCTCTCAGGACATTGAATCTGTTAGTCAACCTAACAGGTTCTATGTCCCTCTCATTCACACACCTAACCTGTCCTAACTTATTTATCCTATCCATTTTCACCCACCATTCATCATCACTCACAACTTCCACACTGTTCCCAGTCCTAGCCCTATCTTCCACCCTCTATGCACTAATCTCACCCTTCAATCGCACACTTGCATCTCTTCCCACCTCAAACACCAAATCATTCAACCTCTTACATTCCCCACTCAACCTCCTAACCTCCCCTTCCAGAAAACACACACGGCATTCAGTTACATTCACTCTCCTTTCAACTCCACATGCATCACACACCACATACACACTACTTTCAAACGGCATGCTCTCACCATCTATACAAAAAGCCATACTCTCAGAAATTTACTAATGAAAAAGTTAACACTCACCAAAAAAAAAATTCTTGCTCAGGATTGCTGCTAGTTATCTTCCCCAAAAGTATTAATCACTAATGTATTTATTATACAGTGATTGATGTATTAAATAAATACAAGAAAAATTACACACCCAAATCAGTATTATATCCCAATCTTACAATGAGAATCAGGAGCTCCTGTAAGACAACCTTCCAGAACAAAGCCAGACAGCCAACTCAACAAAGCCAGACAGCCAACTGAACAAAGCCAGACAGCCAACTGAAAGATAAGTTAGGACAGGTTAGGTGTGTGAATGAGAGGGACATGGAACCTGTTAGGCTAACTAACAGATTTGATGCCCTGAGAAAGGAAGAATTTGAAAGAGATTTGTCTGGTGTGGCTGTGCCTGAAAGTAGAATAGGAGGTCGAGTGAGAGCAGGAGGGAGGGTAATACTAGGCCTAAGAACATAAGAAAAGAAGGAGACTGCAAAAGACCATTCATGGCCTACACTTGGCAGCTCCTGTTCCATTCAACACACAAAAGATTTCTTACCAGAGAAAAGTCATCAACATCTATTACTACTCCTAGATCTTTCTCATCCTCTACTGAGCTCAGCCAATGCCCATCCATTTCATAGTTAAATTCTCTATTATCTTTTCCCATGTTAATAACTTTGCACTTATCAAGGTTGAAAGTCATTTGCCACTTATGTGCCCAGGTTAACAATTTATTTAAATCCCCTTTGCACTTTTGATTATTATCATCAATATCTTTAACTACAGCTGCTAATTTTGTATCATCCGCAAAAATTGACGCTTTATTATTAACTGCTTCTCCAAGATTGTTTATATAGATGACAAATAATAATGGACCGAAAACTGATCCCTGAGGAACCCCACTGATAACATCCCCCACTCTGACTTTACACCATTTAGCACTACCCTTTGCTTCCCTTCTTTCAGCCACTCAACTCAGCTATTCAATTTGAAACACGCCCACATATCCCAATCATTTTTAATTTATGAACTAGTCTCCAATGTGATACCTTATCAAATGCTTTACTAAAATCCAAGTAAATTACATTTACATTCTTCTTTATTTGTTACGAACTCCAGAAAGTCTAGTAAGTTAGTCAAACATGATCTACCTGATCTAAACCCATGCTGAGCATCGCTGATTAACCCCCCCCCCCTCTCTAGATGTTGACAAATCCCTTTTTTAACTATTTTCTCAAGAATTTTACAGACTATAAGAGTTAGGCTAACCGGTCTAAAGTTATTTGGATCGTCTTTACTACCCTTCTTGAAAATGGGGACTACATTCGCTCCCTTCTAATCATCAGGTATTTCTCCATATTCCAGTGACCTAGTATACAACTTCTCCAGAGCTATTGAGATACTTTCTACCCCTTCTTTAAGTATCCTAGAATGAATATTATCAGGGCCGGAGGCCTTGGTGGACCGCCTCTCAAAATCAAGTGCAATTAAACTACAACGGGTACAAAACTCAGCGGTGTATATTATTACTAATACGAGAAGGCGTGAACTCAGAAGGATGAGAGATCTTCACAATCAAATAAAGCTCCCAAGTACAAATGTGTCCCTACACAGAAGAGCAGTGAAGGTGTGGGACAAACTAGATCGCATAATGTCTGACGACGAAAAAAGAGCCATAGAAATACCACAACATTCATTCTAGGATACTCAAAGAAGATGTAGAAAGTATTGCAGTAGCTCTTGAGAAGATATTAGATCACTAGAGTCTGGAGAAATACCAAATGATTGGAAATTGGCAAATGTAGTGACAATTTTTAAAAAGGGAAGCAAAGAGGATCCAAATAACTTTAGACCGGTAAGCTTAACTTCTATAGTCTGTAAAATTCTTGAGAAGATGGTTAAGAAGGGAATTTCTGATCATCTAGAGAGTAGCAGGTTAATTAATGATGCTCAGCATGGTTTTAGAAAAGGTAGATGGTGTTTAACTAATTTACTGGATTTTATGGATTATGTCACTAAAGAATTAGATAGGGGTGAGAAAGTTGATGTGATCTACTTAGATTTCAGCAAAGCTTTTGATAAAGTTCCACATAGAAGACGTAGTTCATAAATTAAAGCTGCATGGGATATGTGGGAACGTTTTAAATTGGATAACTGAATGGCTGAAAAATAGGAAACAGAGAGTTGTACTGAATGGAGTGAGGTCAGAGTGGAGGAATGTTATTAGTGGCCCTTTATTATTTATAATCTATGTAAATGATCTTGGGCAAGGTGTAAATAGCAAAGTGTCAATTTTTGCTGATGACACTAAATTGGCAGCTGTAGTCAAAGAGGTTGAGGGTAGCTTTAAAGTGCAGGGTGACTTAAATAAGTTGTTAGCTTGGGCTCAGAAGTGGCAGATGACTTTTAACCTTAATAAATGCAAAGTTATTAACATGGGGAGAGATAATAGGGAATTTAGCTATGAGATGGATGGGTATTGGCTTAATTCAGTTGAAGATGAGAAGGACTTAGGAGTAGTAGTAGATAGGTTACTGAAATTTTCAAAGCAGTGTATTGAGGCAAAAAATAGAGCATATAGGGTGCTAGGTTACATTAAAAGAAATGTTAGCTACAAGAGTAAGGAGGTCATCCTTAAACTATACAACTCTTATGTCAGGCCACATTTAGAGTACTGTATACAGGCATGGTCACCACATTTTAGACATGATATAAACTTATTAAAGTCAGTACAAAGGAGGGCAACAAAAATAATACCATCCCTGAAGCACCTTCAATATGAAGATAGACTGAGGGTATTAAATATGTTTTCATTTGAAAGAAGGTGTGTGAGGGGAGATATGATTGAGCTTTTTAAAAATTTTTCTGGGATGGATAAATTGGATTTCAGCAAGTTATTTGAGTTAGAAGGTAGTAATAGAACTAGAGGCCACCACTTAAAGATTAAAAAACAGAGGTGCAGACTGGATGTTAGAAAATATTTTTTCACTAACAGAGTGGTGGATTATTGGAATAGTTTGCCACCTGAGACTGTAGACAGCCCAAACTTGAATGTTTTCAAGCGCAGATTGGATGATTATATGGGGATGGAGGGTTAATTTCTTACTTTTGGTATATGGATATGTTTCTTGACTCATTCCTGTGGATGCAGTTTCTTTTTATTGTATATTTTGGGGGACTTTGATTTTTTTTTTTTACAGACTCCTATGGAGGCTTTAAATTATATATTGTAGATGCATGGTTGGACATTCCTATATATTGTTAAATTGTATATTGTAGATGCATGATCTGACAAAATCCTATGGATGCATTATGTGGTTGGGATTTGACGGATGCGGATGACCTTTGATAGGCCCTTTTGGCTTTTGTCATCCATGAAATTATGTTATGTTATGTTATGTTATGTTATATATTGTAGCCGACTAACAGCACCATCTACCGTGCGCCCCAAATCTGAAGTGTTACAAAAGTACACTTTTTGGGCACGCTGCCGGTCTTCAGGTTTACCTTATTATTTACTAGTGATCGGTTGCTAGCAAGTTTTTTCCAATTCTGATTTTGAAGCGGTAAAGTGAGACGACGATAGCATTGTCATTCCCGGGGTTTTAGGTAATTGTGTAGAGTATGGCTGGATCCGAGTCCTAGCTTATTTGGGGTTATTTTTTCTTAGCCGAAATCTATGTGGATGAAGTTTATGGCAATTTCTGATTATATACTGTGCCCCCCAGATCCCCCCCCCCAAATGATTGAAATCTCAGGGTCATCGTAGGCCTATCCCCCCGATGAGCTGCCCCTCAAAATTAAACTATTGTTTCTTAGGTAACACTTCAGTTTTGAGGTGCACGGTACATGGCGCTGTTTATAGGCTACAATATATGTCATGATGTCAGACGGTAGCGTCAGATGTGAATAATTACAGCTTTATATTTTTTTTGTATACGAGTATACCGCAGACCCCCCCAATTGATTGAAACTCAGGATCATTGCAGGGTTGACCCCCATAGTGATATCCCCCCCATGAACAGTTCCCTTGAATTTACTGGGTTTTTTTCCAACATCTTTTTACTGGCAGAAAAACTTAACCTAATTTCAAACAATACTTACTTTTTAATTTTCAAGTGGTGACCTCTAGTCCGATATCCATCATCTAACTCAAAAAACTTGCTAACATCCAATTTATCTATCCCAGAAAAATTTTTAAAGAGCTCAATCATATCCCCTCTCACACACCTCCTTTCGAACGAGAACATATTTAATACCTTCAGTCTATCTATATATTCAAGGTGCCTCAGGGAAGGAACAATTTTTGTTGCCTTCCGTTGCACTGACTCAAGGAGGTTAATATCGTGTCTAAAATGTGGGAACCATACCTGTAAACAGTACTCAAGATGTAGCCTAACATAAGAGTTATAGAGTTTAAGAATAACCTCCTTACTTTTGTAACTGACATTTCTCTTAATGACACCCTGCACTCTATTTGCCCTATTTCTCGCTTCAATACACTGCTTAGAAAAGCTTAATGACTTATCTATTACTACTCTTAGATCTTTCTCATCCTCTACTGAGCTCAGCCAATGCCCATCCATTTCATAGTTAAATTCTCTATTATCTTTTCCCATGTTAATAACTTTGCACTTATCAAGGTTGAAAGTCATTTGCCACTTATGTGCCCAGGATAACAATTTATTTAAATCCCCCTGCACTTTAAAATTATCATCAATTTCTTTAACTACAGCTGCTAATTTGGTATCATCCGCAAAAATTGACACTTTATTATTAACTGCCTCCCCAAGATCGTTTATATAGATGACAAATAATAATGGACCGAGAACTGATCCCTGAGGAACCCCACTGATAATATCCCTCCACTCTGACTTTACACCATTTAGCACTACCCTTTGCTATCCAATTTGAAACATGCCCACATATCCCAATCATTTTTAATTTATGAAATATTCTCCTATGTGGTACCTTATCAAATGCTTTACTAAAATCCAAGTAAATTACATCTACATTCTCTCTCTCATCAACTTGATTTGTTAAAAACTACAGAAAGTCTAGTAAATTAGTCAAACATGATCTACCTGATCTAAAACAATGCTGAGCATCACTGATTAACCCGTCCCTCTCTAGATGTTGGCAAATCCCTTTTTTAACTATTTTCTCAAGAATTTTAGCAAGCTTCGAAGTTTTACATAATCTCCCTTATGAAAATTTGGAACTTTTTCAGCATTCTTGGTTAGTTTACCCTTCTCAATTCCCAAGTTAAAACAAACTATCTGATGGTCACTATTTCCCAATGCTTCCCCAACAGTCAATTCTTGAACTAAATGATCACTGTTAGAAAGTACTAAATCTAATATATTGTCCCCCCTCATTGGCTCATTAACAAATTGATTCAAAAAATTATCCTCAAAGCATTCTATGAACCTGCCACTTGTTCTATCCCTGCCTATCATATTTTCCCAGTCCACAGAGTTTAAGTTGAAGTCCCCAATAATAACTGCATCTGTTTCACATCCCTTACTTATTTCCCTTCAATAAAGCAGGATGGAGTTGAGTCACTTTGGATAGATATTAGGTTCAGTAAAAATAGAATGGTGCATTTGGGAGCTTTTTACAGACCACCTGGGCAGACTGATGATATAGATGAACTAATGATAAGGGAAATAAGTAAGGGATGTGAAACAGATGCAGTTAACATAACATAACATAACATAATTTAACGGATGACAAAAGCCACAAGGGCCTATCAAAGGTCATCCGTATCCATCAAATCCCACCCATATAATGCATCCATAGGATTTTGTCAGATCATGCAGCTACAATATACAATTTAACAATCCATAGGAATGTCCAACCATGCATCTACAATATATAATTTAAAGCCTCCATAGGAGTCTGTCAAAAACAAAATCAAAATCCCCCAAAATATACAATAAAAAGAAACTGCATCCACAGGAATGAGTCAAGAAACATATCCACATACCAAAAAGTAAGAAATTAACCCTCCATCCCCATATAATCATCCAATCTGCGCTTGAAAACATTCAAGTTTGGGCTGTCTACAGTCTCAGGTGGCAAACTATTCCAATAATCCACCACTCTGTTAGTGAAAAAATATTTTCTAACATCCAGTCTGCACCTCTGTTTTTTAATCTTTAAGTGGTGGCCTCTAGTTCTATTACTACCTTCTAACTCAAATAACTTGCTGAAATCTAATTTATCCATCCCAGAAAAGATTTTAAAAAGCTCAATCATATCTCCCCTCACACACCTTCTTTCAAATGAAAACATATTTAATACCCTCAGTCTATCTTCATATTGAAGGTGCTTCAGGGATGGTATTATTTTTGTTGCCCTCCTTTGTACTGACTCTAATAAGTTTATATCATGTCTAAAATGTGGTGACCATGCCTGTATACAGTACTCTAAATGTGGCCTGACATAAGAGTTGTATAGTTTAAGGATGACCTCCTTACTCTTGTAGCTAACGTTTCTTTTAATGTAACCTAGCACCCTATTTGCTCTATTTTTTGCCTCAATACACTGCTTTGAAAATTTCAGTGACCTATCTACTACCACTCCTAAGTCTTTCTCATCTTCAACTGAATTAAGCCAATATCCATCCATCTCATAGCTAAATTCCCTATTATCTCTCCCCATGTTAATAACTTTGCATTTATTAAGGTTAAAAGTCATCTGCCACTTCTGAGCCCAAGCTAACAGCTTATCTAAGTCACCCTGCACTTTAAAGCTACCCTCAACCTCTTTGACTACAGCTGCCAATTTAGTGTCATCAGCAAAAATTGACACTTTGCTATTTACACCTTGCCCAAGATCATTTACATAGATTATAAATAATAAAGGGCCTAAAACTGATCCCTGAGGTATGCCACTAATAACATTCCTCCACTCTGACCTCACTCCATTCAGTACAACTCTCTGTTTCCTATTTTTCAGCCATTCAGTTATCCAATTTAAAACGTTCCCACATATCCCATGCAGCTTTAATTTATGAACTAGTCTTCTATGTGGAACCTTATCAAAAGCTTTGCTGAAATCTAAGTAGATCACATCAACTTTCTCACCCCTATCTAATTCTTTAGTTACATAATCCATAAAATCCAGTAAATTAGTTAAACACGATCTATCTTTTCTAAAACCATGCTGAGCATCATTAATTAACCTGCTACTCTCTAGATGATCAGAAATTCCCTTCTTAACCATCTTCTCAAGAATTTTACAGACTATAGAAGTTAAGCTTACTGGTCTAAAGTTATTTGGGTCCTCTTTGCTTCCCTTTTTAAATATTTGGCACTACATTTGCCAATTTCCAATCATTTGGTATTTCTCCAGACTCTAGTGATCTAATAAATATCTTCTCGAGAGCTACTGCAATACTTTCTACACCTTCTTTGAGTATCCTAGAATGAATGTTGTCAGGGCCAGATGCCTTACTAGTATTTAACTGAATTATAAGCCCTTTAATTTCTTCTCTGTCTATATTAATAGAATTTATCACTACTTCCCTTGACCTAGAATTATCATCAATTAATCTAACTGGTTTCTCTTCTGTGAATACTGAAGCAAAATGATCATTAAGGACCTCTACTATTTCCTCATCAGATTCTTTCAAAACCCCTTCATATTTAATAGGCCCTATTTTATCACTGTTAGATTGATTATTGATTCTATAATAGCTAAAGAATTTTTTAGGATCTTTATTATTATTTTTAGCTAAATTAATTTCTGCTGTCCTTTTGGTCTTCTTAATAATCTTATTTAGTTCATTTCTGGTTGACCTATAATGGTTTAAATTATCTAAACTACTCTCACTTTGTAATCTCTGGTATGCCCTTTTTTTCTCTGAAACTTTATTAGCTATTTCTTGGTTCCACCATAATGGTTTCCTACATTTCTTCCTAATAGACTTCATCGGAATACACTGTTCCTGAACCATGTTTAATATAGTCTTAAAAATATCCCACATCTCATAAGTATTCTTTCCATGGAATTCTATATCCCACCTAATCTGATTTAGCATGCTGCGTAATTTATCGTAATCTCCCCTATAAAAATTTGGAATTTTCGTGGAGTTTGTCGTTGTTCTACCCTTAACTATTTGCAAATTAAACCGAACCATCTGATGATCACTGTTTCCCAATGATTCCCCTACACTCAATCCTTGAACTAAGTGATCATCATTTGAAAGAATTAGATCTAATATATTGGCACCCCTTGTTGGCTTATTAACAAATTGGATCAAAAAGTTATCCTCAAAACACTCCATAAACTTACAACTTGCTCTATCTCTTCCTATCATATTTTCCCAGTCTACAGAAGTTAAATTAAAGTCACCAAGAATAACTGTATCTTCTTTGCATCCTTCACTTATTTCCCTAATCATTAACTCATCGATACAATCAGTCTGACCTGGTGGTCTATAAAAAGCTCCCAAGTGTATTTTCCTATTTTTACCAACCTTAATATCTATCCATAATGATTCACCTTCTCCTTGCTTTATAGAGTTATTTAGATTTGAAGAAATGCTATTTCTGATATAAATAATCAACCCACCACCAGTCCTATCTCTCCTTTGACTAATGTACATAGTATAACCCTCTAGTTCAAATTCACTGACATTATCATTAAATATATTTTCATTAACCCATGATTCAACTATACATATTATATCTATATCTTCATGAATGATATAACTAAATAATTCATCCTTCTTATTTCTAAGACTACGAGCATTTGTGTAAAGACAACTCAGCCCACCTATCCCTGAAGCACCTGAGGGCCTATCTCCTCTGCATCTCCTTTCTCTCTTTCCCCGACCCTGTACTCTTGTATTTCCCTGACCACTTTCACTACTCAAGTAGTTTAACCCTAAAGCACTTCCATTAGCCTGCCTACCTTCTACAAATCTGTGTTTGCTTCCTTTCCCTGCCTCACTTTGAGCCATTAAATTTCCCTGACCACTATCAAAACCTAGTTTCCCGCCTCTAAAGACCTAATAACACTATCTAATTCCCGCCACAAAACCTCAACCCCATCTCGGCTCAGATGGAGTCCATCCATCGCATACAAACCCTTATTCCCATAAAACCCACTCCAAACATCTACAAATACCAATCCTGACTCCTCGCACAAACCTTTCACATATTCATTCAACCCCATTGCACGAGACAACCATTCCATCCCCACATCCATTCTGGGAAGCACACCTGAAACAACGCCTTTTACTCTACTTTCACACATCCTTTCAATCAGCCTTTTATACCGCTGTCGTAACTCACAAGTACCCACCTTCTTTACATCGTTTACTCCGACATGTGTAATCACAACTGCTTCCCTCTCACACCCAGACACCAACCTATCATACCTCTCACACACATCATTTACACCAGCACCCGGCAGACAAACTCTCACTCCCTTCCATTTACTTTCATTCAACTTCCTATCTAAATACCTAATCTGAGAGTCACCCATCACAATCACCTCAGTCATTCTCCTATTCTCTCTAGGCCTAGTATTACCCTCCCTCCTGCTCTCACTCATTCGACCTCCTATTCTACTTTCAGGCACGGCCACACCAGGCAAATCTCTTTCAAATTCTTTCTCTCTCAGGGCATCAAATCTGTTAGTTAGCCTAACAGGTTCCATGTCCCTCTCATTCACACACCTAACCTGTCCTAACTTATCTATTCTGTTCACTTTCACCCACCACTCATCATCACTTACTTCACTTACTGCTTTCTCTCCAGTCCCTGTTCTAGGCCTAACTTCCTCCCTCCTGGTCCCAATCTGACTCTTCAAACGTACACTTGCATCTCTTCTCACTTCAGACACTAAATCGTTCAGTCTCAAGCATTCCACACGTAATCGACTCACCTCCTCAGTCAAAGCACATACACGGCACTCAGACACATTCACTCTCCTCTCTACACCACAGACATCGCACACTACATACACACTACTTTCAAAAGGCATACTCTCTACATCCAAACAGTCAGCCATACTTAAACAAGAACAATAATAGAAACAAAAACTTACAAACAACAAGAATTTGACCCCAATTTGTGCGCGCAAGTTTAAAACCTGCTAATCAAGATGGCCCCGAAGTAAACAAAAGTCACTTTCTCACCAAAACAAAATAACCACAATTTATACAAAATAACCACAATTTAACTTTGTTATATTAACCAAATATATGATTTTATAACTTAATATTTATGTTTATGTCACACACCAAAGTATATCAAATAATCAAAATATTCTGAGAGCTCTACCAAACACGTGCTACCTGTTCGAAGGTCAGTCGAACTTCAACTTAAACTCTGTGGACTGGGAAAATATGATAGGTAGGGATAGAACAAGTGGCAGTTCTTTAGTTACTAGAAATTAATAACAAGTCTGGCAGAGTTAAAATAGGACCTATCAAATATGAAGGGGTTGTGAGAGAAACTGATGAGGAAATAGTTGAGGTACTAAATGGACATTTTGCATCAGTATTTACAAAGGAGAAACTAAATAGTCTTATGTATAGTACTCATGGGTCAGGGAAAGAGGTGTTTACTAACATTAGTGTGTATCGGAGGATGATAAAAGGACTAATAGGTGAGTTAGATACTACCAAGGACTCCGGCCCTGATAATATTTATTCTAGGATACTTAAAGAAGGGGTAGAAAGTATCTCAATAGCTCTGGACAAGTTATATACTAGGTCACTGGAATATGGAGAAATACCCGATGATTGGAAGAGAGCGAATGTAGTCCCCATTTTCAAGAAGGGTAGTAAAGAGGATCCAAATAACTTTAGACCGGTTAGCTTAACTCCTGTAGTCTGTAAAATTCTTGAGAAAATAGTTAAAAAAGGGATTTGCCAACATCTAGAGAGGGAGGGGTTAATCAGCGATGCTCAGCATGGGTTTAGATCAGGTAGATCATGTTTGACTAACTTACTAGACTTTCTGGAGTTTGTAACAGATCAAGTAGATAAGGGAGAGAATGTAGATATAATTTACTTAGATTTTAGTAAAGCATTTGATAAGGTACCACATAGGAGACTATTTCATAAATTAAAAATGATTGGGATATGTGGGGGTGTTTCAAATTGGATAGCTGAGTGGCTGAAAGACAGGAAGCAAAGGGTAGTGCTAAATGGTGTAAAGTCAGAGTGGAGGGATGTTATCAGTGGGGTTCCCTAGGGATCAGTTCTCAGTCCATTATTATTTGTCATCTATATAAACGATCTTGGGGAGGCAGTTAATAATAAAGTGTCAATTTTTGCGGATGATACCAAATTAGCAGCTGTAATTAAAGATATTGATGATAATTTTAAAGTGCAGGGGGATTTAAATAAATTGTTATCCGGGACACATAAGTGGCAAATGACTTTCAACCTTGATAAGTGCAAAGTTATTAACATGGGAAAAGATAATAGAGAATTTAACTATGAAATGGATGGGCATTGGCTGAGCTCAGTAGAGGATGAGAAAGTTCTAGGAGTAGTAATAGATAAGTCATTAAGCTTTTCTAAGCAGTGTATTGAAGCAAGAAATAGGGCAAATAGAGTGCTGGATTTTATTAAGAGAAATGTCAGTTACAAAAGTAAGGAGGTTATTCTTAAACTCTATAACTCTTATGTTAGGCCACATCTAGAGTACTGTATACAGGCATGGTCCCCACATTTTAGACACGATATTAACCTTCTCGAGTCAGTGCAACGGAGGGCAACAAAGATTATTCCTTCCCTGAGGCACCTTGAATATATAGATAGACTGAGGGTATTAAATATGTTCTCGTTCGAAAGGAGGTGTGTGAGAGGGAATATGATTGAGCTCTTTAAAATTTTTTCCGGGATAGATAAATTGGATGTTAGCAAGTTTTTTGAGTTTGATGATGGATATCGGACTAGAGGTCACCACTTGAAAATTAAAAAGCAAGGGTGTAGGTTGGATTTAAGAAAATATTTTTTCACCAATAGAGTGGTAGACTTCTGGAACAAATTGCCGCAGAGGGTAGTAGGTAGTCCAAATCTAAATGTATTTAAGAGTAGGTTGGATGAGTTTATGGGAAGGGAAGGTTGTGATGGTTCCTAAGTTTTGTATATATTAATATTGTTTGTATATATCTATAGCTGCATGATTTAGTTCTTGACAAGCCTTGATTGGTGATACCCTTGTTTCTGGATGCAATCCTCTGGATGTAGTTTTCCTGGGAGTTTGGGTGCCTTAAAAAAGAGGCCGTTTGACTCGGATGACCTATGATGAGCCCTTATGGCTTTTGTCATCTGTTATATTATATTGTGGGGGACTTTGATTTTGTCTTCCCCTGGTGATGGTGCTTTTTGTGGGTGGGTTTTGACAGAGGCGGATGACCTTTGATAGGCCCTTGTGGCTTTTGTCATCCGTGTAATTATGTTAATGTTGTTTTTTATATAGATAATTATTCCTCCACCAATCCTACCTGTCCTTTGACTAATGTACATATTATAGCCCTGTAAATTAAATTCACTTATAGTGTCACTAAATTCTATTTCATTAATCCATGATTCAGTAACACATAATATATCTATATCCTCATCGCTAATATAACTAAATAGCTCATCCTTCTTGTTTCTAAGACTACAAGCATTTGTATAGAAACAATTTAACCCCCCTATCCCTGAAGCACCTCTTCCAACCTGAATGACCTCACCTCTATTGCCTTGGAACCTATTTCTGTTATCTGCCAAGTCCATTCTACTTTCAGTACTATAATGTCTTCTCATAATTCCCTGACCACTATTAGTATCTAGTTTCCCACCCGCAAAGACCTAGTAACACGATCATACTCCTCCCATAACACATTGTAGCGGGCTGAAAATCTTGACTAACCCCCAATCGATCCAACCCACTTCCTACACTAATCCGAATGTGAGAAATCGAAGGAGAATGAAACGAATTGTATATACAGTCCCTTTACTTACAAAAAAAAAATGTACAATGATAATTACAATAATATAATTAAAATTTATATTTAAAAGGGAAGTGCGCACACTTCAAAATGAGGCCAAATTCCCCAATCCAAACAAGATACCAAAATAATTTTATAACAGGCAAATAGAACAAATTTATTTAAATATATCTACACAACAAAATGAAAATAAAACAACAACCGAACGAAAAGGGGCACGCACTATCACTTGTGCGCTGGAGGTGGGTGGTAGTAGGCTAATACAAAAGGAGGCAGCTTGTCAGCCAATGCAGGTAGGCAGTTCAGGTGTCTAGCGAGGTATGAAAGCTCTCTGTCTCAGGGCTGGGTGGAGCACTCGTCTAGAGAACCCCTCTCGCAGTCCGTCCAAGTTTCCACTCTCTGTAGAAGAGATATATCCTCCGTTTACGATCCATTTACTATACACGGAAGGGAAACTAATAAGTGGGCATTACCCGAGTAAATTTATCAACTATCTTACCTCTAAATGTATATCCAAACAATTTTCAGCATTAATAATTCTTTAAATATTTATCTTTAAAACTATTCTGTTTCAAATTATAATCTTTGAAAAGAGAATCCAAACATCAATAAAATTAAAAACAAAACAAAATTTAAATTCCAGTTATTCACACACACACATTCTTACAGAAGGAGGGAGAGGGTATTGGGAAAAGGGGGTGGGAGAATGGCCCTTCATACACACTCACATTCGCTCCACCACACCCCTCCTTCCTTAAGCCATTTGATCACAGTCACTCACTATACACTCTCAATCCTTACTCACGGTACCTTTTATACTCAATCGCACCCTTCTGCACCCATTCACACTCATCTACTGGTCCCTGGCTATGCGTAGCAATCAGTCAGGTTTGTTCATCAGTCGTCCTGTCAGTCTCATCGACACTATTGATCATATCGTTCACCATACTTTTAGCCCTCATTACCAGTTCTCCCATATCATGACAGAACTCTTTCATACTCTTCCGTTCAGAACCTTGACTCTTCATACCCCTATTCATCAGCTCCTCACTCACAGCCTTCATCAAACTCAAAGCACACTCTTGCGAAACAGACAGGTCACTCACATCCCCTGTATACTCAACAGGCATAGCAGAAACCCCTTCGACTGGTTCCCACCAGAAACCTGAAAAATCAGCCACTTCATCATTCATTCACTACATCAAACTCACCCCTACTATTACCATTCATAAAACCCGAAAAATCAGCAACACTAGGTTCATTCTGCCCAAACACACTATCATTCATACTGTTTCCAAAACCAGGAAAATCAGGCACAGGCAGCTCACTCACTCATCTACTTATACCAGCCAAATCACTCACCTGTTTACGCAAAAACTCATTCTCCCTTTCAAGATCCCCCCATACCAGAAAGACTGCTCAGACTTACTTTCATTCGTACTTGCATTCCTCCTTACACTCTTCCTTGTACGCTTTCTACTCCTTGAGACCAAGACAAGCTCTTTTCCAGACAGATCCATACTACCACATTCCTTCTCATCATCATGCACTTTACCCTTCTCTTTGCACAATTCATACACCGGATGGCTCACCAGGTAGTCAGGAGGTTCTCTCCATCTCCTTAACTGACTCTGATGAGCCCGTACTCTCTCAGTCATACCGTCATTCAAACTCTCCAAAACATACATCACCCCATTTTCCCAAACTCTCACAACTCTATAAGGTCCATCAAACTTCTCACTCATCTTTGACACATTCAACCTACCCTTCAAACGAAACCTATCTTTCAAAATTCATCATAAACTGACATGGGGACATTCCTGTTGCACTATGCACTCTTCCCAGACATACATCCCAGTCATTCACTGTCATACTCATGATTCTCAACATCTCACACAAGGTTCTTATTGTACGTTCAGCCAATCCATTTGAAGATGGTACATACTGAGTCGTTCTCACATGCTCCACACCATTCTCTCTCAACATTTGTTCAAACACTTCTCCTACAAATTCAGGCCCATTATCACTCAGACATCTTCTAGGCTTCCATGCACACATAGGAAAAAACAACTGCTCAACCACACGCGCAACAGTCACACTCCTTTTATCTCTCACAGGCGCTGCATACACAAACTTACTTTTATGATCAACCATCACACCTATACCAACATTCCCAGCACTCGTACGCGGCAAAGATACACAATCAATCACTACCAATTCAAACGGTTCTTTCACCTCAACTTTCAACATCACGGTTTCACTTGCACACCTTTCACACATAGTCGCTACATCATTCACAACAGTTCTCAGAAACGGGTGGAACACATGCTCCTTCATACACTCCCACAGCTTAAACTTACCCATATGCCCATAATTATCATGCACAACCTTCACCAGACCAATCATACCAACTAAGGACATCACAGGTACATACATATCATCACCACCCTTCACATGCCTCACAAAATATACAACATCCATACAAATAACAAAATCCTTAGCATACCTTTTAAAACCACTTAAACACTCAGACCATTCATTCAAATCAACACGCATCATTACACACCTCTTCAACTCACTAACAAAAGGACACATCTCTTGCATCTCTAGAATATCATCATCACTTAAAATCTCATTCTCATCATCCATGACCAACTCAATCATACCGCAAAACTTGACAACATTCTTTGCACACTCATTTAACCTAATCACCTTACATTCGCCTTTCATAAGACAATCCTTATCAGCATCCAAAGACAAATCATTCAATCTCATAAAGTCTACACCAAGCAAGAAACAACACAGCATTTCCTCATCTTTCAGAATCACAAAGTCATGCTTTACATTCACACGATTACCCAAACTCAATTTTAGACCAACCTGTTCCCATGCCACTATCATGCCATTCCCTAATCCACTTATCCGTAACTTCACAGGTTTATGCTCGCAACATCTAAACTCATCATACTTACTCAGAATCCTCTCATTCACTAAAGACACTTGCGCTCCAGTATCAATCAAACCACAGAACAACCTTTCACCAACTTTCACTCTTGCTTCCATCATATCAGGTCCACCATGTTCGCAATACACAGAAGGACAAGCACCCCAACTCAGCACTGACATCCACACCATCATCAACTCCCACATCATTACTCACCACACACTCATCTTCATCCAGACAATCCTTCTTCTCTCTCATATATGAACACTTTTCAATCACCCAATTATAGTACACACCGCTCAAACATTGCAGATGTACCACATTAGGATTCAAACCCTTCATCTTCTCATCGTTGTACACAATCGGCCTCTCACCACCAAAGTGCACATAAACAATCACTCCATACAAACGACTCACTACAATCAACACTTCCTGAAATGGCAGGACCCCTTGTATACACATCGATCTCAATTCTTTCATGAAGTTCCGCACCTTTGCCATACCAATGCTTTCAGGCTTCCTACATACTTCATTCATTACCTCCTTCCTTAAATCATCCACACTATTGGGCACTCTCACGTCTACTCCATCACTCTTCAAATCTTGCAAACCATTCCATACACCCTTACTCTCTTTTCCATTCATAATCCTTTTCGGCAAATACTCAGGATCACTCACTCCACACACATTTTCATCATTCGTACCAGGATACCTTGACATCAAATCAGCCGCTCCATTCTGTTCACCAGGCACATACTCAATCACATAGTCAAATCACTCAAATCTTACAAAGTCCTTGCAATCCTACTATCAGCCCACTTCATACGCTGCAGATACACAAGAGGTTGATGATCTGTTTTGATCACAAACCTCACACCATACAAAAACGGACGCAACACTTTCAAACAATATCTTATCGCAGCCAACTCTCGTTCCACAGTCGAATACTTTCGTTCTGCAACATTCATAGCCTTGCATACAGACCCAATTATTCGCCTGACATTCTCTCCCTTCAAACGCTGCTCTTGCATCAGAAAACCTCCCATACAATACCCACTCGCATCTGTATACAATTCAAGCATTTTAGCATTCACACTATAATTTGGGTAAGCCAATTTAACATCTTCAGCCGCTGCCTCTTTCAGTCTCTCATACGCCTCATTCATCTTATCATTCCACTTGACAACCGTACTACCTTTCTGGCCCATCCACTCAGTCAGAGGCTTACTCACACCAGAACAATCACGTATAAACTTTTGCTGGAACTCAATCAAACCCCAAAATGACTTCAGTTGCTTCACAGTCACCGGTATAGGAAACATTCGCACCTTCTCAACATACTTTGGTGATTTTCGCAACCCATTCTCACTCACCATATGCCCAAGGAATTCCACTTCTTTCGCAAACCATTCACACCAACACTCCAACGTTCTCAACACATCATTCACCAATCTCATATGCTCCTCAAAAGTCTCAGTCATAATCAAAATTTCATCTATAAACGCAATCACATTCTTACTCGCAAACTTACTCAACACAACATTCATTGCCCGCTGGAAGGCTCCGGGAGCATTAGCCAACCCAAAGCTGAGGTTCCGGAACTGGTAATGCCTCTTTGTGTAAGAGAAGGCAGTTACCCGCCGGCTCTCCTCCGCAATGGGCATCTGGTAATACCCCCGTAACAGATCCAGCTTCGTAAACCACTCCATCCCATGCATACTATACACACACTCAGATACCACACACATCGGAAACCTTTCTTTCACAGTCCTTTCATTCACCTTTTGATAATCCACACACAGACGCAATCTTCCATCCTGCTTACGTACAGGTACAATTGGACTATTCCATGCACTCTCGCTCTCTTCAATCACCCCCAATTGCTCTAATTCTACACACTGCTCCTCAATCTCATCAGCCACCGGACGTGGGAAATGCCTCGGCCGCTGATAGATTGGGGAGTCCTCCTTCAGGATAATCTTGAATTCCGGAAGTTTTGCAACCCTGAAATCCAGATCACCCTTACTGAGGGCTCCCTTTCGTTCAATATCATTCGATACACATCCTCCCTTTCATACTCAGTTAAACATCCATCCAATTCCACCATGCTCTTCACTTCATTATACGTCCATTCACACATCTTTTCACCTGTAACATTCACCCTGACATCCGTACTATCATCCATACCTACCTCATTGACAGTGGAGAGGTGACCCAGTACATCTCTGACGTGGATTCCCCTCACCTGCCCTTTCACACTGGGGTCCGCCTGCACACATACAAAAGGATCATTCATTCTCATCAAGCCATCAAACACACAAGCAACACGCCTTACCTTATAACACGCATCCTTTCCATCCAATATCACAGTGTTCTCACCCACATTCAAACTAACATCCTTACTCCAACTCACTCTAACAGACACCCTTTCACCCTTCACAAGCCTTACATTCTCAATAGCAGTCACCTCAATTCCAGTAAATACACTCCTCAAAACGCTACCATCTTTCCCTACATACAACTTATACACCCCATTTTTACCAATCTTTCTCTCAATCTGATCATTCGCAGGGTGCACAACCATACGATTCATTTTCATAAAATCATAGCCCCAAATCACACCATACTCACTACTCACCTTATCAATCACCGAGAATTCACATTCATTCATCATCATACCATGCATTCGAACAGGTGACCTTATCATTCCAATCACAGGCACTCTCCTATTACCAATACCTACCAAACTACCCTTGCACTCAGACAGGAGGGCTTTCTCGCTAACCTTGTCATACACATCTTTATACACCAAGCTCGCCTTGCATCCAGAATCTATTAAAGCCAAACACTCAATTCCATTCAATTCCACCTTCACATTCAGCCACTCATACTTCCTACCAGACAGCACTTTCACACTAGACAGACTTACCAACACATTGCTCACACTCATGCACCCAGAGGATACTTCAGCAGGTACCCTCTTACAATTCAGTTTCCTGCTTCAGACTTTCCATTCACACCTTGCGCTCTCAGTCTAATCCAACACTTTTCACTTGAATACCCTTCCATCGCACAATAGCTACATACATTCCTCTGGTCATGACACATCCTTGCATAATGACCAGCCTTTCCACAATTACCACATGCATATTTCATACTTTCCCCAGCAGTTGCTCCACCATTCAACCTCAGACAATCTTTCTTCAAATGGCCTATTTCTTTACACTTGAAGCACTCTTTCACACTTTCCTAGCAATCCTTTATCATATGCCCTTTCTTACCACACCCAAAACATGCACCAGACATCCACCTACATTCTGCCAACATATGACCTTTCCTTCCACATCGACGACATTCCACAATCTTTCTCCCACCATTCGGTCTCTCGTTTGCTGGGACATACCTCAATTTCTCTCTCATATATCCGTTCCCACACTTGAAATTCATCTGCCCCCTTCCATTTGACCACCCTCCATTTACCCATCCATTCTTTCGGCCCAGGAAGTTCGACATCACTCCAGCTGGCGCAGCCTTCAGCGCATTCCTGTAGCTGACAAACTGCTGGGGTGGATGAAAGCTCCTGGGCTTCTTACCCCCAACATTCACACTGTACCATCCATCCTCTTCTAGATCGCTTTCATCATCAAATCGTCCATCTTCTAACAGTTCCAACACATCCTCCCACATCAACCGTTCACCTTTCAGTCTCATTCTCTCCTTTCTCTTTCCACTCAGCCATTCACTCACCTTTCGCGGAATCATGTCCAAAAACTTCCTCATCAGTGGTTTACATTCATTTACATCATCATCACCATACCTCTTTCTCACCATACTCTCAAGCCTATGTGCATACATGTTCACACTTTCACTCTTCCCCATTCGAGCCTTCTCAAATTCATTCACACTCTCTTTCATTCGTTTCACCTGCCCAATCAATCTCTTCTTCACTACATCGTACCTCGGTTCCCCCACACTTGTAATCACACAGAAAAACTCCAATACTTTTCCCTCCAAACATTCCCCCAAAACATTCATCCAGTATCCCTTATTCTCCGGGTACTTGAGCTTACAATATCGCTCAAATTCCCTGAAGAATTCTTCCCCACTTTTCCCACCATGTAACCTAAATCTATCTATCTTTGGCACTTCCCTAATCAAAATTCCTTTCCCCATATTCACTTCACTCTCCGAAGAGCTACTCTCGATCTCACTCATTCCAATCATATTGTCACTCTCTCCCTCATCTGAGTATAGCGAATCCACACTCTTCCCTCTCGCCTTCCTATCCTTAACCTTAGAACCATGTTTCCTTCCTCTCTTACTTTCCACTCTCTTCCATTCACCCCCTTTCCTACCACTCACAGTATCTTCTTTAGACTCAATCACACTGCAATCCATTCCATTTAGCAGAGTCCCTTCAGTAGGAGCAGGGGTCAGGGTTGTAGGTCCTGGGGCTGGTCCAGCCCCTGTCATCATGTTATATAGGTCCTGCATCCGTCGGTCAGTCTGATCCTGTCGGTCTCCCATTTCCTTCTTCATCCTATCATTCTTTTCATTCATCCCTTTCATTTCATTCTTCATTCCCTCAATCATTTCCCGCAACATTTCACACGCCTCTTCTTTCTTCCTCAACACTAGTCTCAATCGCACTACTTCTTCATTCAAAGTTTCTGCCACGGCCATTGTTCCCAAGTTAATAAAAAGATAGGAGGAGGGAAAAATCAATCAAACTACTTGTCACGCTAATTGGGTATGGACTGCAATCCATACCCAGGGACGTGAGACTTTGAAACCTCCCGGTTTCGAAGTCTCACGTTCCTATTCGGGCGCCCAATGTAGCGGGCCAAAAATCTTGACTAACCCCTAATTGATCCAACCCGCTTCCTACACTAATCCGGATGTAAGAAATCGAAGGAGAATGAAATGGATTGTATATATAGTCCCTTTACTTACAAAAAAAAATGTACAATGATAATTACAATAATATAATTTTAATTTATATTTACAAGGGAAGTGTGCACACTTCAAAATGAGGCCAAATTTCCCAATCCAAACAAGATACCAAAAGAATTTTATAACAGGCAAATAGAACAAATTTACTTAAATATATCTACACAACAAAATGAAAAAACAACAACAACTGAACGAAAAGGGGCACGCGCTATCACTTGTGCGCTGGAGGTGGGTGGTAGTAGGCTAATACAAAAGGAGGCAGGCTCATCAGCCAATGCAGTTGGGCAGTTCAGGTGTCTAGCGAGGTATGAAAGCCCTCCGTCTCAGGGCTGGGTGGAGCACTCGTCTAGAGAACCCTCTCGCAGTCCGTGCAAGTTTCCACTCTGTAGAAGAGATATATTCTCCGTTTACGATCCATTTACTATACACGGAAGGGAAATTAATAAGTGGGCATTACCCGAGTAAATTTATCAACTATCTTACCTCTAAATGTATATCCAAACAATTTTCAGCATTAATAATTCTTTAAATATTTATCTTTAAAACTATTCTGTTTCAAAATATAATCTCTGAAAAGAGAATCCAAACATCAATAAAATTAAAAACAAAACAAAATTTAAATTCCAGTTATTCACACACACACATTCTTTACAGAAGGAGGGAGAGGGTATTGGGAAAAGGGGGTGGGAGAATGGCCCTTCATACACACTCACATTCGCTCCACCACACCATCTACCCCCCTCCTACTCATTTCAGTCCATCCATCACATACATTTCTTTCATTCCAACAAACCTATCCCACACATCCACAAACATGACACCTTCCATCTCACACATCCTCCTCACATAATCATTCATCCCAATTGCACGAGACATCCATTCTACCCCAACATCCATTCTTGGAAGCACACCTGTCACAACACCTTTCATTCTACTTTCTTTCACCTTTTCAATCAATCTCTTGTACCTCTCAGGTAACTCACATGCACCCACTTTCTTCACATCATTCACTCCTACATGTGTAATCACAACCGCATCCCTTGCACAGCCAGACACCAGCTCCTCATACCTATCAGACAGATCTCTCACTCCAGCACCCAGCAAACACACCCTCAAACCATTCAATCTATTTGCATTCAACTTCCTATCTAAATATCTGACTCGCGAATCACCTATCACAAGTACTTCAGTCAGACTCCTATTCCTAACCCCCACAGACCTAACTCCATCCCCACTCCTATTCTCATTCAAACTACCAGTCACTCTATCTCCACCCCCATCACTGAATCTATTAGTCAAGCTAATAGGTTCTGTGTCCCTCTGACTCACACACCTATTCTCCCCCTGGCTAACCACCTCAACAGAGGCAACCCTGTTCTCACAAAGAACAGGAGAAGCCTCCCTAGCTACACGTTTCCTAACCACTCTCCACTGTCCCCCATCCTCACTAGGCCTATTTCTAACTAATCTAAGGGGGCTAACTTCACTATCCCTAGAACTATCATATCCTACCTCCTCCACCAGCCCTCTACCTTCACCTGAAACATCTAACTGGCCTACCTCACCACCTAACACATTCCCAGCCCTAGGCCTAACACTAAGTTTCCTCCTGAGCTCAGCAACTAACCCCTCCAGCCTACATATCCTGTCTAAATCCTGCATTCTCATCCCCTCTAAATCTACAATGTTTTCATGCAGCCCACATACAACATATGTATACCTCTCACCAACTACACCACAACCAATGCATACATTCCGACACTCATGCTCACTTTCATCCCCGAACTCCATCACTTATTCAAACAAAGAAATAACTTAAGTAGTAATAAGAAAAAAAGAGCAACCTTAGCTTTCGCTGATTCTGTGGTGAAAAAATAACTAGAAAAATCCGAAAAATAAATCAATAGACCGAAACGAGATTTAAGGCACAACACAGTCCAAATCAGTCGCTAATTAAACCGTCAACCTAGAAACGAGGTTTCAAAACACTAATTTAATTTAGCTACTACAACTCATCTGTCAAGCCACATTTAACTTACTGTATACAAGCATGGTCACTACATTTTAGACATATCAACCAGCTAAATTGACTACAAAAGAGGGCAACAAAAATAATACCTTTCCTGAAGTACCTTGAATATGAAGATAGACTGAGGGTACTAAATATGTTCTCATTTGAAAGAAGATGTGTGAGGGGAGATATGATTGAGCTTTTTAAAATCTGTTCGGGGATGAATAAGTTGGATTTTTACAAGTTATTTTGAGTTGGAAGGTAGTAATAGAACTAGGGGTCGCCACTTAAAAATTAAAAAAACAGGTTAGATGTTAGAAAATATTTTTTCACCAATAGAGTGGTAGATTACTGGAATAGTTTGCCACCTGAGACAGTAGATAGTCTGAACACTTGAATATTTTCAAATGCAGATTAGAGGATTATATGGGGAGGGTGAGAGGGTAATCTGGACTCATTCTTGTGGATGCAGTTTTTTATTATTGTATATTATGATTGATTTTGATGAGTCTTGATGATGATGATGATTTTGTATTTAACACATTCCTGTGGATGGTTCAAATTGTATATTGTAGATACATGATCTGACACAATCCTATGGATGCATTTTGTGGGTGGATTTTGACAGATGAGGATGATCTTTGATAGCCCCTTGTGGCTTTTGTCATCCATGAAATTATGTTATTTTTAAGATACTATACCTTGAAGGGGTTAAAATGGTAATACTTCAGTTTAGGGGTGCTGTTTCTGGCCTACAATTTTAGGCTATAATCTAGGCCTTATGACATCAGATAGTAGCTTTAAAGGGGGCCAATCACAGCATTGTATTTGTTTTGTTATTTTGTTTTTTCCTTCTTTATTACTTAGTAAATGCCTGCACTTCTACTTAATTATATTATTTAGTAATGCATTGATTTTTTTATAATTACTAATGTATTAAGCTTTGTATGTTTCATTTAACTTTTTTTGTGAAACTAAACTATTAATTTCACATACTGGCAACCCTTAATTCAACCTTATTTCAAACATTGGCAACCCTGAAACCAACCTTATTTCAAATATTGGCAACCCTGAAACCAAGCAGTTAAAAGAGCGCGATACCTGTAAATACGGTTTGTTCGACTTCAATATAACTTGTGCTAATTCCTCAGTCAATTTAATAGACTTTTCTATAGATCGTGGTCTCATTTAAAAGAAGCGCGGCTCAATTATAATAGTGAAAGGTGGAGATAGAGTAAACCTGAAGATCTAACATAACATAACATAACATAACATAATTACACGGATGACAAAAGCCACAAGGGCCTATCAAAGGTCATCCGCCTCCGTCAAAACCCACCCACAAAAAGCACCATCACCAGGGGAAGACAAAATCAAAGTCCCCCACAATATAATATAACGGATGACAAAAGCCACAAGGGCTCATCATAGGTCATCCGAGTCAAGCGGCCTCTTTTTCAAGGCACCCAAACTCCCAGGAAAACTACATCCAGAGGATTGCATCCAGAAACAAGGGTATCACCAATCAAGGCTTGTCAAGAACTAAATCATGCAGCTATAGATATATACAAACAATATTAATATATACAAAACTTAGGAACCATCACAACCTTCCCTTCCCATAAACTCATCCAACCTACTCTTAAATACATTTAGATTTGGACTACCTACTACCCTCTGCGGCAATTTGTTCCAGAAGTCTACCACTCTATTGGTGAAAAAATATTTTCTTAAATCCAACCTACACCCTTGCTTTTTAATTTTCAAGTGGTGACCTCTAGTCCGATTTCCATCATCTAACTCAAAAAACTTGCTAACATCCAATTTATCTATCCCGGAAAAAATTTTAAACAGCTCAATCATATCCCCTCTCACACACCTCCTTTCGAACGAGAACATATTTAATACCCTCAGTCTATCTTCATATTCAAGGAGCCTCAGGGAAGGAATAATCTTTGTTGCCCTCCGTTGCACTAACTCAAGAAGGTTAATATCGTGTCTAAAATGTGGGGACCATGCCTGTATACAGTACTCTAGATGTGGCCTAACATAAGAGTTATAGAGTTTTAGAATAACCTCCTTACTTTTGTAACTGACATTTCTCTTAATAAAACCCAGCACTCTATTTGCCCTATTTCTTGCTTCAATACACTGCTTAGTAAACCTTAATGACTTATCTATTACTACTCCTAGATCTTTCTCATCCTCTACTGAGCTCAGCCAATGCCCATCCATTTCATAGTTAAATTCTCTATTATCTTTTCCCATGTTAATAACTTTGCACTTATCAAGGTTGAAAGTCATTTGCCACTTATGTGCCCAGGATAACAATTTATTTAAGTCCCCCTGCACTTTAAAATTATCATCAATATCTTTAACTACAGCTGCTAATTTGGTATCATCCGCAAAAATTGACACTTTATTATTAACTGCCTCCCCAAGATCGTTTATATAGATGACAAATAATAATGGACCGAGAACTGATCCCTGAGGAACCCCACTGATAACATCCCTCCACTCTGACTTTACACCATTTAGCACTACCCTTTGCTTCCTGTCTTTCAGCCACTCAGCTATCCAATTTGAAACACCCCCACATATCCCAATCATTTTTAATTTATGAACTAGTCTCCTGTGTGGTACCTTATCAAATGCTTTACTAAAATCTAAGTAAATTATATCTACATTCTCTCCCTTATCTACTTGATCTGTTACAAACTCCAGAAAGTCTAGTAAGTTAGTCAAACATGATCTACCTGATCTAAACCCATGCTGAGCATCGCTGATTAACCCCTCCCTCTCTAGATGTTGGCAAATCCCTTTTTTAACTATTTTCTCAAGAATTTTACAGACTACAGGAGTTAGGCTAACCGGTCTAAAGTTATTTGGATCCTCTTTACTACCCTTCTTGAAAATGGGGACTACATTCGCTCTCTTCCAATCATCGGGTATTTCACCATATTCCAATGACCTAGTATATAACTTGTCCAGAGCTATTGAGATACTTTCTACCCCTTCTTTAAGTATCCTAGAATGAATATTATCAGGGCCGGAGGCCTTGGTAGTATCTAAATCACCTATTAGTCCTTTTATCATCCTCCGATCCACACAAATGTTAGTAAACACCTCTTTTCCTGACCTATGAGTACTATACATAGGACTATTTAGTTTCTCTTTTGTAAATACTGATGCAAAATGACCATTTAGTACCTCAACTATTTCCTCATCAGTTTCTCTCACAAACCCTTCATATTTGATAGGTCCTATTTTAACTCTGCCACACTTGTTATTAATTTTATAGTAACTAAAGAACTTTCTAGGATCTTTGTTGCTATCCTGAGCTAATTTAATTTCTGACACCCTTTTGTTCTTCTTTATAATCTTATTTAACTCATTCCTAGCCATTCTATAATCACTTAAATTTTGAATATTATTTTCTACCTGTAATTTTTTATATGCCCTTTTCTTCTCTGAAATTTTTCTAGCTATCTCCTGATTCCACCATAATGGTTTCCTACTTTTGTTCCTAATGGCCTTCATTGGGATACATTGTTCTTGGACTACATTTATTATATGCTTGAAAGTATCCCACATCCCATAAGCATTTTTACCTCTGAATTCTATATCCCAGTCTACCAAATTTAGCAAGCTTCGAAGTTTTACATAATCTCCCTTATGAAAATTTGGAACTTTTTCAGCATTCTCAGTTAGTTTACCCTTCTCAATTCCCAAGTTAAAACGAACTATCTGATGGTCACTATTTCCCAATGCTTCCCCAACAGTCAATTCTTGAACTAAATGATCACTGTTAGAAAGTACTAAATCTAATATATTGTCCCCCCTCGTTGGCTTATTAACAAATTGATTCAAAAAATTATCCTCAAAGCATTCTATGAACCTGCCACTTGTTCTATCCCTACCTATCATATTTTCCCAGTCCACAGAGTTTAAGTTGAAGTCCCCAATAATAACTGCATCTGTTTCACATCCCTTACTTATTTCCCTTATCATTAGTTCATCTATATCATCAGTCTGCCCAGGTGGCCTGTAAAAAGCTCCCAAATGCACCATTCTATTTTTACTGAACCTAATATCTATCCAAAGTGACTCAACTCCATCCTGCTTTATTGAAGTATTTAAACTTGAAACAATGTTGTTTTTTATATAGATAATTATTCCTCCACCAATCCTACCTGTCCTTTGACTAATGTACATATTATAGCCCTGAAAATCAAATTCACTTATAGTGTCACTAAATTCTATTTCATTAACCCATGATTCAGTAACGCATAATATATCTATATCCTCATTGCTAATATAACTAAATAGCTCATCTTTCTTGTTTCTAAGACTACGAGCATTTGTATAGAAACAATTTAACCCCCCTATCCCTGAAGCACCTCTTGAAACTTGAATGACCTCACCTCTATCGCCTTGGAACCTATTTCTGTTATCTGCCAAGTCCATTCTACTTTCAGTACTATAATGTCCTCTCATAATTCCCTGACCACTATTGGATCTGTATCATACGCTCACCTCTACTGTTCCCCGGTCCTAGCTGCATAATATTTTGCCCATATTCCAATATGTTTCACCTTTTTTGACTAATTTGGAGTTACGGCTTTTGAAGGGGATGACTGCAATGACCCTGAGATTTCAATCAATTGGGGGGTCAGGGGGTGCAGCCCCCCATTATATATTCGTAATTGTTTATAGAATAATATTTTCATATTTTTGTTTTGTTTTTAACAAATCGTTTATGCGCGTCTGAATGAAACATAAAAGCAACTTGGTCCCGATAGATTTGGGCTGAAATCTATTTCCAAAGTAACTAAAATTTTTTACATTTTTGGTGGCAATAGCCTAAATTAGGTGGTGCTATTGTCTTTGTTATTTCAAAATGAGGGGATTCGCCTTTTGACGTCTGACATCATAAGGCCCAAATTGTAGCCCAGAAACAGTGCCCCCTATTGTGCGCCCCTAAACTGAAGTATTACCGTTAAAATTAACATTTAAATATGTGAGCCTTGCTTTCTTTTAATGTGAAAATAAACTATTATTTTGACACTGGCAACCTTGAATTTGACCTTATTTCAAACATTGGGAACCCTGGAGCCAAGCAGTTAAAAGAGCGCCGATTTCAAATTTAACACCAAAACCCATTTGGCAATTGTTCATTAATTATGATGGCTTGCGATTCTTGTGCATTCAGTTTGTTAGACTTTAATAAGACTTTTGTTAATTCCTCAGTCAATTTAATAGACTTTTATATAGATCATGCCCTCATTTGCAAAATATCACTGCAAATAGAGCCATACTCAGAGTGCTAACTGAAGCATTATGATATGAGCCTTGCTATGGGTTGCTATCAGGGAAGGGGGGGGGGCTCACTCTCCCATACCCCTACTCAGTATGCTCGCACTCAGGAACAAGTAATAAAATGACAGTTAATGAGCCAGTTAGGTGAAACATATTGGTAAAGCTGGGTAGCTCTGAGACAGTGGATCCTCGAAAAGACGGCCCCTGTGTCTCCTCCGAGCTAGGCCTGGAGGGCATATTTCTTCAATGGAATTGCCGCAGAGTCCAAGCCAACTGGGAGGAGTTGTGGAGGCTCATCTCCTCCCATTTCCCATTAGCTATTGTTTTGCAGGAGACTATGCTGGGAGCATGCCGCATGCTGACCCTCCTGGGATGGGGGTCGGGTGGGAGGATGTGCGATTTACAGCTACTCCTTTCAGTCAATAGCTGTGCAGCTGCACCTTGATAGAAGGTATACTGTTATTTCCGTGTACATTCCACCATCAGCCAACTTTGATGCAGGGTCTTCCGCTGCATCATGGCACGGTTGCTGAGGCCCTTTCTCTTGCTCAGAGATCTGAATGGTAGACCTCCCCTCTGGGAAGAATACTCAATTAATCCCAGGGGTCAAATCCCTGCTTATACATCACTGCCCGAGAAACGCTTCATTTTCCTGCCTCAATCTATCTTTGTGCTCTCCAGATGCACAGCCTGATTTTGATTGGGGGGTGGTCGATGACCTTTATGGTAGTGATCACTTTCCCATTCAAATATCATTTTCTGGGCCAATGCTGCCTGAGAGCCCTCCCCGGTGGTGGTGGCACGGGCATGGTCTGCATTTCAGGAAATAACTGAATTCTCTATCTCAGTCAAGGAGTTTAGGTCGGTAGATGAGGCCGTTGAGTTCTTCTCCGGCAACCTCATCGCCGCAGGCCTACTACTATTCCTAGAAGGTCTGGCAATTTTGCATGCAGACTATCCTGTGGTAGTCAGCAGAGTGTGAGACATCCTTCACACAGAAGCGTTATGCCTATAAGCGCCGCCCAAATGAGTTCACTGCTAGTGAATTTTGTCGGCCTAGGGCTAGGTTCCAGTATATTTTGAAGCACACCGCTCTTCCTTGCGGGCATACGTGTCTTCATGAAGACCACTTTTGCAGAGGTGTGGAAGGTAGTCAAAAGGATTTGGGGCAAGTTCCAGCAGGATTGGGGGATCCTGTGAGAACTTCCCCCATTCTCCTGTTCTCCAGGAGAATGGGACCCCAATCTTGGACCCAGCGTCGTCATTAAATGTGCATTGTGATGTCGTGGAAGTCCGCCTTTACCAACAGGGGTGGAGAACCCTTCAATGACAGGTTTACTCTGAGTGAGTTGCATTCTGCTCTTGCTTGTGCATAGACACCGCCCATGATCCGGATGATGTCCTGTACGCCATGCTTCGACACGTGGGTGAGCAAGGCATGGCCTTTCTGTTAGATTTGTTCAACAGGATCTGGGTGGAGGGTTTCCTCCCAGATTCCTGGCAAATCGCTACTGTGCTTGCCTTTCGCAAACCGGCGAGAGATCACTCTACTCCAGCTGGTTTCTGCCCAATCTCTTTAACCTCTTGCGTGTTCAAGTTGAAGGAGAAATTGGTAAATATTAGATTAGCCTTTTTTCTTGACAGCAGAGGCCATCTGTTTTCTGCACAGTGCAGTTTCTGCAAGTTTCACTCCATGTCGGATTCTCTGCTCCGACTAGAAAATGCCATCTGCAAGCCCTTCCTGTGTAGACAGCACTATGCCACAGTGTTTTCCGATCTGGAGAAAGCCTATGATAGCGCATGGTGATATGGTATCATGGAGACTCTCCACACAATTGGGGCGAGGGGTGCCTCACAACCTTTATATCTGAATTTTTACACGATTGTCTTTTCCGCGTACAGGTGTGGGGAGCCCTCTCTGGCCCAATGGAAAAGGAAGTGTCCTCAGTGTCACACTCTTTGCCCTGAGCATCAATGGCATCACCTCGGTGCTGCTGGAAGATGTTCTCGCTACATCTAGATGATTTCAATGGTGCCTATGCTGCAGAGATGCCAGTCATACACTAAGCCCTTTGGGTTTAGGGTTATGCCCAGGATGCTACCCTGGAGGAGAGCCGGCTAATGGCTGCCTTTTCCTCTATGAAAAGGCATTATCAGTTCCAGGAACCTCAACTTTTGGTTGGCTAATGCTCCCGGTGCCTTCCAGCAGGCAATGAATATTGAGTAAGAATGTGATTGTGTTAATAGATGATATTTTGATTATGACTGAGATTTTTGAGGAGCATATAAGATTGGTGAATGATGTGTTGAGAATGTTGGAGAGTGTTGGTGTGAGGGTGAAAGTAGCGAAGTGTGAATGGTTTGTGAAAGAAGTGGAATTTCTTGGGCATATGGTGAGTGAGAATGGGTTACGAAAGTCACAGAATCATGTTGAGAAGGTGCGAATGTTTCCAAAAATGGTGACTGTGAAGCAGCTGAAGTCGTTTCTGGGTTTGATTGAGTTTCAACGAAAGTTTATATGCGATTGTTTGGGTGTGAGTAAGCCTCTGACTGATTGGATGGGAAAGAAAGGTAGTACGATTGTCAGGTGGAATGATAAGATGAATGAAGCGTATGAGACTGAAAGAGGCAGCGGCTGAAGATGTTGAATTGGCATACTCAGACTATAGTGTGAATGCTAAGATGCTTGAATTGTCTACGGATACCGCCTGCAGATTGATCTTGAATCTGGTTAACCTCATTGCTCGATTATTTATGTGAATATCCTAGTTTAAAATCCTCCTTTAAATCATAAAACTGAATCTGACCTCTATAATCCCTTAATTCACCCACCTGTATCTTGTGTGGTCATTTAACCCTGTCTGTGCACCCATTCATTTTAAACCCGATATTTGTGTAAATATAAATATAATTTTGTTGTTAGTAAAGATATATTTTCATCATTGTCTTTCTTTTGCAACCCCAATGTGTACCAGCTACCTGTTAATCTTTGACCAACTTGCACTCAGAAATATTTGTTTTAAAAAGACCCTGCAAAGTTAATAATAAACCATCTCTGCTTTACTCATAATAATTTCTCCTTTCACTAAGGTCTTCAACACACCGGCCCAAAGCCCCAAAGTAACTACATGTATATATATATATATATATATATATATATATATATATATATATATATATATATATATATATATATATATATATATATATATATATATATACAGTTTGGCTATCCCACGACATATACTTATATGTACATTATTCTATTATAAAATCTGGTATGGATAGAATAGCAGGCGAATAATTGAGTATGTATCCAAGGCTATGAATGCGGCAGAATGAAAGTATTTGACTGTGGAGCGAGAGGTAGCTGTGATAAGGTATTGTTTAAAAGTGTTGTGCCCATTTTTGTATGGTGTGAGGTTCGGGATTGAAATAGATCACCAACCTCTTGTGTATTTGCAACGTATGAAATGGGCTGATAATAGGATTTCGAGGACTTTGGAAGATTTGAGTGATTTTGACTGTGATTGAGTATGTGTCTGGTGAATGGAATGGGGTGGCTGATTTGATGTCAAGGTGTCTTGGTATGAATGATGAAAATGTGTGTGGAGTGAATGATCCTGAGTATTTGCCGAAAGTGATTTTGAATGGAAATGAGAATAAGGGTGGCGGTGATTCCTTGTTTGAGATGGTATGAAATGGTTTGCAAGATTTGAAGAGTGATTGAGTAGATGTGAGAGTGCCCGATGGTGTGGATGACTTGAGGAAGGAGGTAATGAGTGAAGTTGGTAGGAAGCCTGAAAGTATTGGTATGGCGAGGGTGCGTAACTTTATGAAAGAATTGAGAGCGATGTGTATGCCAGGGGTCCCGTCATTTCAGGAAGTGTTGATTGTAGTGAGTCGTTTGTATGGAGTTGACGACACCTCACCTGGGATGCTCATATTCGCAGCCTTAGGGTCTCTTATACCCGCGCCATGGATATTCTCTGTTCTGTGACATTCAGCGCTTGGGATGCTTATAGGGCTACTGCCTTACTTTTTTATCGATCCTTTGTTCGTTCGAAGCTCGATCGCCCCGGTCGCCGGCCTTTGCCTGGCGACCGGGGCCTTCCGCACTTCCCCCATTGAGAGCCTACTAGTCGATGCTAGGAAGATGCCACTCGCTCTACGCCGTGTACATGCATCATTCGCCTGTACGCGCGAGCCCGGCGCCTCCCTCAGTCGCCAACAGCTCTCTGCATCCACAGCTGATTTCGAGGTGTCTATGTCGCCGAGAGACGCCAGTCATACCCTAAGCCCTTTGGGTTTAGGGCCAGGAAACTGCTTCGACAGCTAGGTATAACTCTCGGGGCGGTGGCGCCCCTGGTTCTGCCCAGGACGCCACCCTGGAGGGTACCACATTTGGCTATTTGTCGCCACGCCTCTGCTCCCAAAGCTTGTACAGCGACAGGAGTATTGCGTTCGACCTTTTTGGAGCACACCTCATGTCACGCTGGAACCGTGTCAGTGTATACGGATGGTTCCAAGTCCGAATCCGAAGAGGGGGTCGGCTTCCACGCCCGTGTCAGTGTATACGGATGGTTCCAAGTCCGAAGAGGGGGTCGGCTTCCACGCCGTATTTTCTCGGTCTTCACGGCTGAGGTGGTGGCAATGCACCACTCGGTACGGGAGATTACGCAATGTTCCCGGTTCGGAGACCGGATTGTGATCTATAGCGACTCACAAAGCGATGTGAGTGCTCTCAGGGCATTGGAATCTCCTCATCCCTTGGTTTGCAATATCCGCGACCTCACGGTTTTTGCAAGCTGGGCGAATGTCGAGATTATCTTCTGCAGAGTTCTGGACATGTCGGAGTTGCGGGGAATGAGGGCACCAAAGAGTCCGCGAGGACTCTGCGACCGAACCAGCGTTTCGCTCTTCCTCACACCGACTACATGACAGGAATACAGGCAGCTCTTCGGGCTGCTTGGCAAAGAAGATGGGAGACAGTCGAACGGAACTTAAAGTTGCGTGCCATTGCGCCGCGACTGTTAAACATGGACCTACTCTCCAATGCCACTGATGCTTCAGGTTGCTTTCTGTCGTCTCTGAATTGGGCACACTCGCGGGACGCACCGCTATTTGATTGATTGCTCACCAGCGCCCAACTGTGAAGACTGCATTGTCCTCCAGACTGTTTGTCACATTATTCTTGAATGTCCCAGTCTGGGCGATCTTCGCGCACGTTACCTGTCCCGGTACCGGGATGAGGGTGGGTCGCTACCGCCTGTCTCTTGCCGGGGGGCCTCCCCCGATGCAGGAGCTTGCTTCCTGCTCGTTGCCTTTTCCCTTTTTTTAAAATTTGTAGTGTTGGGTTTGTTTTTTGTGTTTTTTAATCTGATTTTAAAGTAGCCTTGTACTAGACAGGATTTTAATACGGCGATTAATGCCCAAGTAGGCAGTCGCCAGATGAGGTCTTAAAATAAAAAAACCCCAAAACCTTACTTTTTTATCGATCTTTTGTTCGTTCGAAGCTCGACTACAGATGCGAATTTTATGCATCCGCAGCCGAGCGCGTATTGCGGAAGGTGGACTCGATCCACCACACCGGCACTCGCCTAGCGACCGGTGCCTTCCGCACTTCCTCCCTTGACAGCCTACTAGTCGATGCTGGGGAGATGCCACTCGCTCTACGCCGTGTACAGTGCATCATTCGCTGTACGCGCAAGCCCGGCGCCTCTCTCTGTCGCCAACAGCTCTCACTGCATTTGCAGCTTATTTCGACGGTGCCTATGTCGCCGAAAGATGCCAGTCATTGCCTAATCTCTTTGGGTTTAGTGCCAGGAAACTGCTTCGAGAGCTAGGTATAGCTCTCTCTGGCCGGTGGCGCTCCTGGTTCTGCCCAGGACGCCATCTTGAAGGGTAACACCTTTTGTCGCCGGCCTCTGCTCCCAAAGCCTATACAGCGCCGGGAGTATTGCGTTCGACCTTTTTGGAGCACACCTCGTGTCACGCTGGAACCGTGCCAGTGTATACGGATGGCTCCAAGTCCGAAGAGGGGGTCGGCTCCCACTCCGTATCCCCTGTGTTTGAAGTCAGCGGAGCTCTGCCAGGCGCTGCGTCTGTCTTCAGGGCCGAGCTGGTGGCAATACATCACTCGGTACGGGAGATTACGCGACGTGCCCGGTTCGGAGACTTTGTTGTGATCTATAGCCACTCATAAAGCGCCCTGAGTGCTCTCGGGGCATTGGAATCTCCGCATCCCCTGGTTCGCGATATCCGTGACAACCGTGGCGAGCCGGGCGGATGTCGAGATTATCCTCTGCTAGGTTCCTGGACATGTAGGAATTGCCATGAATGAGCGCGCCGATGATGACGCCAAAGAGTCCACAAGGACTCTGAGACCGGACCAGCTTTCACTCTTCCTCACACCAACTATATGGCAGGAATACGGGCAGCTCTTCGGGTTCCTTGGCAAAGAAGATGGGAGACGTTCGAAGCGAACTTAAAGTTGCGTGCTATTGCGGCGCGCCGCGACTGTTTCCATGGACTTAACCCCCAATGCCGCTAAGGCTTCAGGTTGCTTTCTGTCTTCTCTGAATTGGGCACACTCGCAGGACTCACCGCCATTTGATGGAGCGCTCAACTGTGAAGACTGCGTTGTCCTCCAGACTGTTTGGTACATTCTTGACGAATGCCCCAGTCTGGGCGATCTTCGCGCACGTTACCTGTCCCGGTACTGGGATGTGGGGGGGCGGGTCGCTACCGACTGTCTCTTGTACTCGAGACGAGTGCGTGCACCTTGACTGGTGGACTTATAGACTTTTGGGGGGAGGCTGGCCTTCTCCCCTTTATTTAACTATTTTGTTTTTTTGTTATTGTTGTTTTCTCTGTAGTTCGCACGCTCCAGCGCCGGGGGGAGGGGGACCTACCCCCGATGCCAGAGCTTGCTTCCTAATTGTTGCCATCTTCCCTTTTTTTCATTGTTGTGTTTTCATATTCTTATTTTAAAGTAGCCTAGTGCTAGGCTGTCGTGATTGTGGCGACTTATGCTCAAGTGGGCAGTCATCAGATAGGCTCCTAAAATAAAAAAAAAAAATGTGCATGTTGATGAACAAATTGATAAACATTAGCCATTTCCTGTACAGCCTTAATGGCTTTTGTTACCCATAAAATTGTCTTGGAGTTTTTATTTGCTATAGTTGGTGAAAAGAGCCCATTCAACTCAGTTTATCTTAATGTGTATGTAGGATTGGAGGGTGGTGAGTGTCTCTAGAGAAATTTGTATGTTGATTGGGAAGTATGTTGAGGATTTTTGTGTGGAGATCTGTGGATTGTTCAGGTGTTTTTTGGGTGCTCTGATGCTCTGTTAGCTCTTGCGTGTATCCTGGGATCTGACTTAGTAAGGCTCAACCAGCTACTCATGAGAAATTCATCTCCTTTTCTTTCCTTCAAAATATTTTGATTATCCTTAACCACCCCTTTCTATTAACTGAAACTATATACAACCTGTTTAGCAAAATTAACAACACACATTGGTATTGTTATTAATTAGATGCAGTCCCAATTCAGTTCTCTTCACAGTGGCTGCCATATTCTGTAGATACCTGTGTTTCGATCCCACATCAGTAGGTTCCCAGATCGATGATAAAATCTCTACCAATTTCTTTCCATCAGTAGCATTCTGAAAGTAGCCTGGCAATACCTTGTATATATAATTCTATTTATAGTATTTCTTGCATATTGATAAAATTGTTCTTCAATCATTTAAATAAATATATACTCTGAATTTTCCAGCCCCAAATAGTAGTGGATTTGTATATATTTTCTAATTTTTAGAGATATTTGACATGATTAATTTTAATAAGGGCTATTTCCTGTATTTTTATTTCAATTTTACCTTTGCAGAGTACTAATGAAGCTTTTAATAAGGGCTATTTCCTGTATTTTGATTCCAATTTTACCTTTGCAGAGTACTAATGAAGCTCTTTATTTCATAAAACTTTTTGGGACAAGATCATCTGGATGTCTACAATCAGTCTCCCATGAAAATACCCAAAATACCCAAAGTAATACTAAAAATTTGGAACAGGCAGAGTAAGCACATTTTTAAGTTTTATTCCTCAATAAACTAAATCATACTTTTATTATTCATGAGCATAGCTTTTGAAAAACAGGGTGTGGAGTTGGTTGCAAATTTTGCATCTCCAACACCACTCATTGAAAAATATCCCACTCTGACTCCACATATTGATTGGCTAACACTGGTAATCGGGGGTGGGGGGTCGCTTTCAATAGAACATGGATAATATTCTTATATTGTGAATGTGAGCATCCAGGGTCTTTATCCCTTAAATTTATACTACATTAACAATGAGGCCACATCATGCAGAAAGGAGAGATCTGTGAAGAATGTAGTGAAGGTACATGAAGTGAAAGGAGATATATAGGCACAGGTCCTCTGGTAGCATTGGAGCTGAGTGCATAACTGCAGCTACTTTCTCTGGTCAGCCTCTATTTTCACTATTTTCACAGGGTATATGCTGACCTCAGCCAACTATCCCGGATCGGGACTCGGAGGGGCAATGTTCCCTAAAACCCCTGAGCTCCGGTTTGGGATGGTGGGTTTTTAACAACCTGCTTCATCCCCACCCGTAACTTCCTCACATCCCCTTTCCTTCTCACTTCACCATCAATTTCTTTTTACACCATGTCAAAGGTGGAGCCCCCATGCCGAGGGACTGCCAGGCCACCAGGCGGGAGGGGTGGTCCTGAAAGGTGGCACCTTGCTCTGCCAGGTGCCCTACTGCGAGGAGTGATGAACGTATGCATTCTTTGAAAAATTGAGGGTCTCCATGCCCATGATGAGAAAATTAAAAATCTACCTTCAATTTTCCCTTATCCATCGACAAAGCCGCCCTCGGGCAGCTCCACGGATAAAATGGAGGTCCCCCGCCCTGTGCTTGCGCAAGGGACCTTCCAAATTTATCTAACCGGAGAGTAGGCTTACTCCTCTCCTTTGCCTATGGGTATAAGGGACTCCCCCTCACTCACTTCTCTGGAGGTGCTTTTGGGCACCTCCCTCTTTCCAGCCACAGTCCCCCCTTTCCTTTCCAAGGGGACTGCCAAGAAAACCAGCAGGCAGCCCATAGCTGACCACATTGCTTCTTCGAAGCAATGTGGTGCATATATCCTTAAGAAAGAAATCCTGGTCCTTCAGGCCCAGGATTGAGTCTCATTCTGCGAGGCTAAGGACTTGGTCCTGGCGTGCCCGGCTCTGCCTGGGACGTCTTACGCCTCAATGCTTAGAAAGACGACTTTTGCTCCTGGCCCATCCAGGCCAATGAACATGGTGGCTTCCACGCCCATTCAGAGCCCTTCTGTGGGTTCTACTCAACCTGAACGCTCCCCTGGTAAAGCTGGCGCACAAAGGGTTCACACCTAGCACCGGCTAAAACCAGGGCTTCCCCTTCCCTTACCCCAGCATGACCGTTTTCCGTAAGGCGAAACGGACACGCGTCTCCACTGAGTCGTTAGACTCACAGCAGGCAACACCCCTGAAGTTGGTTGCCAAGCCATCTTTTGGGGTTCCTAAAGCTATCCCTCAAAAGGAGGACAGCAACAAAGGAGCTTCGGCTCCTTCACCCACGCCTAGTGGTAGACTGATTGACTCGGAGACGGTGGATCCTCGAAAAGAGGGCCTCCGAAGCCGCAACACCCGCCTAAGGTTTTAGGTCGGAGGGAGGAAAAAACCTTCCCCAATAAGTCCTCGAAGGCAACAGCGCTTTCAGCACATTGACTGGCCAACAGCGCCCAGGGTTCTGCCTCCGGCAAGCGTACGGCCATCCCCGTGAGGGTCTTCTGTTCGAAGAAGGCCCCCGCGTCTCCGAGCTAGGCCTGGAGGGCATATTCCTTCAGTGGAATTGCCATGGACTCCGCGCCAACTGGGAGGAGCTGTTGAAGCTCGTCTCGTCCCATTCCTCGTTAGATATATTTGTGCAGGAGACCATGCCCACCCTCCCGGGATATAAGGGTTTTGCGACCCCACCACCACGAGATAGGGGCCGGGCTGGGGGATGCGCGGTTTACACCCGGCATGATGTCTCCGTTCTTCCTTTCTCTTTAGATACCTCCTTTCAGGCAGTGGCTGTGCAGCTGCACCTGGATAGGAGGTATACTATCATTTCTGCGTACATTCCACTGTCAGCTGACATCGACGAGGCGGACTTCCGCCGCGTCGTGGCACGGTTGCCGAGGTTCTTTCTCTTGCTTGGAGATCTGAACGGCAGGCATCCTCTCTTGGGAGATTACTCAATAAATCCCAGGGGACAAGTCCTCGCCTATCTGATCGAAGAGCTTGAGATGGGTGTCCTAAACGTGGATGAGTTTACGCATCACTGTTCGAGAACCGCTTCATTTTCTTGCCTTGACCTATCTTTATGCTCTTCGGATGCACAGCCTGATTTTGATTGTGGGGTGGTCGATGACCTCCATGGTAGTGATCACTTTCCCATTCAAATATCATTTTCAGGGCAACTGCCGCCTGAGAGCCCACCTCGGTGGTGCTTGGCGCGGTGGCCTGCACCTCAGGAAATGACAATTCTCTATCTCAGTCGAGGAGTTTAGGTCGGTAGCTGAGGCCGTTGAGTTCTTCTCCGGCAACCTCATCGCCGCTGGCCTGACTATGATTCCTAGAACGTCTGGCCGTTTTGCACGCCGACCACTCCCATGGTTGTCGGCTGAGTGTGAGACGGCGCTCAAACAGAAGCGTTATGCCTACATGCGCTATAAGCGGTGAATTTCGTCTGGCTAGGGCTAGGTTCCGGTATATTTCGAAGCACGCCCGCCGCTCTTCTTGGCAGGCATATGTGTCTTCACTTAACGGGAAGACCCCTTTAGCAGAGGTGTGGAAGAGAGTCAAAAGGATTCGGGGCAAGTTCTCGCAGGACCTCCCTCCTGTTCTCCAGGAGAATGGGACCGCAACTATGATTCCGCGTCCGTGGCGGAATCCTTCGCGACCGCTTTTTCCGCATTCTCTAGCCGGGGATGCTGGTCCGCCAGCATTCAATGCACGTCGTGATGTCGCGGAAGGCCGCCGGCTGGACTTTACCTCCAGAGGTGGAGAACCCTTCAACGACAGGTTTACTGTGAGTGAGTTGCGCTCGGCTTTCGCTTCGTGCGCGGACACCGCCCATGGTGCGGACGATGTCCCGTACGCCATGCTTCGACACCTGGGTGAGCAAGGCATGGCCTTTCTGTTAGATTTGTACAACAGGATCTGGGTGGAGCGTCTTCTCCCAGATTCCTGGCGAATCGCTTATGTGCTCGCCTTTCGCAAACCGGGGATATATCACTCTACTCCGACCGGTTTCCGACCAATCTCTCTAACCTCTTGCGTGTGCAAGTTGATGGAGAAATTGGTAAATGCTAGATTAGCCTTTTTCCTCGACAGCGCAGGCGATCTGTCTTCTGCACAGTGCGGCTTCCGCAAGTTCCACTCCCCGTCGGATGCTCTGCTCTGACTGGAAAATGCCGTCTGCGAGGCTTTTCTTCGTAGACAGCACTACGCCACGGTGTTTTTCGATCTGGAGAAGGCCTATGATACCGCATGGCGATACGGTATCATGGAGACTCTCCACACGATGGGGGCGAGGGGACGCCTCCCATTGTTTATATCTGAATTTTTGCAAGATCGTCGATTCCGCTTACTGGTGGGGGGAGCCCTCTCCGGCCCAAAGGAGCAGGAAGAGGGTGTCCCGCAGGGGAGTGTCCTCAGTGTCACGCTCTAGGCCCTGAGCATCAATGGCATCACTTGGGTGCTGCCTGAAGATGTTCTCGCTACGCTCTACGTAGACGACCTTTCGATCTCTTTTGGCGCGGCCCAGATGCCCACTCTGGAGCGTCGACTCCAACATGCATTGAACCGCGTCTCTCGCTATGCCGACGCGCAGAGGTTTCGGTTTTCTTTGGCCAAGACTAAGGTGGGGCACTTTTGCCGCCATCCATGGCTCCACCCCTACCCAGATTTGTTTATTATTGGGGTGCGCCTGGATGTGGTTGAATCGCACCGTTTCCTTGGTCTTGTATTCAACCGACGCCTCACCTGTGAGGCTCATATTCGCAGCCTTAGGGTATCCTCTACCCGCGCCATGGATATTCTCTGTTCCGTGACGTTCAGCGCTTGGGGTGCTGATAGGGCTACTTCCTTACTTTTCTACCCATCCTTTGTTCGTTCGAAGCTCGACTACGGATGCGAGTTTTATGCATCCGCAGTCGAGCGTGTATTTCGGAAGGTGGACTCGATCCACCACACCGGCCTTCGCTTGGCGACCGGTTATTTCCTCACTTCCCCCATTGAGAGCCTGTTGGTCGATGCTGGGGAGATGCCACTCGCTCTACGCCGCGTGCAGTGCATCAATTGCCTGTAAGCGCGCGCCCGCAGCCTCTCTCAGTCGCCAACAGCTCTCACTGCATCCGCAGCTGATCTCAACGGTGCCTATGCCGCCGAGAGACGCCAGTCATACCCTAAGTCCTTTGGGTTTAGGGCCAGGAAACTCCTTCGAGAGCTAGATATAGCTCTCGGGCCGGTGGCGCTTCTGGTTCTGCCCAGGCCGCCACCCTGGAGGGTACCACATTTGGCTATTTGTCGCCATGCCTCTGCTCCCAAAGCTTGTACGGCGCCGGGAGTATTGCGGTCTAACTTTTTGGGGCACACCTTGTGTCACGCTGGAACGTGCCAGTGTATACGGATGGCTCCAAGTCCCAAGAGGGGGTCGGCTTCCACGCTGTATCCCCTCTGTTTGAAGTCAGCGGGGCTCTGCCAGGCGCTGCGTCTGTCTTCAGGGCCGAGCTGGTGGCAATACACCAGTCGGTACGGGAGATTACGCGACGTGCCTGGTTCGGAGACCGGATTGTGATCTATAGCGACTCACAAAGCGTTCTGAGTGCTCTCGGGGCATTGAAATCTCCGCACCCTTCTGGTTCGCGATATCCGTGATGCCACGGTTTTGGCGAGCCGGGCGGATGTCGAGATTATCTTCTGCTGGGTTCCTGGACATGTAGGAATTGCGGGGAATGAGCGCACCGATGAGGGCGCCAAAGAGTCCGCGAGGACTCTCCGACCGGACCAGCGTTTCGCGCTTCTTCACACAGACTACATGGCAGGAATATGTGCAGCTCTTCGGACTGCTTGGCAAAGTAGATGGGAGACGGTCGAAGGGAACTTAAAGTTGCGTGCCATTGCGCCGCGACTGTTCCCATGGACCTATCCCCCAATTCCGCGACGGCTTTAGTTCGCCTTCTGTCGTCTCCGAATCAGACACACTCGTTTGACGCATCCCTATTTGATGGAGCGCTCGCCTGCGCCCTATTGCGACGACTGCGTCGTCCCCCAGACTGTTCGGCATATTCTTGTTGAATGTCCCAGTCTGGGTGATCTTCGCGCACGTTACCTGTCCCGGTACCGGGATGGCGGGGTCGCTACCGCCTGTCCTTTGTACTCGGGACGAGTGCGTGCACATTGAACGGTGGACTTGTTGACTTTTGGGGGGGAGGCCAGCCTTCTCCCTTTCTTTTAACAAGGTTTTGTTTTTGTTATTGTTATTGCTTCCTAATTGTTATTTCTTTTTATTGTTGTTTGCTGTTCACATTTTTTAAAGTAGCCTAGAACTAGGCGGTTTGTTTACGGCGACTCATGCCTAAGTCGCCAGATAGCCCCTTAAAAAAAAATAAATAAATATTCTGGTCCATCCACGGATACCCCCTGACCCAGATTTGTTTCTTAATGGTGTATGCCTGGAAGTGATTCAATCGCACCGTTTCCTTGGTCTTGTATTCGACCGAGGCCTCATCCGGGAGGCTCATATTCGCACCCTTAGGGTCTCTTGTACCCGCTCCATGGATATTCTTCGTTCCTTGATGTTCAGCCCTTGGGGTGCTGATAGGGCTATTGCCTTACTCCCCCTCCCTCTCTGGGATAATTTATTCAGGGGTTGTTTTTCCACTGCCCATTATTTCCCCCTCTTCCTTCACCTCTCTAATGGCCCTTATAGATACCCGACCTCTGCTCGTCTTATGGATTGATTCCGAATTGTTCTTTCATGAAGGTGGAAGAGGCTGGGCATCTCTACCGCCTTCGTCTACCGAATGCCCAAGGAGAAACCCGTCGTTGGCCCCTTTTCTCCGTGCGTAAGAGAACTCGGACAACCTCTTAGGTTTCTAAAGATGGTGTGCTGGATCCGTATCCATTCTCCAAGAGGACATACCGGACGTAACTGATTGTAGAATTGCAGTATTGCCGGGCCCTTGTAGTCCTCTATGGTCGGGAGTCCCGAGGCAGAATGCGAAGTTTTTTTCTTTTTGCAATGGCTAGCTATAAACCAAAAACCTACCCTTCTCGTAAGGGTTCTCGTGCCAAACGTCCCTATTCAGCCTTCTCTCGCTCGTTGGACCCCTCTTCCACTGAAATAGATAGACCCAGATCATCCTCGCTTTCTTGTCATGAGTTCATCATCCGACACCCCACTTGAAAAAGTCGATGTGTTTGACGTCAATAAATCCTTTGAGTCACGCTGTGGTTGAAGCATCGCTCTCACACCGAGATAACCAATGTAGCCCCCCTCTCTCCAGCAGCTCTAGCTGGGAGAGACACTCAGAGTGAGACACTTGAAGACATCAGACGCTATTTGAAAGAATCCTCAACATCGACCAGTGAAGGTTCATCCCCCCCGCCCCGAGACCCAAAGCCCAGTGGTAAGAGGAAGGATTCCTCACCTGGGTCAGCGACCAGCAATAAGCGGGCAGCCTCTGCAGCTGACTCAGCCGAACCCCGAGAATCTTCAATGGACTCCTTCCCTATGGCTGAACATTCTATGCCCTTAAGTCCGCCCCATCTTGATCCAAACGATGGCAGATATACACCCAGCTCCACACACCTCGCACATATCGCCTGTTCGTTCCACTCACCCCTCTACCCATGATTCGAGGGAAGCAGTTGATACTCCAACATCAATCGCGGCGGTTGGACCAACTCCTCAGACACCGAAAATACCCTCGACCCATGAATCCGGATCTACCGGCCGAAGATCCCTTCTCGATTTTCCTTTTCCGCCAGGTTGTGAGCCCGAATTACAATCAAGGGCCTGGGTCGGTTCTCCAAAACCCTCGAAAAAGCCCCAGTTACTGCTCCCTCTAGGATCTCTCCCCCTGCAAAAGCAGGCTCCTCAAAATCAGCTCTCCGTCTCCCAAGCTCTTTGGGACGAACCTCAAATACAATATCGGCCACAAAAGAGAAAAAGATATCCACAGTATCTGTGGATATCTAACCCTCCCGCATAATATCTTCCATTTTACAATGGAATTTTCAAGGCTTTCTTCCAAAGTGGGAAGAACTCAAAATTCTTTTGACGATTATCCGCCCCGCTGTTATTTGTCTTCAGGAGAATAAACTGGGTATACGGCCTTTTCCGCCGGTACCCGGCTTTCTCACTTTCAACTCTATTGCTCCTGCTGGAACCTCCTCTCATGGGGGGCTGTCAATCATAGTATCTTCATCCCACCATGTTTCTCCCATCCCCCTACATACTACCCTCCAAGCTGTTACCGTGAGGGTTTTTCTTACTAAGCTTTTTACCCTTTGCTCTATTTACCTACCCCCTTGTGTATCATTATCAAGACCCGACCTTTTAGAACTTATAGACCAGTTGCCCTCCCCATTCTTATTACTAGGAGATTTTAACGCCCGTCACCCATACTGGGGTGACATCACTCGAAATGCCAAAGGCTGTGTTTTAGAGTCTCTTTTATTATCTGACTTTCTTTGCGTTTTAAATACTGGCGATTTTACCTCTTATGTCCAGACGGACTCTTTTAGCTGTGTTGACCTGTCTGTTTGTTCCCCGGATTGCTTCACGAAATTTCGATGATCAATTATTGACGATCTCCATGGGAGTGACCACTTTCCTATTCTCTTGTCGGCCCTTCAAGTTAGCCCTCATACAACCATGCCCCTTAAGTGGGACTTAGGTCATGCAGATTGGGAAGGTTTCCAAGAGGCGTCCTTCACAAGTTTATCCTTGGGGACCTTCAATGGAGTGGACGCGGCAGTAGAATACTTTACATCGACTATCTACAATGCAGCAACACAGACCATCCCACGGAGGCGACCCGCCACGGGCCACTCAACCGTGCCCTGGTGGACCTCGGCGTGTGCAACAGCTATCAAAAACTACAAGTTAGCCCATGCCCGATTCCGAAAGAACCCAACTTTGTGCAACAAGGTCGACCGAAACCGAGCTCGCGCGCTTCGCCAAAGAACCCTTCATCAGGTTCGCCGAAATTCATGCCGCCGTTACCTTTCATCAACTTCCTCTATGACACCTACCGCTAAGATCTGGAAGAGGATTAATAAGATCAGGGGCCGTTATGCTGATCATCATACCCCAACACTCAACTTACACGGTTCCTTGGAGAATGACAGCCTGGCGGTCAGCAATGCTTTTGCTGATCATTTCCGCTCCGTCAGCAATGTCAGCCGTTACGATAAGGCTTTTCTATCCTACAAATCAAAGGACGAATCTCATTCTCTCAACTTCACAACAAAATCTAACCTTCCATATAACGCTCTATTCAGCATCCATGAGCTGCGTAGCGCTTTGTCCCTTTGCAGATCTATTTCCCCTGGCCTTGACGAGATCCATTTCGATATGATTCGGCACCTACATCCACACTCTACTCTCTTCTTACTTGATTTGTACAACTTTATATGGGTGAAGGGTTTTTACCCCTCATCATGGCGCATTGGGATCATCCTTGCCTTTGTCAAACCGGGCAGGGACGGGTTGGACGCAGATCACTACCGCCCTATAGCTCTCACCAGCTGTTTGAGTAAGTTGTTGGAAAAAAATGGTGTTGGAGCGCCTAAACTGGTTCCTAGAAACCAATCCCCTTTTCTCTCCATTTTAATGTGGCTTCCGCAAAGGTCATTGTACCCTTGACCTACTAGTACGTTTCGAGGGATCGGTCCCGAAAGCTTTCTCATTAAAGCACCGAGTCCTGGCCATATTTTTCGATATTGAGAAAGCCTACGACACAACATGGAGATACGGCATCTTGAAGCAGCTATACGTCTGGTGGATGAGAGGCCTTTTACTATCACTTATTCAAAGTTTTTTAGCATCTCGATCCTTCAAGGTACGTGTTGGAGACGCATACTCTGACCTGCAACCCCAAGAGGAGTGAGTTCCTCAGGGCAGTGTTTTAAGTGTCTTATGTTTTATAATTGCCATCAATGATATTATTTCATCTCTCCCAAAGGGTGTATCGGCAACTCTGTTTGTCGATGATTTAGCTATATACTGTTCCTCACCTCGCCTGACATTAGCAGCGCGTCGGCTACAACTGGCGGTCGATGCTGTATCCAAAAGAGCACAACTTAAGGGATTCCGCTTATCCACGAACAAAACAAAAGCATTGTATTTCCACTGGGGCAGAGTGGTTCTTGTTCCGCCATCTATCTCCCTACAAGGCGAAGATAGAGTTTGTCTCCGAGTTTCGCTTTCTTGGCGGAACTCTCAATCCAAAGTTATCCTGGTTACCACACCTACACCTACGCCGACTTCGAACGTCTGTATGCGGGCTCTAGACATTTTGAAAGTCCTCACACACTTCATGGGGCAGCGACCGACAAACATTGTGGACATTATACACAGCCCTCGTCCAATCCAAATTGGATTATGGCTGTCAAATTTACTCATCGGCTTCCCCTTCATCCCTTAAAATGCTGAACCCCATTTGAAAGCTCGCAGTTCGCTTTTCCAGTGGAACCTTCCGTACTACTTCTGTCAACAGCCTTTACTGCGAGAGTGGGGTACTACTCCCTTCGCCCTACCATAGACTTCAACGGCGGCATATGATAAGTTGCCATCTTTACCCCGCCCCTTGAACCTTCGCATGGGAGATCATCTCTCTAACCTGGGTGCTCCAAGGGTCCTTACCCTTCCATCCTTACTCACCCCTAGTTGGCGTGCTCCTCTCCCCACAATATGTACCAACATGTGGAGCCTGGAGAAGTCGTCCATGGACCCTCGCATCATTAAGAGCCTGTTCTTAGAGCATTCGACCTCACACAAACAATGCTGCCCATTATACACGGATGGCTCTAAGTCGGACGGTGGCGTAGGCGCCGCAGCCATCTACCCAGGAGGAGAATTCCTAACTCTATCTTTGCCGCCAGCAGCATCCATTTTTACCGCTGAACTTTCAGCAATCCTTTTAGCCTTTAGACTCATCCAAATTTTACCTTTTACTGATTTTGTCATTTTTTCCGACTCAAGGGAGTGTTTTAGAGTCAATTAAATCTTTTAATGCGTCCCATCCCCTAGTCACAAAAATTTGCAACTGGCTGATCCAAAATGCGTCCCGATATAGAATTATTTTTTGCTGGGTCCCTGGGCATGTGGGGGTCCTGGGTAACAAGAGGGCTGATCGGCCCTCCCGCTCAGCAGATTCTGTGTCCCCTGAGAACTCGGCTCTGCCTTTTAGGGACTACTTTCCTTCAATAGGAAAATATATTTTTCAACTGTGGCAGAATGAATGGGATGACTGTTCATCATCCAAACTATACAAAATTAAAAATTCTATTCACTCTTAGCCCTCGAGCCGTCATAGAATGCGGTCGTTGGAGGTGACCCTTTGCCGAGTTCGCATTGGCCACAAGAGACTTACTCACGGTCATCTTGTTTCGTGTGATATTCTTATCAGCCCTTGCTGTCGTTATTGCGGTGGGGGCCAATCGGTTGCCCACCTTTTATTGGATTGCAACCATTTCGCCATCCTCCGGTTGTCTTGTTTCCTGACCCTTTTAACTACCCGTCTTCGATTCATATTGGCGGATGAATCTTTTAACCCGTCGTTTTTTAAAAAAAATTTCACAAAGTGGTCTCCTCCACCATTTATAGATGATTTGCCTCGTTTTATCCTAGCTGCCATATAGAATCCACTTGGATTGGGCAGCAACCCACTGGTTCCTTACCTTAAACCTTAACTGCCTAACTTTTTTATCGATCCTTTGTCCATTCGAAGCTCGACTACAGATGTGAGTTTCATGCATCCGCAGCCGAACGCCTATTGCGGAAGGTGGACTCGGTCCGCCACACCGGCCTTCGCTTGGCGACCGGTGCCTTCCGCACTTTTCCTATTGAGAGCCTACTTGTCGATGCTGGTGAGATGCCTCTCGCTCTGCGCCGTGCACACTGCATTACTCGCCTGTACGCACGAGCGCAGCGTCTCCCTTTGTCACCAACTGCTCTCAAAGCATCCGCAGCTGATCTCAACGGTGCCTATGCCGCCGAGAGACGCCAGTCATACCCTAAGCCCTTTGGGTTTAGGGCTAGGAAACTCCTTCGGGCCGGTGGCGCCCCTGGTTCTTCCCAGAACGCCACCCTGGAGGGTACCACCGTTGGCTATTTCTCGCCACGCCTCTGCTCCTAAAGCTTCTACAGCGCCGGGAGTGTTGCGTTCGTCCTTTTTGGAGCACACATCGTGTCACGCTGGAACCGTGCCAGTGTATACGGATGGCTCCAAGTCCGAAGAGGCGGTCGGTTTCCACGCCGTAACCCCTCTGTTTGAAGTCAGCGGGGCTCTACCGGGTGCTGCGTCTCTCTTCACGGCCGAGCTGGTGGCAATACACAACTTGATACGGGAGATTACGCGACTTGCCCGATTCGGAGCCGGATCGTGACTTATAGCGACTCACAGATCGCCGTGAGTGCTCTAGGGGCATTGGAATCTCCGCACCCTCTGGTTCGCGATATCCGTGATGCCACGATTTTAGTGAACCAGGTGGATGTCGAGATTATCTTCTTCTAGGTTCCTGGACATGTAGAAATTGCGGGGAATGAGCGCGCCGACGTGGGCGCCAAAGAGTCCGCGAGGACTCTGCGACCGGACCAGCGTTTTCTCTTCCACACACAGGCTACATGTCAGGAATGCGCGCTGCTTGGCAAAGAAGATGAGAGATGGTCCAGGGGAACTTAAAGTTGCGTGCCATTGCGCCGCGACTGTTCACATGGACCTATTCCCCAGTGCCGCGACGGCTTCAGGTCGCTTTCTGTCGTCTCCGAATCGGGCACACTCGTGTGACGCTCGCCATTTAATGGAGCGCTCGCCTGCGCCCTATTGTGACGACTGCGTCGTCCCCCAGACTGTTCGGCACATTCTTGTCGAATGTCCCAGTCTGGGTGATCTTCGCACACGTTACCTGTCACGGTACCGGGATGGGCGGGGTCGCTACCGCCTGTCCCTTGTATTCGGGACGAGTGCGTGTACCTTGACCGGTGGACTTATAGACTTTTGGGGGGGAGGCCAGCCTTCCCCTTTTTATTTAACTAGTTTTTTTTTTGGTTTTCTTTGTAGGTCGCACGTTCCTGCGCCGGAGGGACCTTCCCCCGACACAGGAGCTTGCTTCCTCCTTGTTACGATTTTTCCTTATTATTGTTGTTGTGATTGTTTTTCATTCCTATTTTATTTAGCCTAGTGCTAGGCTGTCGTGAGTGCGGCGGCGACTTCTGCCCAAGTGGGTAGTCGCCAGATAGGCTCTTAAAAAAATTTTTTTCGTTCGAAGCTCGACTGCGAATGCGAGTTTTATGTATCCGCAGCCCAGCGTGTATTGTGGAAGATTGATTCGATCCACCGCACCGGCCTTCTCTTGACAACCGGTGCCTTCCACACTTCCTCCATTGAGAGCCTACTAGTCGATGCTGGGGGGGAGATGCCACTCGCTCTACGCCGTGCAAGGTGCATTATTCGCCTGTACGCGCGAGCCCGGCGCCTCTCTCAGTCGCCAACAGCTCTCACTGCATCCGCAGCTGATTTCGATGGTGCCTATGCCGCCGAGAGACGCCAGTCATACCCTAAGCCATTTGGTTTAGGGCTAGGAAACTCCTTCAAGAGCTAGGTATAGTTCTCGTCCCGGTGGCGTTCCTGGTTCTGCCCAGGCCGCCACCCTGGAGGGTACCACATTTGGCTATTTTTCGGTACGCCTCTGCTCCCAATGCTTGTACAGCGCCCGGAGTATTGTGTTCGACCTTTTTGGAGCACACTTCGTGTCACGTTGGAACCGTGCCAGTGTATACGGATGGCTCCAAGTCCGGAGAGGCCGTCGGCTTCCCTGCGGTATCCCCTCTGTTTGAAGTCAGCGGGGCTCTGCCAGGCGCTGCGTCTGTCTTCACGGCCGAGCTGATGGCAAGATACCACTCGGTACAGGAGGTTACGCGACGTGCCTGTTTCGGAAACCTAATTGTGATCTATAGCGAATCACAAAGCGCCCTGAGTGCTCTCGAGGCATTGGAATCTCTGCATCCCCTGTTTCGCGATATCCGTGACGCCATGGTCTTGGCAAGCCGGGCGGATGCCGAGATTATCTTCTGCTGGGTTCCTGGACATGTAAAAATTGCGGAGAATGAGCCCGCCAAAGAGTCTGTGAGGACTTTGAAACTGGACCAGCGTTTCGCTCTTCCTTACACCGACTACATGGCAGGAATACGGGCTGCTTGGCAAAGAAGATGGGAGACGGACGAAGGGAACTTAAAGTTGCGTGCCATTGCGCCGCGACTGTTCCCATTGATCGGGTATTATTATTGCCTTACCCCCAATGCCGCGGCGGCTTCAGGTTGCTTTCTCTCGTCTCCGAATTGGGCACGCTCGCGGGACGCACCGCCATTTGATGGAGCGCTCGCCAGTGCCGTACTGTGAAGACTGCGTTGTCCTCCAGATTGTTCGGCACATTCTTGTTGAATGTCCCAGTCTGGGCGATCTCCGCCCACGTTACCTGTCCCGGTACCGGGATGGGCGGGGTCGCTCGGGCCTGTCCCTTGTACTCGGGACGAGTTCGTGCACATTGACTGGTGGACTTATAGACTTTTCGGGGGAGGCTGGCCTTCTCTCCTTTATTTAACTAGGTTTTGTTGTTGTTTTCTTTTTAGGTCGCACGCTCCTGCGCCGGGGATAGGTGGACCTTCCTCCGATGCCGGAGCTTGCTTCCTAATTGTGGCCATTTTCCCTTTTTATTGTTTTTTCATATTCTTATTTTAAAGTAGCCTAGTGATAGGCTCCTAAATTTAAAAAAATATATCGTTGGTTTTGTTTTTTTTCTTTCATGTTGATGTTTTGAAGTAGCCTAGTACTAGGTAGTGGTAAGTACGGCGACTTATGTCCAAGGAAGCAGTCGCTAGATGAGCTCTTAAAATAAAAATTCCTGCTTGTTCCACTTTTCCTTTTTTTTATAATTGTTTCTTTGTTTGTTTGTTTTTTTTGCTTCGCATATTGTTGTTTTAAGATAGCCTAGTCCTAGGCTGTCATAATTATGGCGACTTATGCCCAAGTACGCAGTCGCCAGCTGGGCTCCTAAAATCTAAAATGCACTTGATTTCACAGGCATGACCAGTGAATTATTAGTCCACTCAGTAAACCAGGGCCTCCTTGCAAGTCTAGGGTTGTGAAGGGAATGTCTTCTGATACCCCAAATGGCATAAGCAGAAGGAAACAGTGCCTTTGAAAGGGCTAGAGAAGAGGACACTCGTAGAAAAAAAAGGGACCATAAATGGATTGGGGGTGGGTGTAACAGCTCTTCCTGGCCTGATAGAGTGGAAGTCTACTCAGTCAATCAGGCTTTCCTTGTAGGCACAGTTTGTTGTTTCTTGGTTTTAATAATACCTTTTGTGTATGCATCAATTTTTTCTTGCAGAGATGAAACCTCAGATATTGAAGAAGGCTCCTGGCAAGAAGTTTATAATGGAGTTCTCACAACACAGCTAAAACTTCTCAAAATGTTTTCAATTGGTACTTCTATAATTGGGCTTTCAGTTCAACCAATGCTTTATGAGGTAAGGAAAGATTTACAATTTCAATAATTTGTGCAAACCTTGGTGATTTTATTGACATCCTGGTACCATATCTATCTCTAGTTGCTTGGCTATATGTATGCTACCTTTCTTCCTCATTAAGACTTAGTAAACTTAGTGTAGTGATCTGTCAATTGCATAGGATTGGAAAAGAAATGTAGAAAGAGTCAGAAACTAGTCTTTCCATTCTCACTATGCTACAAACTCCAGCTTGACTAACATTCTTCCGTTCAAAAGCTTCATTAGCTATAACAACCTGGACATGGGAAGCTCATTTTGTCAGTGGTTCATCCCACCAACCATCGAGTTCCTTGAATGTTCCCAATTTTTTCACAAAATTATTTCATCTTATTCTCAGCTAGTCTACTCTTCCACTTTTATGCACAATATCTTGAACCTTTATTGAAACGATAGATCCCTTACGGGGCACAGCAGACTTTTAATGGCTCCCTTGCTGATGGGAGTCTGCCCTATTCAGCCCCAGCTTATCCTCTCCTCCTTCCACTAATATCTACTTTCAGCCTTTTTGTACCAACTCTCCTCATCTCCTTCACCATAGGAGTATAGCTTGTTACACTGGGTCCTCCCAGCCAGAGTAAAATTTAGGAGGCCTCATCATTGCATTAACTTACACTCTGACAGGGAATTGTTGTGCTTCCACCTCCTTCCACGCCCCACATTCCTTTTTTTTCTACAATTATCCCCTCAACCCTCTGTCTAGGCTTAAGTACCTGACCAGCTACCTCATGGTATCTCAGAAGAAAGTCTTTGGAACTTCTATAAACAATTCCTTTTAATGCCTTAAGGAGGCAAATGACCAGGATTTGAAGGGTCCTGGGCATTGGGGCACAATTAATTGAAAGATTGGTTTTGCCCCAATCACCATTTGCCTATGCATAATGGACTGACGAGCTCTTTATGACTTTTATCGGGTGCATAAAGGCTGTACTGTTTATAGCAGGCAGGCTTTACTGCCTTTTTGGGTGCCAGGCCAACTAAAACTCTGGGCTGCTCAATTGGGTGCTGCTACCTTTGAGGAAGGAAACCCTAGACGAGAAGAAGGGATAGATCCAAGATATAGCCCCCCCCTCCCCTTATAATGGATAATTGTCACAAGTTTACCGTTTTTGTGTGTGTGCGATTCATAATTTTGGATTAGGTATGTCCCTAAAACGATACCTCGCCCAAACTTGGTATTGAGGTGGGTGAGGAATTTGACAGAACCACTCTGACCAGGGAGGGGCTAGCATTTTTGTGTAAAAAAGGAGGTTTCCCTTTGCTATCTTTAGACCACCCTCAGACAGCTCTACCTCTGGAGAGGATGTTCCCTTCCTGGGTTTTCTAATTTACCCCGTGAACATTCTTGCTTCGTGCGTGGACACCGCCCATGGTCCGGACGATGTCCCGTACGCCATGCTTCGACACCTGTGTGAGCGAGGCATGGCCTTTGTTAGATTTGTAAAACAAGAACTGGGTAGTGTGTATCCTCCCAGATTCCTGGTGAATCGCTAAGGTGCTTGCTTTTCGCAAACAGGGAAGAGATCCCTCTACCCCGTCAGGTTTCCGGTTAATCTCTAACCTCCTGCGTGTGCAAGTTGATGGAGAAATTGGTAAATGTTAGATTACCCTTTTTTTTCTTGGCACCGGAGTCAACTTGGCTTCTGCAAGCTCCACTCCATGTCGGATGCTCTGCTCAGACTGGAAAATACAGTCTGCGAGGTCTTCCTTCATAGACAGCACTACGCCACTGTATTTTTCGATCTGGAGAAGGCCTATGATACTGCATGTTGATACGGTATCATGGAAACTCTCCACAGGATAGGGGCGAGGGGACGCCCCTCAATCTTTATATCTTAATTTTTGTGAGATCGTCGATTCCGCATACGGGTGGGGGGAGCCCTATCCGGCCTAATGGAGCAGGAAGAGGTTGTACCACAGGAAAGTGTCCTCTTTGGCACACTTTGCACTGAGCATTAACGGCGTCACCTCGGTGCTGCCGGAATATATTCTCGCTACGCTCTACGTGGACGACCTTTCGATCTCTTTGGCGCGGCCCAGATGCCATCTCTCGAGCGTCGACTCCAACAGGCATTGAACCGCGTCTCTTGCTATGCCAAAGCGCACAGGCTTCGGTTTTCTTGGCCAAGACTAAGGTGGTGCACTTCTGCCGCCATCCGCGGCTCCACCCTTACACACATTTGTTTCTAAATGGAATTCGCCTGGAAGTGGTAGACTCGGACCGTTTCCTTGGTCTTGTATTTGACAACGCCTTACCTGGAAGGCCCATATTCGCAGCCTTAGGGTCTCTTGTACCCGCGCCATGGATATTCTTCGTTTTGTGACGTTCATCGACTGGGGCACTGATAGGAATATTGCCTTACTTTTTTCTCGATCCTTTGTTCGTTCGAAGCTCGACTACGGATGCGAGTTTTATGCATCCGAGTCGGAAGATGGACTCGATCCACCACATCGGCCTTCGACTGGCGACCGGTGCCTTCCGCACTTCCCCCATTCAGAGCCTACTTGTCGATGCTGGTGAGATGCCTCTCGCTCTGCGCCGTGCATAGTGCATAATTCGCCTGTACGCACGAGCCTGGCGCCTCCCTCAGTCGCCAACAGCTCTCACTCGACGGTACCTATTCCGCCGAGAGACGCCATTCATAGCCTAAGCCCTTTGAGTTTAAGTTAGGAAACCCCTTCGAGAGCTAGCTGTAGCTGTCGGGCAGGTGGCGCCCCTGGTTCTGGCCAGGACGCCACCCTGGAGGGTCTACCTCTGACTATTTTTCGTCACGTGTCTGCTCCCAAAGTTTCTACAGCGCCGGGAGTGTTGGGTTCGGCCTTTTTGGAGCACACTTCGTGTCACGCTGGAACCGTGCTAGTGTATACGGTTGCTCCAAAAGAGCGGGGCTCTGCCAGGCGTTGCGTCTGTCTTCACGGTCGAGCTGGTTGCAATACACCGCTCGGTACGGGAGATAACGCGACGTGCCCCGTTTAGAATCTGGATTGTGATTTATTGCCCGAGTGCTCTCTGGACATTGGAATCTCCGCATCCCCTGGTTCACGATATCCGTGACGCAACGGTTGTGGCGAGTCGGGCTGATGTCGAGATTATCTCCTGCTGGGTTCCTGCACATGTAGGAATTGCAGGGAATGAGGTCGCCATAGTCCACTAGGACGGCGACCAGACTCAGACTGTTTTGGCACATAGTAGAAGTTCCTTCTATGACCTTCCCACCCATCTCATACTCATTTCCTCTTTATCTAATATATACGTATGCTCTTCAGCTGCTTATCACTCACAATTTTTCTCTCCTTATCCTGTTTACCTTTGATTCACAACAGAAATGCGCAAGTCCTTCACCATTTCTATTCACTGTAGGTACACCAAAATTCCATTCACCTTTTTATTCTCTCATGGATGAATGACATTTGATGGTGCAGTTCACTTTAGAGTTCAGTCTGTACATTATTTCCTGATTTGTTATCACAATTGCATCAGCATTTGTTTATTGACTAACTACAAAAGTTTTTCTTTCAGAAACTTGGTACAACAGATCTTGCAATTGTTGTAACTCTTGCGTCCATATTTGGAGTGTTCACTTTCATTACGCCAGCACTCATCCATTGGGTGTCTAAAAAATATGTTACTAAGCTTGAGTACCACCCTGAAAGTGACAGTTACGTCGCTACTACCCTCTCATTCTTCTTGAAAGAGAAAAAGGTACGTCAGTATTGCAAAGAAAATTGAAACGAGGATTTACTTTGGTTTTAAGGAACAAACATTCTGTTCATATGAAGAAGATATGGGTATTGGACCAGATCTAGGCACTCTATTTATCTGTAGGTTTTCCAAGTAGTGCGGATCAAGCCGCTGCAATATTTGCAGGGGGTTTTGTAGGGAAATGGGTTTTTTAATATAATGTTTGCATGATAGTTGTGCTCCCTAATGGAAAAGTTAAAGTGGAAGAAGATTTTGATGGGGAAAGAGTTGCTAGTCTGGTATTGTAATGTTGTAGAGACCTCGAATGTGAGGGCTAGACATGATCCTGGATGTGACCTACCCACAAATAGCGAAGGACCTCCTTCCCAGACTGGTGACCCTTTGACAGTCAAGACCTCCATCTCGGAGAAGGATCTTGCTGAGCGCGGTGGAGAGAAGCGATTCATTCGCCATCCTCCTCTCCTAAAAAGAAAAGACATAAGAGGAAGACAACGAGGAGAACCTCACCCCACTTATTCGCGGCAATGTGGTGCGTAGCTCGTAGAGAAGGAAATCCTGCCGTTTAGACTACGGATCGTCTCTCATTTTGCGATGCTAAAGACCCGGGCCTGGCGCGCCCAGGGGTCCCTGGAGTGTCTTATACCTCATTTTTTAAAAAAAAAACACCATCTGCTCATAGCCCATCCAGCCATAGGGTTATACACAGCCGGGCGTTACTGGTAGAGCTGCCGGCACAACGGGTTCACACCCAGCCTCGACTACCCCCCTCCCCCCTTCCCCTCCCCAGTCTGACCGTTTCTCGTGAGACGAAACGACCGTGCGCATTCACCGAGTCTTTAGACTTAACAGGACGCAACACTCCTTAAGTTTTTCTTGGACCCCCCAACAGGTTCTGCGAAGCATCTTGTCTGAGACTCGTGTCTCTTTTATTGTGAATAGAATTTTTAAATTTTGAGAAGAATCTAATCTTTTAGCGAAAATTTAATATAGTGTTTCATGTATTTATTGTTGACAACTCGACAACTCGTCTATGTTTTTATCCTTTGTCGAGTTGTCAATAGTTTATTTTTTATATCCTTTTACACCCCTTGATGGTTTAAAATTCCTGTACTTACATTATATTGATTTTAATTTCATATCTATATTTTTGTTTATTCTCCACATGTCTATATTTTTATTGAGAATTTTTATGCAAATTACCCGTCCTTGAATTTGGCTGCTGGCTGGTCCATTTGAGCTTTGCAGCATTTATTTTCGGCACTATTCATTCATGAAGTTGTCCTTGAAGCCGTCTTCCAGGGTTCCTAAAGCTGCCACCAGAAAGGAGGACAGCACCAAAGGAGCTTCGGCTCTTACGTCCCAACCCAAGCTTTGGCTGGGTGGTACGAAGACGGTGGTGGATCCTCCAAAGGAGTGAACCCCGCCGCTCTTTCTGGTGGAAATACTTTTCATCACTTAACGGGAAGACCTCTCTAGCAGAGGTGTGAAAGCAAGTCAATTGGATTCGGTGCAAGTTCTCTCAGTACCCATCTCCCGTTCTCCACTAAAATGTGACCGCAATCTCGGACCCTGCGCCCTTGACGGAGTCTTGCGCGACCGCTTTATCCGCATTTTCTCTCCGGGATGTTGCTCCGCCAGCATTCAATGTACGTCGTGATGTCAGCGAAGGCCGCCTACTAGACTTTACCTCCAGTGGCGGAGACAGGTTTACATTGAGTTAGTGGCGTTCCGTTCTCGCTTGGTACGTGGACACCGTCCCTGGTCCGGACGATGCTCCGTATGCCTTGCTTCGACACCTAGGTGAGTGAGGCATGACCTTTCTGATAGAATTGTTCTACAGGATCTGGACATAAGTTATCCTCCCTGACTCGTGGCGAATAGCTAATGTGCTCTCTTATCGCAAACCTGGGACAGATCACTACCCCGGCCGATTTCCGCCCAATCTTTCTAACCTCCTGCATGTGCAAGTTGATGGAGAAATTGGTAAATGTTAGACTAGCTTCTTTCCTGGACAGCGGTATCCGTCTGTATTCTGCACAATGCGGTTCCTGCAAGCCCCACTCCACGTAGGATGCTTTACTCAAACTGAAAAATGACTTCTGAGAGGCCTTCCTTAGTAGATAGCCCTGCGCCACGGTGATTTTCGAGATCTAAAGAAGGGTTATATATCGCATGGCGATACGGAGAGTCCTCACACGATGGGGGCATTGGGACTCCTCCCAATCTTTATTTCTGACTATTTGTCATACGGTATCACCTCGGTGCTCCCTGAAAATGTTCTCGTTACGCTCTATTTGGACGACCTTTCGATCTCATTTGGTGCGCCATATGTCAACTCTTGAGCGTATGCCGAAGCGCGTAGTTTTCAGTTTTCCTTTGCCAAGACTAAGGCACTTCTGCCGCCAACCACGTTTCCATCCCAACCCGTACTCGTTCCTAAACGCGGTTCGCCTGGAAGTGGTGGATTCGCAGTTTTTTTTGGTCTTGTTTTCAATCGACGCCTCACCTGGGAGGCTCATATTCACAGCCCTAGGGTCTCTTGTGCCCGTGACGTTCAGCACCTGGGGTGCTGATAGGACTACTGCCTTACTTTTCTACCCATCCTTTGTTCGTTCTAAGTTTGACTACCGATGCGAGTTTCATGCATCCACTCGGAGCGTGTATTGCCGAAGGTGAACTCAATCTACCACACCGGTCTCTGCCTAGTGACCAGTGCATTCCGCACTTTCCCAATTGAGAGCCTACTTGGAGATGCCACTCGCTCTGCGCTCTTCACAGTGCATTATGCACCTGTACCCTGCGCCTCCGCAGACGATTTCAACGGTGCCTATGCCGCCGAGAGACGCCAGTCATACTCTTAAGGCCTGTGTGTTTAAGGCTAGGAAACTCATTCGAGAGTTCGGTGTAGCTCTCAGCCCGGTGGCGCCTCTGGTTCTGTCCAAAACGCCACCCTAGAGAGTACCACCTTTGAATATTTGTTGCCACGTCTCTGATTCCAAAGATTCTATATTGCGTACGAGTTTTTTTGAGCACACTTCTTGTCACAGTGGATCCGTCCCCGTGTATACGGATGGCTCCAATTCACAGTGGTTGGTTGGTTTCCACGCCGTATCTCATGTGTTTGAATTCAGCGGGGCTTTACTAGGCACTGCGTCTGTTTTCACGGCCGAACTGGTGGCAATACATCACTCGGTACTGGCGATTACCCGATGTGCCCGGTTCGGAGACCTGATTATGATTTGTAGCGAGTCACAAAGTGCCCTCAGTGCTCTCGGGGAATTGAAATCTCCGCACCCCCTGGTTCGCGGTATCCATGACGCCACGGTTGCCGCGAGTCGGGTAGATGTCGAGATTATCTTCTGCTGGGTTCCTGGACATGGAATTTAAAGGAATAAGGGCGCCACACTCCACGAGGACTTGATGAGCAGACCAGCGTTTCGCTCTTCACACCGACTACCTGGCAGGATTCAGGGCAGCCCTCGAACTTCTTGGCAAAGAAGATACCAGACGCCCAAGGTGAACTTAAAGTCGCGGGCCATTGCGCCGCACACTCGCGGCACGCACCGCCGATTGTTGGACCGCTCGCCTGCACTTTATTGCCCCCGTAAGGGGCGCGGCGATTGCCATCCTGGCCGCCGTGCTGACGGGATCCAGCGCTCCGTCCGGCACCAGCTTAGCCTCTCTTCCTTCCTTCAGATAGCCTGTATTTCTCTCCTACTTCGTCGCTTTTCATACAACCTCTCCCACAACTTTCTCTGGTCAGCCTCTAATTTCACAGGGTAGAAGCTGACCTTCTCAGCCAATCGTCCCGAATCGGGGCTGAGGGGGGAGGGGACAATGTCCCCTAACCCCTGAGCTCCGGTCTAGGGTGGTTGGCTTTTAACAACCTGCTTCATCCCCACCCATACCTTCCTCACATCCCTTTTCCTCTCGTCTTCAAAATCTATCTTTTTTACGCCGTGTTCAAGGTGGAGCCGCCATGCCGAAGGACTGCCAGGCCACCAGGCGGGAGGGGTGGTCCCAAATGGCGGCGCCTGGCTCTGCCGGGCCTGTAAGCACCTCTTGCAGTGCGGGCTACTGCAAGAGGTGGTGAGCGATTGCGTCCCGTAAAACAAAGAGGGTCACCATGCCCAATGATGCAAAACAAAAACATCTCCCCTTAATTTTCCCTAAAACAACGGAGCCGCCCTCGTGCAGCTCCACAGAAAAGATGGAGGTCCATCCCCCCTGTGCTTGCGCAGGGGACCCTCCATACCTCTTTAACCGGAGAGGAGGCTTACTCCTCTCCTACGCCTACGGGTGTAGGGGACTGCCCCTCACCCCCTTCTCTGGAGGTGCTTTCGGGCACCTCCCTATCTCCAGTGGCAGTCCCTCTTTTGCTTTCTAAGGGGACTGCCAAGAAAGCCAGCAGGCAGCCCATTGCCGACCGCCCCTCGTGCAAGCGGCTCGGTAGGGCAAACCTCCTTAGGGGGGAGAGGGAAGCCAGGCCCCTTCGGTCACTTCCCTCAAAAGACCTGCTGGCAAGAATATTAAACCTTGCCGGGGTCAAGGCCTGTGCCTCCCCACTAAAGACTTATGACGCTGCCAAGGGGACCTGCGATGTCCTGGGAGGGGATGGCCAACTGGAGGCCCCTCCTGTGATAGACATGGTCCTTGAGGAAAACCAGCCTCAGACGGTAGGGCCTTCCATGGGGGGGAATCCGGGCTCGGCGCCAAGCACCGAACCCGAATCCGCCCCTATGCAAGGTCCTCCTCAAACGGCTGGGGATTCTCAGGCAGTACAAGGAGGGGAGGGATCTCCTCCGGATGATGCCCCTGCGACCACCAGGACCTTGTCCATTTCGGAGAAGGACCTGGCTGAGGCCGGTCCATCTGGCCTGGGGGCTTCTACCGGCGGGGGTGAGAAGCGGATTCATTCCCCGCCCTCCTCTCCAAAAAAGAAAAGGACGAAAAAGACCAAAAAGACGAAGAAGACTCTGGGCTCCTCTCCATCCGCGGGGGCTACGGGGACGGATGGGTCTGCTGCCACTTTGGCAAGCGACCAAGCCAAGATCGGCACATCCGGCCCCTCTCCCCCCCCCCCGGGTACGGAGCTCCTGACCATGACAAAGACCAAAAGTGCACAGGGCAGAGCCTCGATGACATCGGGGCCCCTCATTCAGAGGTTACCTGGCGTTTTCGAGTGCTGGCTTCAAACGCTTCCTCGTTATTCGATCCACTGATGGTAGCATGTCCAAGGGCAACATGATCCATCAGAGGAGAGGATTAGCTAGTGCAATTGGTAGAGAGCCGAAGGTAACCCGTTTCTCGGACGGGAGCCTTCTGGCGAATCCCGCTGAGGCGGCCAAGATAAGTGCTCTTCGGACACTTCATGGCACCCCGGTGAGTGTGACGCCGCACTCTACCATGAACTTTGTGAAAGGTGTAGTTTATGCGAGGGAACTCGTTGACTACTCCATTGAGGACATCACCCTAGAGCTGACCGACCATGGGGCGGTCAAGGTCGAACGTGTGATGAGAAAACAGGGAGGGGCCTCGAGACCCACCCCTACACTCTTCGTCGCGTTCGACTGTGACAAGCTCCCTGAGTCGGTGCGTGCCGGTTGGTACCGCTACCGCGTGAAGGCATTCGTGCCACTGCCGCGGCGGTGCTATTACTGTCACCGCTTCGGCCATACGAATCGCTCATGTAGACGTGCAAAGTCGGGGTCACCCGAAGTCTGTGTAAATTGCTCCAAGGTCGCACACGATAAGTCCAAATCGTGTGTGGCCAAGTGTGTCAATTGCGGAGAGCCGCACCCTGCTTCTTCGAAGCAATGTGGTGCATATTTCCTTGAGAAAGAAATCCTGGCTGTTTAGGCCCAGGATCGACTCTCATTCCGCGAGGCAAAGGACTTGGTCCTGGCGCGCCCGGCTCTGCCTGGGACGTCATATGCCTCAATAGTTAGAAAGGCACCCTCTGCTCCTGGCCCATCCAGGCCAATGAACACGGTTGTTTCCACGCCCATTCGGAGCTCTTCTGCGGGCTCTACCCGACCCGGGCGCTCCCCTGGTAAAGCTGGCGGCAAAAAGGGTTCATACCCTGCCCCGGCTAAAACCAGGGCTCCCCCCTCTTCCCCCAACGTGACCGTTTCCCGTAAGGCAAAAAGGCCACGTGCCTCCACCGAGTCGTTAGACTCACTGGAGGCAACACCCCTGAAGTTCGTCGCTAGGCCATCTTCCGGGGTTGCTAAAGCTGTTCCCCGAAAGGAGGACAGCAACAAAGGAGCTTCGGCCCCTTCGCCCACGCCCCGAGGTGGAGCGAGTGGCTCGGAGACGGTGGTTCCTCGAAAAGAGGGCCCCCCGCCTCCCAAGCTGCAACGCCCGCCTATGGTTTCGAGGCGGAGGGAGGAAAAGACACGCATGGCGAGCCCAACCTCCTCCAATAAGTCCTCGAAGGCGACAGCGCCTTCAGCGCTTTGTCCGGCCAACAGCCCCCGGGAAGCGTACGGCCATTGCCGTGAGGGTCATCAGTTCGAGGAGGGCCCCCGCGTCTCCGAGCTAGGCCTGGAGGGCATATTCCTTCAATGGAATTGCCGTGGACTCCGGGCCAACTGGGAGGAGCTGCGGAGGCTCGTCTCATCCCTTTCCCCGTTAGCTATCGTTTTGCAGGAGACCATGCTAGGCGCGTGCCCCCTGCCCGCCCTTCCGGGGTATAAGGGTCTTGCGACCCCACCACCGCGGGATGGCCGGGCTGGGGGATGCGCGGTTTACACCCGGCATGATGTCTCCGTTCTTCCTTTCTCTTTAGATACCTCATTTCAGGCAGTGGCTGTGCAGCTGCACCTGGATAGGAGGTATACTATCATTTCTGCGTACATTCCACCGTCAGCTGACTTCGACGCGGGGGACTTCCGCCGCGTCGTGGCAGGGTTGCCGAGGCCCTATCTCTTGCTTGGAGATCTGAACGGCAGGCATCCTCTCTGGGGAGATTACTCCATAAATCCCAGGGGACAAGTCCTTGCCGATCTGATCGAAGAGCTTGAGATGGGTGTCATAAACTTGGATGAGTTTACGCATCACTGTTCGAGAACCGCTTCATTTTCTTGCCTCGACCTATCTTTGTGCTCTTCGGATGCACAGCCTGAATTCTCTATCTCAGTCGAGGAGTTTAGGTCGTTAGATGAGACCGTTGAGTTCTTCTCCGGTAACCTCATCGCCGTGGGCCTGACTACTATTCCTAGGACGTCTGGCCGTTTTGCACGTTGACCACTCCCATGGTGGTCGGTCGAGTGTGAGACGGCCCTAAAACAGAAGCGTTATGCCTACTTGCGCTATAAGCGCCGCCCGAACGATTTCACTGTCGCTGAATTTCGTCGGGCTAGGGCTAGGTTCCGGTATATTTCAAAGGGACGGTGCGGCTTGCGTAAGTTCCACTCCACGTCGGATGCTCTGCTCCGACTGGAAAATGCCGTCGGCGAGGCTTGCATTCGTAGACAGCGCTACGCCACGGTGTTTTTTGATCTGGGGGCGAGGGGACGCCTCCCAATGTTTATATCTGAATTTTTGCGAGATCGTCGATTCCGCGTACGGGTGGGGGGAGCCCTCTCCGGCCCAAAGGAACAGGAAGAGGGTGTCCCGCAGGAAAGTGTCCTCAGTGTCACACTCTTTGCCCTGAGCATCAACGGCATCACCTCGGTGCTGCCGGAAGATGTTCTCGCTACGCTCTACGTGGACGACCTTTCGATCTCTTTTGGCGCGGCCCAGATGCCAACTCTGGAGCGTCGACTCCAACAGGCATTGAACCGCGTCTCTCGCTATGCCGAAGCGCACATGTTTCGGTTTTCTTTGGCCAAGACTAAGGTGGTGCACTTCTGCCGCCATCCTCGGCTTCACCCCAACCCAGATTTGTTTCTTAATAGGGTGCGCCTGGATGTGGTTGAGTCGCACCGTTTTGTATTCGACCGACGCCTCACCTGGGAGGCTCATATTCGCAGCCTTAGGGTCTCTTGTACCCGCGCCATGGACATTCTCCGTTCCGTGACGTTCAGCGCTTGGGGCGATGATAGGGCTACTGCCTTACTTTTTTATCGATCCTTTGTTCGCTCGAAGCTCGACTACGGATGCGAGTTTTATGCATCCGCAGCCGAGCGTTTATTGCGGAAGGTGGATTCGATCCACCACACCGGCCTTCGCCTTGCGACCGGTGCCTTCCGCACTTTTCCCATTGAGAGCCTGTTGGTCGATGCTGGGGAGATGCCACTCGCTCTGCGCCGCGTGCAGTGCATCACTCGCGTGTACGCGCGAGCCCGGCACCTCCCTCAGTCGCCAACAGCTCTCACTGCATCCGCAGCTGATCTCGATGGTGCCTATGCCGTCGAGGGACGCCAGTCATACCCTAAGCCCTTTGGGTTTAGGGCCAGGAAACTCCTTCGAGAGCTAGATATAGCTCTCGGGCCGGTGGCGCCTCTGGTTCTGCCCAGGACGCCACCCTGGAGGGTACCACATTTGGTTATTTGTCGCCACGCCTCTGCTCCCAAAGCTTGTACTGCGCCGGGAGTATTGCGTTCGACCTTTTTGGAGCACACATCGTGTCACGCTGGTACCGTGCCAGTGTATACGGATGGCTCCAAGTCCCAAGAGGGGGTCGGCTTCCACGCCGTATCCCCTCTGTTTGAAGTCAGCGGGGCTCTACCAGGCACTGCGTCTGTCTTCACGGCCGAGCTGGTGGCAATACACCACTCGGTACGGGAGATTACGCGACGTGCCCGGTTCGGAGAACGGATTGTGATCTATAGCGACTCACAAAGCGCCCTGAGTGCTCTCGGGGCATTGGAATCTCCGCATCTCCTGGTTCGCGATATCCGTGACGCCACGGTTTTGGCGAGCCGGGCAGATGTCGAGTTTATCTTCTGCTGGGCTCCTGGACATGTAGGAATTGCGGGGAATGAGGGCGCCAAAGAGTCCGCGAGGACTCTGCGACCGGACCAGCGTTTCGCTCTTCCTCACACCGACTACATGGCAGGAATACGGGCAGCTCTTCGGACTGTTTGGCAAAGAAGATGGGAGACGGTCGAAGGGAACTTAAAGTTGTGTGCCATTGCGCCGCGACTGTTTCCATGGACCTATCCCCCAATGCCGCGGCGGCTTCAGGTTGCTTTCTGTCGTCTCCGAATCGGGCACACTCGTGACGCATCGCTATTTGATGGAGCGCTCGCCTGCGCCCTATTGCAACGACTGCGTCGTCCCCCAGACTGTTCGGCACATTCTTGTCGAATGTCCCAGTCTGGGTGATCTTCGCGCACGACACCTGTCCCGGTACCGGATGGGCGGGGTCGCTACCGCCTGTCCCTTGTACTCGGGACGAGTGCGTGCACTTTGACTGGTAGACTTGTTGACTTTTGGGGGAAGGCCGGCCTTCTCCCTTTCATTTAACCAAGTTTAATTGTTTTTGTTATTGCTTTGTTATTGTTACTTCTTTTTATTGTTGTTTCCTGTTCATTTTTTTAAAGTAGCTTGGAACTCGGCTTTTTGTTTACGGCGACTTATGCCTAAGTCGGCAGTCGCCAGATAGCCCCTTAAATATAAAAAAAATGCACTTTATTGCGACGACTGTGTTGAATGTCCCATTCTGGGTGATCTTCGAGCACGTTACCTGCCCTGGTACCAGGACGAGCGGGGTGGCTACCGCTTTAGCCTTGTACTCGGGTTGAGTTCGTGCACAGACTTGTGACTATATGACTTTTTGGAGGAGGTTGGCTTCTATTTTATTTGACTTTTTGGTGTTTGTTGTAGTCGCCAGATAACCCCTTAAAAAAAAAATGGGGTTTGTTGTATGAACCTACGCCGGGGGAGGCCCGCCTTCCCCGACGCTGGAGCATGCTTCTCCTTGTAATTCTTTGTTGTTGTTTTTTTGTTTCGTTTGGGAATTTTTAGAGTAATCCTAGCACTTGGCTAAAATTTGATTTGAATTTTAATTTCGTCGGGCGATTTATTTATATTTTCCATGTCCAGATTTCTGATCGTTTTGAATTCTTAACCTTTTCTTTTTCAGTTACACTTCAAACTGGACGATGTAATTCGGCCGGATATCCCAGGCATGTTTACGTCTTTCTTGGTAAAGAACAAACCCCTTTTTGTCGACCCCTCCTTGTTCGATAACCTTGATCATTATAGTCGCATCATGGGCTTCAATAAACCTATCGACTTTAGTCTTGATGCAGATAAGCCCCAGAAAAAATGATGTAAATGACCGTAAGTTGTTTACCACGCAGGAATTACACAAAAAGTTGTACAAATTTTTATGTATAAAAGTTGTTTGTTGTGCCTAAAAGCTGCCAAGAAGGATGGCTTTTTGGAAAGTATTGGAAGATAGAATTTTGAAATAAATTATTTTTAACGAGTTTTGCGTAATTTGTATCCTGATTTTTTTTATAAATTTCTACTCTCGCTTTATATCACATATGTACAAATTTTAAATTATTAATAAAAGGATTAGTGATTTCCATACAACTGCAGGAGCGAGTTGACTGCAATTTATGTATGCTATGAAATGTTGACATAGTTGTGGTAATATGTTGTAAATGGCTTTACAAATGAATTTTTATTTCTATAATACAAAGTTTAGCAAACTTTAAATGTACAGAAATATTTTCAAAGGTTTCCCAGAAATACATTTTTAATTTCCTAAGATCTTTCTTATCTCAAACCTAAATGTATTTGGGAACAACCTGAAATTTTGTTTGAAAACCTCTGAAAATATTCTACCTATTTTAGACTGCATGTTTAATTAAAGGGATGGTGTTTCATTTTTCGCATGAAAGTAGACTACCCAAATGCTTTGTATGTTGAGGAATGAGAGAATAATTGAGGACTTAACTCTAGCTAGAATGACTCTGGCTCGCTGAAGGAATGGTGACTCTTCCTCCGCGAGGCTGCAGGTTCCATGGCCAGAGAGATGAACCCCTCCGCTATCTCACGATCAAGTCCGGTGTAGGTGTTTTCAATTTGTTGGTCCGTTAGAGACCTTTCTTTCTTTTTTGCTTTTAAATGCATTTTGTCTTTACTCTTTCTTCTTTTTTCTCGTTTCCTTTCGGTTCTATGTTGTTTGTTTGCTTCGTGTCTGTTCCTAGTCGCCGAGAAGCCCTGCCAACAAAAGAAGAGTACATATAAATGTTCATTGCCTGCCCTCATTTACCATTGCAATGGTCGTTAAGTCAGGGAGGGTGGTAAATGTAGATTAAATATGGACTTTAGATTCAGTGTTAATCGAACTGCTTCCCCAAATCTGGAAATAGAAGCCCAACCACAGCTGATGGACAAATGAACCAGTCTTTCCTAAATATTCCTGGCCATGGCGACGGAATCGCTGAGCTCTAGAAGCGAAGACACTGCTGCAGGTTAACTGCCTTCTCCAACCCCAACCGATTTGGCTCGAATGTGTGCTTTCGACTGCCTGTGCGAGCACTTTGCTCCTGACGCTTCGAATGCACTCTCCTCAGCATCCAATTCTGATGAAATTTGCCTTTAAAGACAGGTTATCAAACTCAGTGAACGCCTTCATGGGATTATTACAACAGTCGGTTCCTAGCCTGTCTGTAAATTTCTCTTGCACATGGCTCCGGTCGCATTTACACGCTTTCTACGACGCGTAGCTGACGAGTGTTATTATTCTTACACCCATCCACGCACCACCATCTAGGGTTAAGTACGAAAGAGAACAAGTTTGGGTTTGCAGGCGGGTTCAAGAAACATGGTGAGGGGGATCAGCTAAATCACTCGTCTGTGGCCCTACCCCTAGCCCCACCTCCACCCACCGGGAACGAGTTTAAGGCAGAGAGGCCAACTCAGACGCGTGGGGGCACCGTTGAATAGGTTGCCTTTTTCTCTTTTGGCCTTCTTAACTCCATGTGTCAAGAAGCACGGATAGGGTAGACGGGTGGTTATTACTTTAAGCGAAGGGGGCGGGGAGAAAGAGACGAGTGACTCCACAGGGAACTTTGTGAAGATGGGGAGAGGTAGAAGATGCACTAGTGTAGATCGAGGAGTCTAAGAAATAGAATACTTAGGGTGATCGAGGCAGGAGGGACGGCAACAGTCCAGGACCTAAGCAAAATCTCCCAATTTTTACACCAACCAAAAAGGCCGTTGCGGAGAGGTAACAAACCATCTTCGGAGGACAAGGACTCCCTCAACCACACAATCTTCAAAATAAACCTATGCAAATGACATCCTCATAACAGAACAACACCCTAAACTCAACGTAACAAACACAACAATAGCTAACGCAATACTTCCGGCGCTATGAAAGCTTTGGTAGCACGGTGGGTGGGGTGGGGAATTATCCAAAAGTGGTACCAACTTAGGTGGCTTCGTGGGCAGAACCAGAGGCTCCTTCAAAGGTGTTTCTTAAGCTCTAAGCTCAGAGGGTTTAAGTTACCGGGAATTGCAAAAGTCCTGTTACACTAGTTACAACGCTCTCAACAAAGGAAACTGATAGTTTTAATGCAGTTAGATATGTTTTATTGTTTTATAATATGTTTAAATTGTAATATTATCTGTGTAGCCGCCCTCGGCGGCGAGCACGAGCTTGATGTGAAGGCCGCGCACAAGTTCTAGACCAAGTCCTTCCTCATGCTGGCACACACGCGGTTGACGGAAAACAGTATCGACGTTTCACTTGTGGAACTTGCAAGCCTTACCCTCGACATGCGCCCACATACTGTAGTTGATGAGATTGAGGTCGGGCGAATACTGCCGCCAAAAGTTCATGTTCGACCCCAACCATTCTTGCACAGTCTTGGCTATGTGGGCTTGGGCACTGTCCTGCTGAAAGACTTAGTCCGTCTTCTGCATGGTCTTTCTTACCAAGGGCAGGACTTTTGTGACCAAGATGTGCCTGTAATCGGCCGCGGTGAGTCTGTAACCAGCTGCAAACCACACCGGCTGCATTCTCTCGCCATTCGAAGCCACGACGCCGAGCTTCATCAGGGAGGCCCGGTAGTTGGTCGTGATTACGTAGCGGACTTCGGAGACATCCTGACTGAAACTTACTATGCGGTCATTCTGCTTGTTGATGACCGGATCCACAATGAAAGTTTTTTTCCATCAGAAAAAAAGATAATTCGAGTGCCATGACTTTATGGGAGGGGAAGGGGCTCTTTATATTTATTTATTTCTTGACTGAAGTTGCCCCTTGGAATATTTTCTTCTATTTATCTCTCGTATTCCTGTAGGCTGAGATTCCTTCTTCCTAATTTGGATGGATTAGTTCTTGATCTTCGCAATACTTTATTGATGTATATTCATATTACTTGCATTTATCTTGATGTGACCATTCCTTCCAAATTCTTGATGACGTGATGATTCTTGATGTGGGACGAGTTCTTCTTGCTTCTTGATGACGTGATGATTTCTTGATGAGTTGAGATGAGTTAGCCCTTGAGGTCGTTTTCTTTCCGTTTTCTTCTGGGATCTTCTCCTTTCAAAATTGTGGACTGTCTGGGATCGATCTCTGGTCTTTGAATTCAGAGGCTAGCACTCTATTGTCACGCTACGGTCAAGTAGCATGGTCTGTAGGGGTGAGAAGATGGATAAGAGAAAAACTTCCTTTTACAAAGCGAGAATATAAATAGCCCATTAAATTACCAAGTCAAAACTGACTTGGCCGTAGCGTGACGGCAGAGTGGTGGCCTCTGGATTTAAAGACCCGAGATCGATCCCAGACAGTCCACAATTTTTAAAAAGGAGAAGATCCCAGAAAAAAACAGGAAAACGCCTTATGGACAACTCAAGAAATCGACTGAAGAGAAAACCGCTGTCAAGGAAAACGGAAAGAAAACGACTTTAAGGGCTAACTCGTCTCAACTCAACTCATCAAGTAGCAAGAAGAACTTGTCCCACTATCATGAAGGTCACCAACCACCTCCCACCTCGTCGATCAGGTCGTCAAGAGCGTGACCAGTGGGATTAATTGTGCAATCTCCTCTAGAGGGTATAAACCGCTCAAATCCCAGAGCAGAAGAAAGGACATTGGCAACTGAGCCACGACGTGGCGTAAGTCCCCCGCATCGCAGTCAGCTGAAGCTGGAATGTACGCAGAGGAAACTATACCTACTAACTAGGTGTAGCTGCAATGCCACTACCTAAAACGCCAATGGAAGAAGGAAAATATCAAGGCTGGGGCAAATCGCGCATCCTCCCGCCCACGCCCTATCCCATGGTCGTTGTGTTGCAAACCCCTTATAACACGGGCTTTGCGCTTAGCATGGTCTACCGCAGAAAATAGCTATCGATTACGGGAAGAGACGGGCTTTGCGCTTAGCATGGTCTACCGCAGAAAATAGCTATCGATGACGGGAAGAGACGAGCTTCCGCACCTCCTCTCAGTTGGCTTGGATCCCGTGGCAATTCCATTGAAGAAATATATCATCTAGGCTTAGCTGGGAGATGCAGGGCAGTCTTGGGAGAGAAGACACAAACGGAAAGAGCAGAACTCAGGGTTTGATCGTACAATGTGTTGTCAAGTTCGAGAAAGATCAGGGTAGGTTGGATTCGCTATGCTTCTTTTCCTCCCTCGCTTCGAAACTTCGGTTTCGGAGGACAGAACCCGTCCTTTGGAGGGTCCCGTGTATCCGCATGGCCTGGTCCACCCTTGGATGGGGTCATAGGAGCCGGAGTTCCATTGATGCTCTCCTCCTTGTGGGGGACAGCATTATGAGTCCCAATAATGGTGGGTAAATGTACACCTTTGGGGGGTCGTTCTGTGAATAACGACTCGGTAGAGGACCGCGGCTGTTTCGCCCTACGGGAAATGATCACGCTGGGAAGGAGTGGGGGAGTCTTGGTTTTAGTTGAGGCTGAGTGTGACCCCTTTGTGCCATCAACTCTACCCGGAAAGTGTCCAGGGGTGGGTATAACCTACAGAAGGCTTTCGTATGGTGCAGAAGCGAACATACGGTATATATTTTTTAAATTGACGTCCCAGGTAGCGCTGAGTGCCTCAGGGCCACTTCCTTAGCCTCGTAAAACGAGATAATCCGTAGCCTGAACGGTGAGGATTTCCTTCTCCGAGAGATACTCGCCACATTGTTTTGAGGAACCAGGGTGCGGCTCTACGCAAATGACACACTTGGCCATATACGATATAGAGTCATCGCGATTGGCTTGTAGCAACTTACAGAGACTTCGGTCAGACCAGACTTTGCACATCTAGCATTCTTTCACGCGGTTGCGATATCAACTGGCACGCACCCACTCAGCGAGTGTAAGGGTGGTATGCTTTCTAAAGCGTCGTCTATGTGTTCCCTCGCATAAACCAACCCTTTTACGAAATTCATGGTAGTTTGCGGCGTCACATTCACTGGCAAGACATTAGGTGTCCGAAAGTCATTAATCATGGCCGCATCGGAAGGGTCCGCCGCATTCGTCAGAAGGCTCCCGTCCGAGAAATGGGTCACTTTTGGTTCTCTACCAGTCAATTTTGCTAATGCTGCCCTTTTGGTGGAACATTGACCTTTGTCCAATTTGCTGACATCATTGTAGCGAATAACTAAAATGTGTTAGAAGCCAGTGGGCTCAGCTCAAATACGCGAGGTACTCTTGGAATAAAGAGCTCTGACGTAATCGAGACTCTGCTAACCGCACTTGGTACTTTGGACTTCGTCTTGTTCTCCTTGCCCGAGGGCGCTTCGGGGCCGGACGTGAATGCCTTGACCCGGTCGCGTGTCGAAACGGCAGTGGCCTTATCCCTCCCATGAGCCCCTGCGGAGGGAGAGGAAGCCCTAGTCCTCTTCGATTTATTTTTCTTTTTTGGAGAGGAGGGCGGTGAGTGATTCAGCTTCCCACCTCCGTCGGAAGGGGCCTTAAGGGCGGACTGGCCAGCCTCGTCCAGATCTTTCTCCCAGATGGAGAAAATCTTGACTGTCAATGCGGCACCAGTCGGGCAAGGGGATCCCACCTTTCATTCTTAGTCCTTGTGGGCCCGTGCCGCCTAAGCAGGACTTTGTACAGGCCGGACTAAGGTTCACCCCAAAAGATTACCGTGCCATCTGGAGAGATAACCTAACCGGGGATTCATTGGGCCTATGGCTGTCACTGGGGCCGCCATGTCGACCTGCATAGGTAAGAAAGGGAAGATGGACATACAAGCTCTCATCAAGGCCACAAACCTCAGGTCTACAAAGTGCCTTAGTAAGGTCTAGGGGACAATTCCACCTCTTATTCCTCTAAGGAGGTTATGATAGATTATCTGACCCCATTTGGAGGGGTGGTGACCGAAGCGGCACGTCCTTTGTCTCGTCGTGAGAAAGCAGAAGGGGACTCGACGAAAAAAGGACAGTCGCCCGGAGGCAACTCTATAAAGGGAAAAGGGCACACCCGAAATCCTCAACAATGGAAAGGAGAAAATCCCTCTCCGCTCGAAGGGTTTTGATGGGGCTCCTAAAAAATCACAGGCAGGGTGGGGACACTTCCATCACAGAGGTGGAGCTGCCCAGTGGTGGCTCCAAAGATTGTAAAAGGGATACCCCTTTGCCGTAATCAAAAGGTTAGAGGGTAGCACCTACATCGGTCAGAGTGGGGCTGCGATAAAGCTCTTGGTCCACCTCATCAGCAAATTCAGTGGAGGATTGAGACAGAGGAATGTAATCCGAATATTTTTAAAACTTTTGAAAAACTACCAACAGAAATGAGCTACTAAACTTGTGGCGACTAAGAAGAAAATGGGGGTTGGCGGCCTAAAGGCAAGCCGAGACGGAGTGTCCTTAAGGCTGCCAAGAAGTTCTCCTTGGGTGCGTTAACGATGATATTCGCAACCTGGGCAACGACGGAAACCAACCAGAAGTTGCCTAGTGTCCTTCACAAATGACGCAACTCCCAAATGAGCAGACGTACTGATCATTGACAGGGCGGCCAACAAGGCAGTAGAGCCCGCCCGCCACAAGCAGTACAACTTTATGTACTCGAGAACGGCCGCAGGGATGTGGTCAGCCCTGCAAGCAGGGAAGTGGTTATTGGGGCGAAAACCTATATTTCCATTATTCGTGCTCTAACGCTCAGGATCCCTTTAGTCATGGTCTCTTGCAACTTGTGGGCATTGATTATATAAGTTCCTCAGCCCCTCTTCAGATACGACATGAGGTTTGCTCTTCAAACCTAGAAAGAGGGTTGAGAGGATTGTCGTAGAGAAAAAAGAATGCTGAGAGAGAACTTGAAACGGCCCTGTCAGAGAGTCTAGTGACAGGACTTTCAAATTTATTCTCATGTCGGGACGACCAAGTGTAACAAGCTACACAGGTTTATGGACCATCCGATTGCACAGACTGGCTGATCAAAATGAAAATCAAGATATATGGTCACCAATGTCATTCGACTGACACCGGTCAAGTAAGGAGGATTTATAATTTGGTTAGTAACTGCTCTTTTCTTTAAATTAATAATCAATATTCCTCGTTACTTGGGCTAGAGAATAACAATGAAATATAAATACAATCATAACACCAAATGATTAAAAGGGACGTTTTATTCTAATCCAAAGAATCGTTCTTAGATAGTTGCAATATAACACTAAATTCAGTTGCACTATCTGAGAGGATGAGACAGTTTTATATAATAATTAATTACTTAGTATGTTGCCCCCAAATTAGCAGGAGTTCGAATTCGTGCATTTGTGCGTATCTTCTTGGTGGCTTAATGTGAGTCCTCGCAATCGTGGTAGTTGAGTGATGCATCTTTCAATATGGTTTTGATACTATCTATGCTCAGTTGCCTATTTTCTCATCTGTTCTTTTTCACCTTTCTTACATTTTGATAAGTACAAATAATACTGGTAAAACAGGCGTCCACCCCCCTCCCCTTCAACTAAAAAACAAAATTTTTTGTGTTATAGCGTAGTTTTCTGCAATTTCGATGATGTACTTAAAAAAAATATTAATCTAATTGAAAACTTACCTGAAAAGGAGAATAATACGTTACTAGAGGTTGTTTCGCGTGGGCGTAAAACATTGTTGGATACTGAGCATAAAGTTGGTGCTGTTGAGAAGGGAGGGAGTAAAATCGACGACGGTCACTATTCTGAACGCACATCTCATGGGGATAGATGGGAGTATAGAGGGCGGGAGCTTTGCCCCAGTGTCGGACATAGTGACCTACTCGAGGACATGCAACAGGCCGAGCTAATGGGACTAAGGGAGGGAGTGAATGAGGCTCTTTTGTAGGTAGACCCTTGGTCTTTTCTTTCGTTTTAATCAGTACTGGTTGTTTCAGTTCGTAATCAACTTCAGGGTGGAGGAAAACCACGGAGGAGTTCTTTTTATGGGGCGAAGAAGCTCCCGACACCTTGACTTGTGACCGATTCTTCTCATTTGCTCCCTCTGAAATGTTGCCCGAGGAAGCCCTAGACTTCCCCGATGAATCGGGTGAAGGTTTTTTTACTCCGCTTTTCCGAAAAGGAGAAGATTCTGTAGACAAAGTTACTGGAACGAATTGTGAGACGGAAGATATGTTTTTTGATCCGACGGGGGGAGGTGCCTGAAATAGAGGGACAAAATTAGATACGATATTAACATATGCAGTCCATTATTTAATATCTATTTATTTTAGTTATCTTCGTGAACTCTTGTGAGAATAGCATATACGTAGCGCTTTTATATACCCTCATTTCTCTAGTGGTCACAACAAAACCATGTTTTTGTCACAATTATCTTTTTAATGCTGCTAACATAGGTGGTCAATGGTCTTTCACTTGTGTCAAGCTGTTAAAAGAGACTCGTAAAGTAAACGTGGCAGCTCCCGCAGAAAGTTTGTAAGGAAAGATCTGGAAAGAAAGAGGGCATTGGGGCTGTCAGGGGACGCAATCCTTCCGAAAAGACTCTTGGGCGGTAGGATTAATAAGCAATGCCAGCGCTTGTCCTATTTGAACTAGATTCGAGTCAGTGCGAGGGCTTAATTCATCACTAGTAAAGCTCTCATGTGAGTAATTTCAAGAAGAAAACTTTTCAAACTACTTCTGTGCAATCGATCACTAACTTCATTTTCACCAAACGCTGCACCTATCTACGGATGACGTCGAGAAGTCTTCTCACACTGCATTTTTTGAAGTGTGCAATATGTCTTCATCTGTGGCTGATCTACACAAAAGATTAAATTTGCGATATTGAGGGTCAATGTTCTCGGTACGAGCTTATTCCCAGATGGTTTTATTACTCTCCTCCATTTACAAATTTGAAATTGATGCTTGTTAAGGTAAACACTTTTTCTCTTTCTTCTTTCTTAATTACTTTTATTTATCAGTTTAATCGTATATTTAATCTTCTTCCTTCAGTTTTCTCCTCGTTTCTTTTAAAGTATGGATATATCTGAATAGAATGAAAAAGAAACTTAAAGACATCTAAGCAAACTGTGGCTACCTTGACTACGCCTTTTTTCTGGAAATTACCCGGTAGATTTTTGGTGCTAAGAAGTGTTGCCATTCGAAACCTTTAATGTATCCACAACTCTAAAAGATAAACAAATATTGAAAACTACTCGTAAGTTTTGTGGGCCCCGATTTACTCAGGAATGAAGTTCCTTTTTATGAGTATATTTGCCATTCTTTTCTAGCCTCAACTTTTTATAATCTAACAACGCCGTCTCCATTGAAGTTCCTTTAGTTTTCCAACCCAACTCACTATTAAAGACAGTGGTGGCTCGTAGCGAAAATTAGTGGGGGTGCTGCATCAGAAATCTTTTAGCAGTTTTAATTTTATGTAAAAGGAAATAAACATATAAAAATAAAATTTATAGATAAACTTGATAAAATCCTAAACAGAACAAAATCAAACATTTTTTACTTACTAATAGGCTAAATTGTTACAGTTCAAGCTTGATCCATTCATTTAAAAACGAAATCCATTCTTCTTGTTTTAATTTGCGTGAAAAGATTAATTATTTTCTCCTTGATCTCTGGATGACTACTGAGGAATTCTTTCTCCATTGAAAGCACTGCAAGTGCATTTAGTCTTAAGGAATTCATAGTGATCCTTAGAAAAGTTTTTATTCTATTCAGTGTTGAAGAGCAGTGTTCTGCCTCTGATGTAGTCATGGGAATTGTTAAGAGGATTTTTAACAGTTTCGTAATTTCACTAAGAACATCATCTAGATTATTTTCCAAGAAAAATTTCAGCAGAACACACGTGGACTATCTTCCACCAGCACACCAGAGTCAGCACTACATGAGCCACAGTGCACTCTCTCTCTCTCTCTCTAGCGTGCAGCTTCCTATCTCAGACATGTGAGCATGCGCACAACAGCCAAACACTGCGTCGCTGGAACTGTGAAGTACACAGTTCTATACGAGTACTTTTGTATTTTTTTCATCAAATAGTGGATGCTACTGACCATTAAGTTTAAGGATTATATAAAGAAAAATTAAAGAAAAATGGACTCATTATATTGAATGTTATCGATACGAGTAATTCGAGTGGAAATAGGGGCTGCTGCAGTTCCGCAGTGACTATACACGAGCCACCACTAATTGCAGACATTGATTTTCTTGTTCTATTTTACGTTCTATCAACTTCACCCAATCAGTGTCATTCAAACATTACTGTGAGCAATTAATTTCCCTATTTTTACTTACAATAAATTACCTTAAAATGGTTTGCGAATTTCCCCTAGGAAAAAGTCCTGATAGCCAGATACTTTTTATTTATCAGTGGGGAGCTAGAGTTTAACGTGAGATCAGAACTACGAGCATCTGAAGCATATAGCAGCAGCCGGAAGGGGGACCAAATCCCCCAAATAAACTGGCTGTGGGCAAGGGAAGAATGAAATTGAGTGGAAAAGAACGGATAGAAACTTCCCTGAAAACTGAATAAAAATTAGTTGTTGTTTTATTAAATTTGAAGACCCTCTTACATGTCCAAGCGCTTACGGACACTTCTTCGTAAACATTTCTTCGAACTCTAAGATTTAGTAAAATAAAACTTTCATTTAGTTATATTAACATCGTTCCTAAAAATATGTACCAATAATATTAAAACTGCATTGTATTGCATTTTATAAAAAAATTTCAAAGAAATTTCAATTCTCATTAAATAAAATTTTCTTTAAAGTTTTTATATCATTAACCTTTCTTCTGGAAATGTTTGCTTTCGCGAGGCGATTCGAAGTTTATGTTGTTCTATTTGCCTTTTGAAGTTTTAGAATTGGAAGAAATGTTTTCAAAGAAATGTCTGTAAATCATGACCAGGAACTCAGCAAAAGACAATCTCGACGCCCTCCCGACTCTCGATAGTTAACGAGCTCTGCGAGTCCGTATGGGACACATCAGTCTCCGAACTGGAAACAAGGCGTAATCTTCCATACCGCGGGGTTATATTTTAACCAGTTCAAGCGGAAGACAGGCCCCCGCCGGCTTCAAACAAGGAGGGATGGGGGTATCGTGGAAGCTAACCCTCCCTTCGGACTTGATGTCATCTGTGGTCTGTGCGTTTCAGCATAGCGAGAGACGCATCCTAAGGCCAATTGGAGCTCACGGTCTAGGATTGACACCTAAGCCAAGCCTAAAGAGAAGCTCATTGGAGAGCATCTCTTGGTAGCACCATTGTGATAATGTTGACGCTCATGGCAAAGATAGTGATGATGAAGACTCATCCCTGCGAAACCACTCAATTCTGTCTCCCGGGCTTGGAAGGGGATCCCCGCGTATGTACGCGGAATAGATGATCTCGGGAGAACTGATAAAAAAGTCTCCATGATACGTTATCGTCACGTGCTATTATTGGCTTTCTCCAAATAGCAGATGATCCTACGTGGAGTGGAGCTTATGAAAGCCGTAATATCTAGAAGAGAGATGAGCTCCGCTGTCCTGGAAATAAGCTAACCTAGCATTAACCAATTCCTCCATCAACTTGTACATGCAGCAGATTAGATAAAAAGGGGAGGGGGGTGAGGGGGGCAACCCGAGTAGAATGGATCTGTCTCGGCTTGTGAACATCAGGCACGGTAACCACGAATCCAGAAAGATACCCTTCGACCAGGTCCTGTTGAACGAGACTAACAGAAAGGGCAAGTCTTGCTCACCTAGGTGTGGAAGAAAACCATATGGGAGATGGTCCAGACCGGGGGCGCTATCACGCAGGAAGCGACAGCGGAACGTAGCTCGTTAAACAAAAACAAGTCACTTTGAAGGTTTATCCACTTCTGGAGGTGAATTCTATTCGGCGACCTGCAGCGGACTCTCGCCTGGAGAATGTAAAGAAAGCGGTGTCAAAAGATTCCGCCACGGACGTCGGGTTTGGGATTGTAGTCCTGTCTTCCTGGACAACGCAATGAGAGCCCTGTGAGAACCTGCCTTGAAGCCTCTTGGCACGATTCTGCACCTCACCAGGGTGAGTGGATTGTAGGGGGTGGGGTGGTCCTCCCATTTAATGGAGCCGTATACCTGCTATAAAGAACAACGGAAGTGCTCCTAAACAATCGAAATCTGGCTATACTCCTACCAACTTCACATAGGGTGAAATACCTAGGTCGGAGAACGCCTGTAGTGTTTATAGGCTGTCAGAGAGAAGGCGAGAAAAGACGAGCAAAATCGCGAAGGCCGTGATGGGCTGAAGGCCCGACTTCGCGAAAGGCTGAGATGTGTTTAAGAGCCTGAAAGCTTCGCCGGGGATTATCTCGCGATGGTGTGAGTCGGGCAAAGGTCACCTCTCCCGGCGAAGCGTTTGTCAACTCGAACCCTCCTCCTTCAGGCGCGAGGAAAAGCCTCTACGTCTCACCGCTATAAAACGTCCGACGCCAGACTTGGACGAGAGTAACTGCCTGTGCCCGCCATCTCCCCGTCCCCGTAGTTCTGCGCGAACCCTTGCAGAATTCGTCAAAGCTCCGTGTATTCTCCTAGAACTCGTGTGAGTCAACCTAGTATTCATTGGTACTCGTAACCCAAACGCGACGCGTCAAATTCTGGATTCGGTGTCCTAAATCCGAAGGCCAGATTTGAGTTCATCTCGTTTAATAGTCGTTCGTCAAGATAGTATTATTTTGAACTCTGCGCCGTCCCCAACAAGGCAGGATTTCTCCCTCGGATCAAATCTCCGAGGTTACCTCAACGCGTAAATCTCTTGTGCAAGCCCCCCCCGGCCTTTAAGCCTCCGTCATTTGGGCTTCGCGTGCGCCCAAGGTCCATTTACCCTCCCATCTGCCAATTTGTATAGTAGGAAAATATATTTTTGTACTGTGCTTCTATTACCCCAGAACCTTCCAAGATAGCTAAGCGTTGGCCAACCTAAACTGCACTCTGATCTGTATTTATAATTTCACTCACGCTCATAGCGGACTAATCCATTCATAAGCCTCTCTCTCTCTCTCTCTCTGGCTGAGGAATTAGAAAGGGTTGGGATCTAACCTCAACCTATGACATAGGCATATCGATTCTCTCTGAACGCCATCTCACATTCGGCTGACATCTAAAACATCGAAAGGCGTGCAAAATGGCCAAACGGTCGAGGCATATAAATTAGGCACGGCGTCAATTAGGGTGCCGATGAAGAACTCACCGGCCTCATTAACCGATCTAAACTCCTTGATTAAGATAGAGGAGCAGTCATTTCCTTAAATGCGGGCCACATTGCTCGATACAAGCACCACCGACGTAGTTTCTCGAGCGGCAGCGGCTCAAAGAAATTAGGGTATTAATAGAAAACTTTCGACGATGACGAGGAATTATATAGGGTGAGACAGCCTCCATAGAGACATTGACTTTGTGAAAAATTACATGTATGTTAACATGTTTTTATTTATTAAGTTTGTATAGAAACTTTTCCTTACCCCTACTGGCCACAACAGATCCACTTCAAAACCTCCGGTGAAGAAGAAACAAGGTAGAAAAAAGCCCTTATATTTTGAGTCACAAACTCCGAAACTACTTGAAGGAGGTGATCTTGTAAGCAATTTTCTTTTACATCATTGTATATAAAGTTTTGTCCGATAAATAACATTTTTTCAATAAAACCAAACATAGTTAATCTTGAGTGGTAGAAAGATGCATACAAGTAATTACCTTTATTGCCATCTTCCTACCAATTACATGATTCCAAATGTACATAGAACAGCGAGAATTTCTTCCTTATAAGAGAATTTCCTGCCACGAAACGAAGATTTAAATCCGGAGATAAGGTGAATATGGTGGCTGCGGCATAGATTGGCACTATAAAGTGCCTAGCCTACGTTTAGCGTTATATATTAAATAAATTAACCAAAGTTCAATTGCTATAGAAACCTCGAAGTTATTACAATACCTGCGTTTATTCATCAAGCAGCACTTTGTATACAACCCTGTATTTTTTATCCCGAAATTAAAACACAAAACAAAGGTGTTTTCGCACGAGTCGCTACACGAGGAGACGTGTGTCCACTTATGAGGACTTTATTTACAGTTTACACAATATCAAAGGATGGGATGAATGAAAAGAAGAGTAATTGGAAAGGTGAGCATCATTAGCTTTAATTCTTGGGACGGGAGGGAGTATTATAGCAAGAGCTCAGCCCCCTAGCCAACATTGCGTAGGGGGCGGGAGGCAGATAATTTTACGATACACTATCTTGTTTTTCCTATTCATGACTCGATCCACCACATTCTCATAATATACATGTAGCCAATAATTCCAAACTGGAAGATAGTTGAAGCGACCGACAATGTGAAAAAGGGAGAGTCGCGAATAGCAAGCAAGAAGAGCAGTTCGTCAATCCTTCCAATCTTGCATAATAGGGACGGGAAGCAGATCTTCAAATCTGCTCTTAAACATACAATAAAACAGGAGTATTGAACATTCTTTTAGGCTTAGTACCCTTATACATTTTCACTCATCAATTGAGGTGCAGGCCTTTTTTTTTGTAATTCGAGTAAGGGTATATCTCTCAACTTGTATTCTTGAATTTCTTAACAGGTGCCTTTTATTTAGGTACTTCAGGTTTGTTACCCCTGAAAGTTTTCACCTGCAATCTTCCGACTTCATCCCACAAGGATCTTACTATCTCTGGATTTCAGGGTTGGCAATTAAAAGAAAACAGCCCCCAAAATCCCTGGTTTTATTCCCGGGTTTTGGGGGTCTTTTTCAAGTGAAATTTGAAAAACCCCGTTTTTTGTTTTTCAAAATTACACCTTTTTTTTGCCAGAAATGAATGCTACTTATCATTATTTTATTCAAAATGCATATTCATGCTTATAATTTCATCAAATATGTATCAAATTAAGGTTATTTCTCCGATACTGACTCATAATTCATCTCTCTTTCTGCAGGTTATGGCTATCATGGCTACCCACAATTCTCGGTCAGTGATCTGTTGTTACCTTAATATAATTATTAAACTAATTAATTATAATTAATATTATAAAAATAGAGATAGCTATTATTTTTCTATGTTATTCTAATGTTTGTAGTGTTTGTTTTTTGAAAAAAACCCGAGATTTGAAAAAAAACCCAGAATAAAACTCGGGTTTTATTGGGCTTTTTCAAAATTTTAGGTTTTTTGTCAACCATGCTGGATTTCGATATCATTGCCGATTTTCCTCATTCTTCTTCGATCTGTGTTTTCTTTACTTTTGATGGCATACCCAAACAACTGCCGTAAAAGAGAGAACTACTATTTTTACTATCGCAACTCCCGAATTTTGATGTAATTGAGAATGTCGCTTTGCTTAACCATGAAAGTAGATAATGAGTTAACATTGAATCGCCGACACAGAGAAAAAGTAATAATTATATTAAATTAGTTTATAAAAATTCTACATGAAATACCTGGAAAAGAGTCTTTTGTTGCCCAAGCCATCGATATAATCTTTCTTTTTTATCGTGACCATCATGATTGGTAAATACGCCCATTTGAGAAGAAGTGCCACAAGCTTCTCTGGCACTGAGAGCCACACAGGCTAATGAGGTTAAAATGTCGAAAACTCCCAAGAAAACCAAGAGACCCGACACAAGAATGGATGGTCTTCGGATAAGAAATTCGCCAAACAGATCCACTTCACTTCTCGTTTCCTGAAATTAAAGACAAATTATTATCGTTAATAATTATAGTTTATATCCATTCACCCGATGTGCGATGCAAAGATGTGAAAAAGATTAAATCTAACATCACAACCATCTAAATCTTGATGAGAATGAAGCAAGGTGATTGAAAAATAAAGAATGATGAATTCATGTTGGGAGTTGGTGAGCGAATGGTAATGAAGAGACTACAGCAAGTGAAAATGAATTTCAATTATTGTTCTATGAAAGATAACTTTTTTCATTCCATTCTATTAATATCCTCTTCTACTTTCGAGGAGATTTTCATACAGAATGTGAAACCATTCATATATGAACAATGCAACCAAGTAATTCTCGTTTCTCTTGCCCACCCGTCTTGAAATTTTTTTTCCGATACGTATGTAGTCCAGTTTGTCCCATGAAACTGACGAGCATAATCTCTATTGTTCTCACCTTTCCTTGAAAAACATCGAATAAAAAACCTTTTTCAGAACACGAAAACCACATATACGTATAATCTAAAAATTAGTTTCCAAATTTATTAGGTGAGAAAAAATATAACAATAAATCCGGAAATATTCAAATACAAAATCCACCTTCTAACAGCTTTATCAACCTCTATGCACAGGTCCGATGTGTATCTCTGATAATGAAATGGAAAATCATGAAAATATAAATAATTGGGCCCCCTAATTTAAGAAGGGGATTTTTTTTTAGTATTTGAATAATAATTTCATCTTAGTTTGGTTATGACTTAGTTTTTTTTATCAAAGTTATTTCTAATAATTCTTTTACAATCTCAAAAAACAAAATGGTGAAGTTCAAAAAATTTATTTTTATATATCTTCTTCTATAACTATATTTTAGCAACGTGATATTTTGAAAGGGGGATAAATTTAGTTTAAAGTTCCTTTTTAAAATTATTATAATTGGAGAAGTTCAGAAAAGTTATAAAAATTTAACCATGGCTGCTTTTGTTTAGATTTTAAATTTTAATCTTAGTAGCGAAGCGCAATTCCCCCCGTAGGGAGGAGTTGCGAGGCAATTGCCTGGTTGAGTTATAAAACAAGCGAGGAACTTAAAAATAAAATTGGACAGTTTTTCAGGTCTACACATAATTTGATGCCTACAGACTATCTGATAAAGTGCATTTTCTCTTGGATTTCCATTAAAAAACAACAACAACTAAACATGAATGATGATGGAGATTTAATCGTAGGATACAGAATGATATCCAAGCTATCTTGAATCATACAGCAACCTCTATCACAGAACTCGACATGATTGCTTCTGCAACTCTCTTTGTTACCAAAATGAGTTCCATGAGTATTATATAAGAGTTGATTCTTAAATTACGTTTGTATTTCAAACAGAAAAATCATTCGCTGATTGTTAGCAATTTCTTTTAGAATATATATTAACGATTTGACGATGCACGTTTTGCTGTTGTCCTCTTTACATTAAAGGTAACCTTTCTAACTTATTAAATGACAAAACTTGAACATTTCATTTTCGTTGATTATACTAGTATAAAGAACATTAGAGAGGCAGTGTTTGGTTGAAATTGCCGCATAATTATCCAGGAACAATAATTTCCCATTTAGTTTCTAAGGAAACTAGACCGTGTTTTAGAAATCCGGTCCTGCCTCAGCCTCATTTTATCATAGACAAAAGGGAAGCGTGTGAATGACGATGATTTTTCTTCTTTATTACAAACCTTAAAAACAAACGTGTAACTCCTTGGCATAAAAAGAATATGTTCGACATTCGCAAATTGATTTAGGGCATAAAATAAATTTGACAAGATTTTATTTTAAAGAAATTGATGGACCAAAGAGAATATTTCCTGTGTTGAGGTCGAAGGAAAGATAGAAGGAGGAGATATGTGTTGGAAAATGAATGAGTTTCTGCTTAATCTGAAACACTGAATAAGCATTTAAAATATCTGTGACTTTCGTTCACTTTCCATCTTATCGCAGTTCATGCATAATTAACTTGGAAATTTTCATAGATACACATAAATAAAATTGACAGATTGTTGAGAGAAGAAAAAGCAAAAGAGAAAAGAAAAGAAAAAAAAGAGGATAGAAGAGGGGAGAAGAGAAGAGAAAAGAGGAGAGAACAGAGAAGGGAAAAGAAGAGAAAAGGGGAGTAAAGAGAGAAGTGAAAAGAGGAGAAAAATGAGAGGAGAAGAGAAAAGCGGAGATAAGAGAAAAGAGGAGAGAAAAGAGAAGAGAAAAGAGGAGAGAACAGAGAAGGGAAAAGAAGAGAAAAGGGGAGTAAAGAGAGAAGTGAAAAGAGGAGAAAAATGAGAGGAGAAGAGAAAAGCGGAGATAAGAGAAAAGAGGAGAGAAAAGAGAAGAGAAGTGATTTTTCTATAGGAACTATCTGGCGACTGTCACCAAAGGCATAAATCACCGTGATTAATTTTAGCATATTATTAGCTACATTTCCAAAAACAAGCCCACACAAAAAAAACGGAACAAAACAATATACACACTAGATAAAAACAAACGAAAACAAACAAAATCAAGAAGAAGGAGGCACGTGCCGGTGTCGGGAAAGGGGGAGGGGGTGAGGCCCGCCATCTCCGCCACCAGAGCATACAGCCAACCCCAAAGATAGTCAAATAAAATGGAGGAGGCCAGCTCCCTCCGGAAATCATGAGTCCACAGATCTGTGCAGGAGCCAGTCCCGAGCAAAGGAGACAAGCGCTAGCAACTCTGCCCGTTCCCGCAGGGACAGGTAACGTGTGCGTATATCTCGCAGGTTGCAACATTCAACAAGAATGCGCCGAATACACTCACAATCACACATATAGCTTTCTCCTTACACGTCCGAACTTGACCGCTCATTAGTCAGCCATCTTACAAGCAGTAGTCCACGAGTTCCCTCGCATAAATAACTGCTTCCAAAAAATTTATGGTAGAGTGCAATGTCACCTTTACCGGCGAGCCATTGAATTTCCGAAGAGCACTAGTAATTGCTGCCTCGAAATGGTCCGCCACATTCGCCAGGAGGCTCCCCTCCGAGAAACGGCTGATATTCGGCTCTCTACCAGTCAATTTAGCTAATGCTATCATCTAATGGAACATGTGGCCTTTGCTGCACATACTGCCATTTGTGGCGCATCGGGGATGGACGTGTCAGTGTTTGGCTGATCGCTTGCCGAAACGGCAGCGGACACGTACATCCCCGGAGCCCCCGCAGAAGGAGAAGAACCCCAAGTCCACTTGTTCTTATTTTTGCCTTTTCTCTTCTTTTGGGGAAAGGAGGTCAAGAAGGGAGCCAGCTTCTCTCCACCCCCGTAATGGCCCCTAAAGTTGGACGGAAAGCTTCAACCATGTCCTCCGAGAAGGTCCTGGGCCTGAAACGGGGCACCAGGCGGGGGAGGAAGTCCTTCATTTCCTTGTTGGTTCTTCGATGCCCGTGTCGCCTCAGGATAACCTTGTACAATGGAGGATTCAGGTTTGGTGTCTGGCACCGAGCCATGGTTCGCTCCAATGGAATACCCTACTATCTAGGAAGGTGGCACCTCTGAGTCATCACTAGGTCAGGAGGGACCTCCAAATAGCCTCAACCAAGGTGGCGAGGTATTCTGAACGGGGACTCATAGAGCCTATGGTATATCCTAGCCGTCAGTGGGGCCAGGCTGCTGACTCCAATCAAAGTCACGATCCTCATATTTAAAGACAACAACATTGGGAAAGAAATTTCCCTCTGCTGGGTCCCTGCGCACACAGGCGTGCATGGGAATGAAAAATCTGACAAAGAAGCTAAAACCGCCACCCAACAAATCATACGCCCATTTCAATACCAAATTTCGTTTCAAGACTAAAAGAATGCAATAAGAAACGCACTCAGGGAACCCTGGTCAGCCAGATGGGCCAACCTTAGCGGCTCAAACAAAATGTGCCGCATTTTCCCAAATTTATCTGCGTGGAAACCACCAACAATCTAACGTCAGCAAGAAGTTGCAATCTGCCAAGTGCGAATCATCCACACCAGAATGACGCATGGATTTCGAATGGAAAAAGCACCACCCCATTACTGCCAATATTGCCCCCCATCCCCCAGCAACGACCAACATTATCGCGGAGTGCTCCACCTTCGGCGAACTGAGACGCCACAATCTACCCTTTGATAGATGTTGGACTCTGACCACTCTCCGCCTAATATTTAAAGAACAAAATATCCATCCCGCATTGACAAGTTTTCTGAAGGAAAGCGGCCTTCTTATTAAACTATGATATAACAACATGCCAAAGAAACTTTTAACTCACTCAGCATATATCCATTCAAATCATCAGCACATGTAAATATCTGCCCAATCAAACATCATTTATCTGTCGTGATCGGATTATGTAATGGATAGGCTACTGGCACAAATTGCAGGATTCAATAGGCTCAGCGAAAAGATCCACAAAATGGACGAGTGGTGGTCTTATTAAATCCCAGCATACTCCACACATATAAAATAATATATATAAAATTAGAATAAGGAAATGAGAATGTATAGATTAATTTGCATCTATGAATTTGAATACAAAAAATAAGGAATGTAAATATATTTGTTAATGTATATATATAGAAGGCAAGCGGCCGTTAGAAGTGCGCGCGGATCACACAAATGTACGAACGCATGAAAGGTCAGAGACACCTGTGTCAATAAGACAACACATAAACAAACAATTCGAGTACCGGAATAGATTTATCAAAAGACGAGAGTCTACGAAGCACCTGGGTAAAACCACCCGTTCACCAAAAGGAATTGTATCACAAAGCTGCGACAAGCATATCCTATTATATAGATAAAACTTGGTATATGTAAGTAATTCGACATAAACAGCTTTCAGTACCTTCGCCTTTGGGGTGGAGAACAATGAACTCGACAAATTAAGCTAATCCTACGGACGATTCTAGGCCATGCCCTCTAGAAAATAAGCATATATATATATATATATATATATATATATATATATATATATATATATATATATATATATATATATATATATATATATATATATATATATATATAATTTCACCAGGAATGAGACTACATAGAATGCGGAGAAATTCATCTTCAGTTATTGGGTATAAACAACGTTTCGATGAAGATGAATTTCTCCGCATCCTAGTGAAATTAAAGATTCGTCTGGCTAGCAGAAACCCCATCGATTTTATATATATATATATATATATATATATATATATATATATATATATATATATATATATATATATATATATATATATATATATATATATGTATATATATATATATATATATATATATATATATATATATATATATATATATATATATATATATATATATATATATATAAGAATTAGGAATATTTTTAATAGGTTGGACGTTTGGGTCTTCAAACAGTGACCATCATCAGCGCTCAAAAAACTGATTTAGTCATTATGAAACAAACAATTAAAAATCCATTAAAATATGAAAAAAAGGTAATTTTAAATAGGACAGAATTTTCGCAAGTAAAATATTGAAAAAATTATATGAATTTAAAATTACGAAAAATCTAATTGAAAGACATTGAAAATAAATAAGAAATCATTCGAAATAAAAGCGAACAAGTAACGTAAAATTAGTAGCTAAATAGTGATAAACCCCCATTCTGAATGGATTATTATTATATATAATTAAAGAGCTGGTAAAATATGCAAGAACAAAATATTCATTTAAACAATTAATTTTTTTTATATAATAATGATAATAATAAATCTACAAAAAATCGAAACGGAAACTCATTATTATTTTTGAGTCGTTGGGAGCAAATGAACAGGGGACCTGATTTGAAGTTACATTATAAAGTAGGTTGGTGATTGTTTTTTGTTTTTGTTTTTTAATGAGAATGAAGTATTTAAACGGTATTTAATTTTAGAGACGGACCATGGAAAAAGGTCGTCCAAAAGAACTTGATTCCGAAGAGTTGGAAGCTGTTGTCACTGCAAATCCGGCTACAACTTCTAGAGAACTCACAGAACAATGTAACGTAACACATACGACTATCATATACCAACTTAAAAAGATTGGAAAGGTTCCAATGATTTGGAAAATGGGTCCCGCACGAACTGACCATGGCGAATCTGCAACAGCGTGTTGTTTGCTGTGAGTTATTGCTTTCACGACACCTCCATGCACCATTTTTGGGAAGTGGGTCACCTATCATAACGTTAAACACCACTATTCGTAGATTAGTTGAGGAAGCAGAATTCCCCAACAACCGAGATGATGACTTCATCCCCAAAAGGTCATGTTTAATGTATAGTGGGATATTGAAGGAATTTCCATTACTAACGGAGATTTCTGAACACGTGTAGAGTTCTGAAGGCAGTTGTGGCCTTGGAGATTCTTTCTGCGACGTGCTTCCTGTACCCAGTTGAAGTAATCTATTTTTAAAATTTTTAATATATACCCTAAAATCGGAGATTACTTTTGCGACGTGCTTCCTGTGCCCGGTTGAAGTAATCTATTTTTTATTTTTTTTAAATATACCCTAAAATCAGAGATTACTTTTGCTCCAAAAGTAGTCTAGTTGAAATGAACAAGTAAGAGAAACAAGTCGAAAAAGTGTTCCTATTTAAAGATGGGCAAACTATATACAAAAAGGTCTCATCATAATTTTAGAAACGTAACCAAATATAGTAAGTAGTGAAAAGGAAAGTTCAAGTTGTTGTACGCCCGATTAGATAGGAACTCAAACCTTCAAACCTGTGTGGCGTGGCCAAGAACATGTGGCAGAAATCAACCTAACAACATCAAATTTCCTCGCGGTTCCTCATCTTTACTTGAATGTAAATGAAAAGATGCGAAAATTAATGCAGGAACTTGAGGAATGAAGAGATGGGCTGGTGGAAGAAGAGCAGGAGCCAATAATAACAAAGAAGGGAAGGGTAAATATGATGAAGTCATTAAAAATATCCGATTTTGAATTTCTTTTTAGAAACAAAGAAAGAACATTGTTTTGACTTAATCTACAAAGAAAGAATGAGAGAATATAAAAACTTCTCTGAAGACGTTCATATAGACCAGATTCCCTGGTGTGTTGCGCGACATGACTATGCTAATGAATTGGATTCAGATAGAGTGCTGTTACACGCTTTGTTCGATCAATAAAGCACGACTAAAGAAGATTTCAGTCAAGCATGGAATTTGTGTGTGTTTCGATATGATTTTAACTACCAATTTCCTTTCATTTTTGAGGTCTTTTATTTCAGTGAGACCTACAGTTTAAGATGAGATTCTAACTACGGATCGCCACAGCATATAAATGTCAGCTGCCGCTCTTTCGAGTGCGTAGTCTGAGGCCAAATCGGGGCGTTATTAAAAGGGGTAATAGAGTTAGAATCGACTCTGACCTCATTGGGTTTCTTTTGAAAAGGATTTGAATCACTTTTTTAATGATTGGAAGGAACGTAACGCCATTTAATTGCCTTTTGTTTTGTAATTTGGTAAGGTTAGTTATGAATAGAGTTTTTTCACTTCCCGTTGTGTGTATATCAATATGTTAAAACTTGATTGCGAATGTAGCTTAATGACTACACGCCTGTGGGGGAAAGGTTGCGAAGCAGCATCAGAAAGTCATATGCGTTTCCGGCTTTGTCGGAATCGAAAGCAGCCTATTAAATTGGTCCTCATTCTAGGGGCTCTGGGCTCGGAGCGTTGGTATTTTGCTTATTTTTAGTCACGGATGACTCTACATCTCACTATGTCGGTCGGTTCCCGTTTTGCTTTTTTTTTGTAATAACATTCTAACTATTCGGCTGATTCTAAGGAAATTTGAAATCCTAATGTTGTTTTACATTCTCTGTCGAATGATATAATTGCCAAAGTCCTTCCAAGATTAGCCTGGGAATTATTTGGGGGGGGGGCAATAACACCATAAATATTCAGCCGATTCTAACGAAATTTGAAGCCCTTATGTTGTTTTACATTCTCTTTCGAAGGATATAATTGCCAAAGTCCTCCCAAGTTTAGCCCGGGAGTTATTTTGTTTTGACAATAACATCATAACTATTCGGCCGATTCTAACGAAATGTGAAAACCAGATGATGTTTAACATTCTATTTCCAATGATATAATTGCCAGGGTCCTCCGAAGGTTAGCCCGGGAATTATTTTGTTTGGGCAATAACACCATAAATATTCAGCCAATTCTAACGAAATTTGAAACCCTAATTTTGTTTGACATTCTCTTTCTAATGACATAATTGTCAAATTCTTACCAAGGTTAATCCGGGAGTTATTTTCTTTTGACAATAACATCATAACTATTTGACCGATTCTAACGAAATTAGAAAACCCAATGCTGTTTTACATTCTCCTTCGAATCATTTAATTGCCAAAGTCCGCCCATGGTTAGCCCATTAGTAATTTTGCTTTGGCAATAACATCTTAACTATTCGACCGTTTCTAACGAAATTTGAAATCTTTATGTTGTTTTACGTTTTCTTTGGAATGATAGAATTGATAAGGCCATCCCAAGGTTAGTCCTGGGAATTAATGAAAGTTTTGAAGATCGTAAGGTCATAAATCAAAATATGTATAATCACGCGACTTTTTGGTCAGCAGACCTTGTTTGAGTGTATTTGAATTACTACCAGTATCATTAGTGGTGAGGCTAACTCATGGCGATTTATGAACGTATTTTATCTAAGTACGCACGTGTACACAGTCACATTCTTGATTTATTCGACTTGTCGCTAATCCTTTTATGACCATTATTTCAAGATTGACCGAGCGCACGTGGTTGAGGTAGAAACGAAATTGATCCTTATGTACGGCTGTAATAAAGTTTATAATATTGTAGGTTTTTTTAGGTTGACAACTCATCCACACTTGTTTTATATTGTTTCGCCCTAATTTTTATTTGTTTCATTAATAATTCTCTTTGGTTTCCCTTTAATTTTTTTAAGATATTTTTCATATATATATTAATATATATATATATATATATATATATATATATATATATATATATATATATATATATATATATATATATATATATATATATATCCATAACCCTATATTTTAATGTTTTATCAAAGTTATTTCTAATAATTCCTTTATAAGAAGAAGAAGAAGAAGAAGAAGAAAAAAAAGAAAAGGGTGTTCAGGGTGTTAAAATAAGAGTCTATAAAGGGGATTAAAAAAGGCGGTTAAGATTAGCAAATAAGGCCGTAGGCCACACCCCGCAGGGGTGCCTGTGTAACCAAGCTCTTCCTGTTAAGGAAGAGAACAGCGGCTTGTATATATATATATATATATATATATATATATATATATATATATATATATATATATATATATATATATATATATATATATATATATATATAAATATATATATATATGAAGACACTATTTTGCCACTATGAAACCACTTTTTGAACACAAAGTATATTGAGAGAAATTGATAAAGAAAACAGAAATACTAAAATATACAGAAACCGATAAAATAAGAGAATAATCTTTCTTTATTAAAATGTTTTAAAAAAATAGGATGAGTAGGTAAATGAAATTTACATGGTACATAAAGGCATGCATTTAATATATTTTATGGAGATTTCCTATGATACCATCGTATATTCAAGAAGTTATACTAAATAAACTAACAACATAAGATATTGACATTTGCAAAATAAGAGAGCGATTTTTCAGAACATTCTAGAAGTTTGTTGAAATCATCTTGCATCATTTTGCTCACTAGATAAGAACTGTATAACAGCCATTGTTGTTGTAGTCCTTCTGCAGAGATGCCACCACATGTGAAAGTGACTCCTGCGATTTCAAGAGAGGTAGGAAGGTCCAAAATTGTGATTTCGCGTGTTCTGAAGTTAATCAATGAAAACAAAACCTATGAATCTCCTGCAAAAGTCGATCGATCCTGCATAACCACCGTCTGAGAAGACAGAACTTTTAGTCGCTTCTCTATGAACGATCCATCCAAGCACAACAGTGTCTCGCCGCCTCAAAGCATCAGGTTTAAAAGCTCGTTTTCCAACAACCATATCATTCATCAATAAGAAAAGCCAGTTGTTGGCGAGACTCGAATATGCTGAAGCTCATGTTGTTTGGTGGGATGAAAATTGGGAGTGAATTCATTGCAGCGACATTTTTGTTTGAAGGAGATGGTCCGCTAGTACAAATAATTGGAAAGATAAATGCAAATGTGTACCTAGACCTTGTATAACAACATCTTATACCTTCACTCCGACCATCTCTGAACCAGACAACAGTATTTATGCAGAACAACTCGCCTAACCATACTGTAAAACGAGTAAAATACTATTTTGAACAAGAAGATATCGAAGTGATGAAGTGCCTTGCCCAGATCCCGGACCTGAACCCAATAGAGAACGTCTGAAAGATCATCGGAGACAAAGTTCGAGATCAGCAGCCGCCCACTCTGATTGATTTATGGACAAAAATTGAGCAAGAATGGAACAAAATAAAACCAGAACTTTGAAGAAACAGGTTAGGTCCTCTGATCGTCGTTTAAGTTTCATCGTTGTCAAATCTTACTTTGTTTCTAGTGTATTTGCTTCTAAGCAATTCTGTGAATGATCGTTCCCTTATTTTGCACGTATCAATATTATATTATTTAAGTTTTTTAGTATATTTTTTAGTATAATTACATACCCCCTGATCTAAATTATTTTGTATTCCGCTTGTTGCTTGATTCATGTTTATTATTCATATTTGCTGCTCATGGGATTATTTAATCTTCTTTTTTTTCTCAGTCCTATTAATCGATTTCTCCATGCCTTGCTTTCGACTTTATTGCTATAGTTTACAATTTTTGTATTTCGATAGGAATTTAATTCATGTTCATCATGCATATTTTAAACTCACGGGATTATTATTTAATTTAGTTATTTTTTACGATATTACATCAATTTCTTATTAATAGATTTTCACCAATTTGCTTTCAACGGTTTAGGATTATATATTTCATTTTAACTTCTTGCTTTCGGTTATCATTTTTGACTCCTGTCATGTTTTTTATTGCTGTGTTTAGTTATTCTTATAAAAATAATTCTTTGTATTTAGAATTCGCTGATGATGGTCATCGTTAATGTCCGAAACGTCTGGAAAATTAAATGTTCAAAACCATCGCATATGTCTTCATATTCCTGCTACGAATAAAGTTCCCAAGGAACGACTCCATCACTAATATATATATATATATATATATATATATATATATATATATATATATATATATATTGCGGGAGTCCTTCCTATTTCTCTTTCTCTCTTTATTCCCCCTATTCATCATCCTTTACTATTTTTCCTTTTAATTGTGATTATACCATACATACATTTACGTACACACCCTGCCTAGCATTCTTACATGTTGACGTAGTCGCACCTGCAACAGACTCACTATTAGCATCACCTCCCTGCCCTACCCACCTATTTTCCTTTCTATTTATTTCGTCCTCTCTTTTCACTCTTTTATCAGGTATTTGCTTTCTCCTTTCTTCGTTTCTACTCTATTCCCCCACCTCCCTCCTCTCCCTTTCTCTTTCTCTCTTTCTGTAGTCCTCCATTCTTTTCATTTCATTCTACTCCTTCCTTCCTAATCTATTCCCCACTGCTTCTGCCCCTCTCCCCCACTTCCCTGTCTTTCTCTCTCTCTCTCTCTCTCTCTCTCTCTCTCTCTCTCTGTATTCCTTCCATTCTTTCCATTTCTCTCTTCTTCTCTCTTAATTATTATTTTATTCTTCCTCTGTAAATGAGCTCAATTTAGATATGAAGCATTATTAGTTAAACACTATTAATGAAATAATGAAGAAAGTTATAAAACTAATGGCATGAACTCGCTCTTAGCATTGCATTTCGTATTATATATATATATATATATATATATATATATATATATATATATATATATATATATATATATATATATATATATATATATATATATATATATATATATATATATATATAATGTACGTCATATTGTACGCGTATACAAATTTTTCTATATGTATAGGTATATATATATAGACTATACTCAAGCAGAACCGCCAAGAGACAGAGAAGAGATTTTCTGTCCTTGTCAACGACAGTGTCAACATAGTATCTCCCAGCGGAATCAGCAGTCCACCTCTCACGAAAAAGTCCCTTCTCTGTTGCTCGAGTTTGTCCCAGCTCAGAAACCTGGCGAACAAATCCGATTTTAAAGTTTTTGGGCATAACTGACCGAGTGGCTTAAATTCTGGATAAATCCAACCTCTTTTCCATAATGTGCACTAGTTGGCTGGACTTAAACTCCAGTTTTAGTCCTTCCTACTTCCGGAAAATGAGTATATAAGCTCCGAATTTCGTTGTAAAAATTAGTTATTGCTCAGAAACTTTCAGAGGCTGACCCCTTATCAATTTGAACTCTTAAGATCGGACTTTGCAAGTTTTAGAAATTATTTTAGAAGTTTGCTCAAGAATTTAATTAAAAGACTCCAAAAAATGCGCTCACTATAGATTCCCTTTCAACCCCGGGCTGAGAACATTAGTTAGAAGAGTGTCACTTTCTGCCTGGCGACAAGTTGCGGATTCAACCCAGAAACGCTACAGAAGGTGACCGAATACTGTGACCCCGTCAGTTATCTTCAAGAACATCTGTTGTGGCAACAACATTTTAAACAACCACCAAGAGGCCACCCAGCATAGGTGACCCAGCCCGTTTTACACCTTTAATCCTACCTACTCTATTCCCTGCGCCGTCTATCTTTTTTTCCTCTCTCTATTCCTCCATTCTTTCCATTTCTTTCCTCTCTTTCCCACCCTTTTTATCCAACATTAAATTTCTCATTTCTTTTCTTCCTTCCTACTATATTTACCGCGCATTCTACACCCACACCTCTCTCTCTCTCTCTTTGTATATATATATATATATATATATATATATATATATATATATATATATATATATATATATATATATATATATATACCAGGCAATGGCTTCGCCACTCCCCCCTACGGGGGAGCTTGCGCTTCATTACTAATATTAAAATTTAAAATCTAAAGAAAAGCAGCCATGGTTACATTTTTATAAATTTTCTGAACCTCGCTAATTTTGATAATTTTAAAAAGAAACTCTAAACTAAATTTCCCCGCCTTTCAAAATATCACGTTGTTAAAATATAGAGTTATAGAAGAAGATATAGAAAAATAAATTTTCTGAACTTCACCATTTGTAATTCTTTGGGTTTTAAAATATTCACAAAATTTCGATACTTATATTTATTTCTGAACTTCACCATTTTATTTTTTGATATTATAAAAGAATTATTAGAAATAACTTTGATAAAAAACATAAGTCATAACCAAACCAAGATGAAATTATTATTCAAATATCAAAAAATCCCCTTCTTAAATTATAGAGTTAGTGGTGAAATATATATATATATATATATATATATATATATATATATATATATATATATATATATTAATCATTCCTGGTACTTAATTTGCATAATATACTATCTTTATTCTGCTTATTATCATTCGTGAGAGGAGAGAGAAAGAGGAGGAAATGTAGAAAGAATGGAGATTTCTCCTTTGTACATTTGCTCCTCTTTCTCTCTCTCTAACTTCATATAATTTACCTCATTTCTTTCATCCTCTTCCCCTTTAAATTGTGATTATAATATAAATGCAAATAATCTCTCCGGATTATCTTCAACCTCGTTCCTATCGCTCGTTCTCGTCCTCTTTCTCTCTCCTCTCACGAATGATAATAAGAAGAATAAATACATTATATTATGAGAATTAAGTACTAGGAATGAATAATATATATATATATATATATATATATATATATATATATATATATATATATATATATATATATATATATATATATATATATTAATATATATACAATGGGGTAAATATGTATTTGCACACTAAAGTTTTTACTATTTCTTTGATATATCATCTGGTTATTAAACTAACGGGAAACAGTAAACAAATATTTAACAGAAGAAATACATATAAAAATGTTTTCATCGTATATAACAACAATTGCTCATAAGCATAATTTAGCAGGTGGTAAAATTATTCAACCAATAATAATTTAAGTCATTTAATATTTCGTGGCATAATCTTTGTTTGCAATAACAACACGATGACGATTCTCATAGGTTTATATTAGCTTTTCCCAATAGTGTCTTCATATTTCAGGTGTTTCTCTTCATCAGGACGGAATTGATTGATGTTGCAGAGTATTCTATCCAGGTTGAACAAGGTAGCGACCGTGTTTACCTTATACACCCTGAACTACGCAAATAGCTTCGTAGGGAAAGTTTTGGAGAAAACGAAAGATAATTTTACACATTAAGCATACCTTGCGTATATATTTAACAAAAAATATTAATTATATTACATTAATGATGTACATAATGAATTATTTGCCCGCATAGCCCCATTTTGAGGGATGACTTAAAATCCCTATCATGCAATGAATCTGTCAATTTATTAATAGTAGAAGGTTGGACTGCCGCTGGTGTAGCTTGTCTTGGAAGGCTTGCCAGTTTTGTTTTTGCCATTGTTGAATCGGTGCATAAAATGTTGCGTGTCGTTTCTTATGTTCTTATATATTTTGAGTCCCTCGTTGTTTGCGTAAGTTGTTTCTGAAATGGCTCAGTCAGTTTGGTTGCCAATTAGTGTAAGTGCGTGTGGATGATGGGAGTATGGGCTTATCAAGGACAATTTTTATGATAATTGGGAGATTGGCGTCGGATTTCCAGATTGTTTTGGTGGCTAGGTTTGGTGAAGAGAGAGTGACGTCTGGGGAAGTGTCTTGGGAGTGTGCGTTGAAAAGTGTCCGTGGAGCGTGGAAGAGGTGTAAACGACGAAGAGGTGGTTTAGGTGTTATTTGAAACTACGAGCTGTTGTCTCTGTCTTCGGATTCTAACCAGTTAGGATGATGGGTGCTGAAGTCGCCCATTTGTTATATTGTTATGATTGGAGATGTTCTAGCGTGTAGCGTTATATTTTTGAGGGTTTTTTTTCTAGATGAAAGCCAGATGTATTTTGTAGTTGAGAATGAATTGCAAGGTATATATTTGTTTATTGCGTATGCCAATTATGTTTGGTGTTGGTGGGGGCGGTGGAGCTCGGGCGTGTGGAGTAGGCTGATAAATGGGATAGGTGTTGGCTGGGGTTGGATGTGCATTGGTTGGTGTGGGGAAGGAAGCTTGGTGATGAACTGTTTGGGTTGGTGTGAATATGAGGCAGATGAAATGGGTGTACCGGAAACCAACACTGCGTGTGGTTTAGAAGGATCAGTTTCTGAAACTCACAGACTGGATTGCGGTTTGGTAGCATTCTGGTGTTTGGGGTGATGAGAGAAACTTTCTCACGCGCCACCTTGCGCTGAGGGATGCAGGGTAGGGAGTGTTCGAGTGATGTGGAGTGGAAAGTCCCATTCGGAAGGGCACCACTTGAATCGCGCCCATGAGGCACTCAGAGGCAATGGGGCGACACGCTGTTGCTGGGGACAACTGTGACCATGGAGCTTCTCGCGGAGTGGTTTCCAGAGGCTTGGAACTGCTCCTTAAATGAGGGCGTTGACCTCGCTTGCTTCCTGATGCCCACGTTCGCTGGCATCACTGGGAGGCCGTGTCTTTGAAATCACTAAAATGCTCCGCAAAATTATGCTCCATATATATTAGCCCCCTCCCCCAACCTCACACGCACATTTTTCCACGCTAGTGACCCTCCCTACCGATGGGTTGATATTCGCTGCAATTCCTTGTTCAGCCAGAGTTCACCCCTGGGCCAAAAGCCTCAAGAACGCCCCCTAATATCCCCCTCTAAGCCCATCCACTTGTCCCTCGGTCAGCATCTTCTCTCTCAAATACTCATTCACATAATAAATCCACCTCTTCCGAGGTCTTCCAACTCTTCACAAACCCTGGCAATCTTATATATTCTCTTTAAAAGTCTATTTCCGCTTTTTTTTCTTACATGCTCATAATACCTCAGAAAACACTGTAACAATCTCGTTCACACCTCCACTCGCACCTCTGCATCTACGTCGATTCCCCAAGGCAGGAGACGAGACGATTTATTGAGTTCAAAGGCAAATGAAGCCTTGCTCTGGCCGTATGCTTACAGTTATTCGAAAAACAATTATTCGAAGACAGTTGCTCGAAAATATAATTATCCGAACATGCAAATGATCGAATCAACCGTTGTTCGAATGATAATTTTTTTTTAGTATCAGAACATTCAAATCTAATTTTAGGTCGAAGGCAACCTTCAAAATAGAAGTTGCTGGATACACTGAGGCAAATATTTGTTATTTCGATTTAAAGTTTAGTTAGCTTCCGCGTCCCAACAAAAATCGCTGAATTAGGTTAGGTTAGGTTTCCCCCATAAAATGACCTATATTTTATGCGTTTTAAATAATATAATTTCAATAAAGAATTTTAGAATTTGATTATAATGTTCTGATCTTCGAATCATTATTTATTGTAGCTATAATTCTAAAAATTGCTCATACGAACAATTATTTTTAGAACAACGGTTTTGGAACAATTGACACTGGAAGAACTGGGGGAAGAAGAGAGGGCAAGCAAAACACAGGAAAAAGGGAAAAAGATGGAAGCCACAGTCTTAAGTAAAAAAAGGTAGGAAGTGAAGAATTACAACCTAACACTCCATCATTCTAAAATCGGGTGTTCATAAGGGCTCATTTTTAAATCCCCCAAACTACAAATAAACAAAATCAGATTCGAGATGTAGCTACAGGCAGCAGAGGGTGTTCTTTTCGTCCCCGCATCGTCCCCATATTTGGCAATTATTTGTCCACTGTCACCTGGAATTCTCGCTTTTAAAACCCTATCCACATTCTCTTTTCCTTCGCCCGTCTCTCACAAATCAAATGGAATCATTCTATTTTTTAAAAAGGCTTTTAATACGCCTGAGTTCAACACAATGTTACTCTAATCCCAAGTGAGCTCAAAAACGTGGCTAATCTAGCACTGAAAAACGTGGCTAATCTAGCACCCTGTCTCTTCATCCTTCACATTTCCCCTCTCTTATACAATTGACTTTTACCATCATTAACAACAAACACAATACTACGGGCGGCTCTTTCGCCTAGCTCATCAGCGATTGTCATTCTGATCTTTATGAGAATTTCATTATCCGGTGGGAAGATCTCGTCAACGGTGCCAGGGAAGAATGGCAAGACCTAACTAAACCAGAACCAATAGGAAATAATAATTCAGATATCTTTAGAACCCAGGGGCAAAGCAGCCCACAATATTTTGCCTAAGGTACCCAAAACACTTCAAACGGTACCAAATTTTGCAAAAATGTATCAAATTTAATAACTAGTTAGCTTGTATACATAAATATATTTTTTTCTGCCATGACATATAATACATATCATCCATCATATGTCATAACAATAACAGAATTTAAATGGAGATGCGATGTTCTTCGATTTTTTAAAAATCTAAAACATAATCAGATTTTAAGTTTCTAAAGTGAGAAGACTGTCTTGTAATGTTGATTCTATTAATTGTTTTTTGGCTTCGCAATATTAATCTTTTCGAATAACTGGAAACTTGCTCGCGAGAGCTACGAAGCCGCAGGGTTACATGATATACAGGTAATAAAAGCCATTATTTAACACGGTTGGGTTAATTTCGATTCGTAGGGTAAAAAAATATAAAACTAACCAAATTTTTGCGGACCTAGTACAAAAAAATAACACGAATGTGGAAAATGCCACATTTGGTACGATAGTATCAAATTCGGCAGCCCTTATCTGAAATTGCCCGATCGTCGTGTCTGAAACTCGCTTTAATTGGATCAGCGACAAATCAACGGTATGACCTCGGATACAAGCGATCCAATCATTCCTGCAATCGCGTGGCATTTTCTCTAATTACCGTAATCACATTTATCCCTGCAAACCAAAATGAGCTTTCTTGCACATAAAAAGTATGTGTATCTATGTGTGTGTATGTGTGTGTTTGTGCGTGAAAGAGGTGGGGATTCCTGAGAAGAAATTAGCTACCTTCTTTAATTTTTTATGCTATAATTCTCGCGAAAATCTTATTTATACCTATACAACTGAAATTAATCCCTTCGACACAGATGTTATTTAAGTTTGGGATTTGCGTTTATTTTTTCTTGTCACCTCTCCCCCCCCATCCGATAATTACCACTAGTTTAAATAAAGAGGCCAAGAGGCCGCCGACATTTAAAGAACATTTACCCGCTCGTTTTTCATCTTTTCACTTCGCTATCGTTTGTCCGTTCTCTTATTTTGCATCATCATTCCAACGCTGTGATCACCTTTCTGCGTGGCCTTGCCATGAAAATTTTAAAAGTTATTTTTTCCCATTCCATTTTTCCTTTTCGAGTACCCCGTGTCCCAGATCAGCGTTTTGTAACCCACTCGCCGTTGACGCTTGCGAAATGCGGCCATTAACTCAAGAGAAGGAGAGCAGCAGGGATGTTGGGGGTATCAGTAACATCTGAAGGAACTTCTACAGATTTCTTCATTTTTAAGAATAGTTATATGTAAAATACTACTCAGACATGGAGTATATGTGTAGTGTAGTAGTGGTTTGGTGGTGGATATAAAAGGTTATAAATTCGATCGAAGTCCGAATTTATTATCATTATTAACTGACAAGTTTCCACGCTAGCGAAAAAGTCAAATAATAATAAACTTTAAGAGGCACCAGAAGGAAAAGTAACTTGTTAAGGAAAAAGTTCACAGCTGATAAAAAAAAGGTTTATTCAATATATAAATAAAAATAGATAACAAGAAAATAATCCAAGAGGGAATTAAAAGGCCTAATACCTTAACTTTGAACTATAAATCTGTTAGCACATGAAATGCTTATAGTTCAACACATGAAACAATTTGGCTTGGAAGCCTCTTGCACAGTTTGGTTGAAGCAGAATGAAACACTTGAAATTCTGATTAGTGTGAAATCTAATCAGCGAGTAGGTGCAACTCTTAGCAGCAGCTGTCTGCCCACTATGACCCGTAGGATGCTACAAGTCAAGGAGAAAATAATGAAGTGTGTGATTATTGATGAGAATAATTTTATGCAATATTGCACAAAGAATTAAAATTAAGCCAAAGCCAAAGTTCACTTTTCAAAATAGTATAACAAATTTAAACTAGCTGATAAATTCTTCTCAATTCCTCTTAGATAACAATCAGTTAGGGATGGATTAAACACGGGAGCAATATTCTAACACAGAAGGATAACGGAATTATAATAATCCACCAAAATAGACAGCATGAAAAACGTCAAACATTTCTAAAAAAATGCTAACTTTCTCTGAAATAGAAGAAGAAACACTAGATGTGTGGTTTTCAAAAGTTAAAGTAAAGGACTTTAATAGAATCAGTACCATCCTGGGAAACAAAATCGATAAGATGAGGTTGAAGGGGGTCAAGAGCTCGAGGCTTACTAATAATAATCATATTTTTTTCTTTAAAAGGTTCAGTTTCAGACCCCGAATTTGCAACTAAACCCTGATATTAGGAGATGGGATATTTGAGATCATCGGCAAAATATAAAATAAGCTTTTATTTCCTAAACTATATAAATCAGTTAGGATTATACTCTGTGGTAGGCCAGAAACTATATTTTGTAAGTCATTGACTAAACTGCCCATCACGGTATACCTTTGCGAGATCTATTAGTAGGGAACTCATTCCAAATACTAATAAATTGATCCCCAATTCAAATAAATCGTATTTTGATAATGAGAGATTTGTAATTGACAGTATCAAATGCAGCACAAGGGTTCCACCCAAGCAAGCAATCCTTCTTGCCACAGATTAAGTACGTTTTACATTTTCCATGACATTATAAATGTTTGGATATTAAAGAAGAATGATTAAAAGGGAGAAGACAGTGAAAGTGTTAAAAAGTGTAAATGTACAAGAAACGATGATGATAAGGTAGGTTAAAATGAGAGCTGCCAGCCCGCGTTTACTCCCTTTCCCCGTCCCGTTCTAGCTCCATAAAATGCGAGTGCCACTATGTGCCTTGTTCGTTTCCATGTGGATTTTAAGATCCAGCTCATTGCATCCAAAGTCTTGATTTCTAACTCTCCTCATTTTCTCTTTCTGCCCCTTTTCACTCTCACAATCCCGTTTCGCTCTAATCCGTCTTCGTGCATTCTCCGCTACAAGAGTATTGTGAAGCTTAGATGCTCGTAATATTTGATCCATCAATTCTTCCTGCCTTTAAGCAAGATGTGAAAACTTTGTTATTCCGCAGAATTTTTATGACCACGTCACTCCTTTTTTGCATTCAAAATACATTTGAAACTGGTGGAAATGAACTCTATAAGATCCTATGAGGCATTCTCTTCTAGTGGCTGATACTGAGTAGAAATGACTCAATAGCATGTGATTAACACTAACTCAATAGCAATTGATGAAAACGGATACAATCGCTTTCCTGACAATTCCTTAAATGATCGGGTAATACGAGCTACAAGGTTCTTTCGAGAGCAAATTATACCCCATTGCCTTCATTATAACCATATGTTCAGGGTTGTGTTAATTTTTATCTTTCTTCGGCGGCTTTCACATAACATTCTACTATTTAATAGCTAATTAATAGACTGTCATCTGAAAACGAGATCTAATGCGGTTAGAACTTGTTAGAAAAAAAATCTCTTAACACAATCGCCCCTGCCTTTGCCTCCTGACTTACGAATTAAACAATTTTGTTGGATTCGGTGAAGAATTCGAAATTTAAATTAATGACTGTTATATTCAAAGAAAATTGATCGACAAAGAAGTAGGTTGAAAAATATTCTTATATGGGAGAGGAGAGTGGGGAACGAGCTGTTAAACCCTCATTAGATGAAATTCCTGGGGCATTTAACGTACCTAGGTTGCAAATCCAGAGGCCAATGTTGACTTACTGCTTCTAAAATGCTTCTTCAAATAGAGTTACTTAGTATGTCAATCGAAGGGCTAAAACAGAAAAATCCTTAATCTCAATTTAGCTCGAAAAGAAACTGTTCACACTTCACTGTGATCTACAGTGATGAAATCTCACCGTCATAATTTGCACTTCTATGTGTTTAAAGACGAGTTGGCGCTGATGCCATTGGAGAGTTTGACAGTGAGAAATCAACTCGTTCGACCAAAGTATGCGTCAGCGATGAATCGAAGTACAATTTGTTTGGTTCAGATGGGAGGAGGTTCGTCCCTCGAAGATCTGGCGAAATATTATCCGCGAACTGTCTGAAGAGCAGCGGCAAGTTTGGTGGAGGAAGCGTCCTGGTGTGGGGCCATAATTTCGGCGGAAGGTACTGGCCTACTTGTCTGATTGCAAGGCAGAATGAATGTTCAAGTGTATAAAGAACTTCTGCAAGCACATGCTGTGCCCCATATGAGAGCCGCCTCTTCCCAACCTGCCATTTTTAAGCTACACGGCAAAGTTGGATCAGGACGAAGTTTCGTTAATGGCCTGCTCACAGCGATTGAGAATTTGTGAAAGAGGCGAGGAGAGAGAAGTAAGGAGAGAACCCCAAGGAACCGTCAAAGATATTTGGGAAATATTACACGAGGTAAGGAGAAAAATAACACCAGAAGAATGCCTTCGGTTAGTGGGCTCCTGCTGCGGAAGACGTCAGTGCGTAATTAATAGTAAAGGTCTGCATACAGTACTAATGTATTTTGACCGAAAATTATTTGTTGATTACTTATATCATTGTACCTTCTGTTCTATGTCTGTTGTTTTATCTATCCGGATCATTTTGACTACCATAATTTTAGAATGAAAATGCTCTTTTGCACGCAACTTGCAGTTTCATCCATTCTAACAGGTACAATGTGCATGTATAACGATTCCTCGTTAGCTATCCGCTCTGTTAGGTATGTGACTTAACAGTCAAAGTTTAAAGATAACATCGTTATCGACAAGATGTATAATATAGCGGTCAAATATAATGCAAATACTCAATAACTCTATTATCAATATTCTAAAGAAAATTGCGATTATATGTAGACATAAGACTCCTGGCAAGGTTGGGGTCCGAATTCTACATTAGCGGAAGGATGGGGTTTGCATTCTCCATTTGGCTTGTTTAAGCTATTCTTTATTAAAATTAAATACGGTCTTTTTTATTCTGAATAAATAAATTGTAAGCTCAAGCACCATCGAGAGAGAGATCCGAGCATGCCATTATGGGTTTTTGGTCTGGTTGACACAAGCACTAAACCTACTATAAGATTATGGAGATTGTAGTCAAGAGAAATGCAGATTCGTCACAACCAATCGGTAAAAAAAGTAGTAAAACCTGCAACTACAGTTCACAGGGATGAATGGAAGGGTAACAGACACATCCACAAGATCTTGGAATTAAAAAAAAAAGTTTTATAAAATCAATGAATGGATGTAGGAGATCATAATTAGATTAATATTTAAATGAATTTATGTAGCATGAGAGACACATTAAGCATTTCTTTTTCTAATTTTGTGATTTAATATTTTTTAGAAGTCTTTTAATTAAACTTACGATAACAAAATTCAATTTTCTAATAACTTTAAAATTTAAAGTAAATCAGAATTTACAAAAGATATGATTGTACAATAGAAGGAATTTGGGTTACCTGGGGTCCGAATTTTATATTTGATACGAAAATTGTTTATACCACAAGATCGAAACGATATTAAAAATAAATGAAAAGAAAATCCCAATTCATTTTTGTCCTTGCCTTCTTTCTGAAATTTAAATTTTTATATATATATATATATATATATATATATGCATTAAATATTATTATTATTGATGGTGATGATTTCCATTTCACCTCTACTTTCTCAGCGTCTCATAGAATTGAAAGTTTATATTTCCTGCCCCAAAATATGCTAATGAATCTAAGATTTAAATCAATTCGTTAAGGCGTATAACTATTATTCTCGGTATACAATTTTGGTCCATATTTAACTGCTCTCCAGGGGCGAAGCGCTCCACACACGCTTGGATCGATCGATCTTCGTTTTTTGGAATATTTGTGCGTAAAATTCCTTTCCCCGAAGGTGAACGGCGACAATACATCCTTTTACGTTTTCCATTACATTGTCTCTTACATTTATCCTTCGGGAAACGAATAAAATATTATTTTAGATCGTTTAACGCCCTCTTCCACCCTTTGTTGGGTCTATCCAGGTTCGGAAGTGATCATGCGAGATTTAAACAGAAGTGCCCAAGACAACCCGAGAGAGCACTAGTTTCTCTCTGGGTACTAGGGTCTGCGGGAGGCGTGCCGCTCCTTTTGAATACTTATTTGTAATCAGCTTGAGGATGTGAATTGACCGTTCTCGAAACGTCATAGGATGAAAGTAAGAGTGCAAAACGTCCATTGCACGCGGGCCCACACATATGTATAAATATACCGTCCTTCATTGAGATTTTAAGGCAAGATTTTGCTCTCACTTCACCTCAATCCTATTTAAGGAAATAATAGATGGAAGAAAAAAGAAATTGATCAATCAAGATCATTGAAAACACAAATTAGGCTTTTAAAACAATAACTCCTTTCGCAAAGCTTAGTGATAAAATGTTAATTTATTTTTTTTTAGTTTCCTTTATCTAGATGTACTTTCAAATGTACGCGAGTCCAGTGTGTATGCACAGCGATAGGTATAAAAAAAGAGAGTATGTTGTGTGCCGCAGGTATGATTTTGGCCATGTTGTGCAAGCAATCCCACTAGAAAGCGACCAAAAGTAATTTGAGGCCTGGTTTTTTGCCTCGAATGAGAAATGCGTCGCACGGCCGCCCGCCTCATTCTCTTTAGTGAGCCCGGAGGCGACGACGGATGGGCGAGAGAAAGAAAACTATTGAAAATGAGGTTATGCCAAACCAAATCACTTGGGTGCTACTAACATCATATTAATAGGGGGGTTCAATTCCTTTATCGTGATTCAAAATAATACTTTATAGTGTTTGACATATTTTTACGGAATGGATCCTGAAAAACGTCTGTTCTGGCAATGCTGTCTGTCATCACTAACCGTTTTCGATACTGTTATTGTGTGTTTTTTTAATCTCCCTTTTTTACACCCATCTATCAGTCACTCTTCTCATTATTTATATACAACTTCATATTCACAAGGAGAGGGAAGGTTAAATATCAGGAAGAGAGGGCAAGGAGAGATGAAGATGAAGACGAGAGTGTAAGGATAAAGACCCACCAATGCCCAGGAACTCTAAATAAGAGGCTATGTATGATCAGCACTAAGCACAATTTTTGGCTCGCCGATGCAAGTATTCTTTGTTTAAAGCAAAACAAACGAAGAATTCTCGCGCAAGAGTTTTCTAAGGAGAAATCTGTAAGAAAATAAGCCTACAGGGATATATATATATATATATATATATATATATATATATATATATATATATATATATATATATATATATATATATATATATATATATATATATATCGTATATGTAACGCTCTTGAAGAGGGTTGAGGAACTCCAGGAGACTTCTCTAGAGGATTAAGAAACCTTATTATTACCCTTACCTAACAGCAAATATATATATATATATATATATATATATATATATATATATATATATATATATATATATATATATATATATATATATATATATATATATATATATATATATATATATATATATAAATCTGCGTCAATCGAACGAGCGTGACTAATGTTTATTGTAAGATATCACTGGTAAACTTAAGAGTGACAACTTGGGCATTATGATTTCTTCACTTCTCCCCCCAAAATGACTTAGGGGCCTTCAGCTCACCTAACTGACCATATTCATAAAGGATCATTACGGCGGTTGTCCACAACTCTGATAAAATCGGAGAAGAGATCACTTTGCTCTGACCCTTCAAATAATGGTATGTCCTTCATATGTGAAGCTGTATAAATTAGATAACCATTACTACATAGAGGGTCAAATTCTAGGACCTCATATAATTTAAGCGTCCGTAGCCAGATTTCCTTTCCATCTTGTTTGTTTTGTGTTAAACAATATTGTAAGCCAAACTAAGTATATCGTCACCTCAATTTATCATTCCTTCAATATATATCCCTTCATTCAGAGTCGGATCTATATGTAAATGGTCTTTGCTTTTAACGTAAGGGAATCAGGAATTTGAATATTTACTCGGGATCTGCCTAGAGAAATATTACCGAACTTATTATAGGAAAGGTTTAACGCTTACATAACTTCAGGAACCTACAAGGTACCCTTTATATTATAAACGGGGACAGAGATCTATTTATTAAATTATGGAACTTGTTTCAGTTTTCTCACGACGGGATATCCAGATGTTTCCGAGAGTCAAGGAAAAGGGGGTCTTCTCGAAGGGGAAAAACATCATCCCCAATCATGAAACGAAGCGGGGATAAATTTAAAGCAACAATCTCTCCAAACACATGCCAGTTTGAATTTACTAATATTAATTCCATGTAGTTTATATTATATCCATTTATACTGTCACTGTTTTATTCGTCAGTTCACCTCTCAAATATAAACCAATTTATTAAGTTTTCTCGGGAAGTGGTTAAGATTGATGAATTAAAAATGTATGGAAGATATATAGTCGAATATCCTCTAGCGGGCAATGAACACGGGATGACAAGCAACTGCAGCCGTTGAGGCCAGAGGGGAACGTAATCATTAAGATGTTTACTGCAGCAGGCTAGCCCATACTACACTTGAACTCCCCTTGCCAAGGGTGGCATGAGAAGACTTCTACATGCGGACATGTAGCCTCTTTCTGACCTGCCCCTGTAGATAGAGGAGAGTAGGAAAGGGGGCAAAGAAAACTTATAGCGTAGGCGAGTTGCGAACAGCTTCTCGCGTCGCTGGACCACTGTTAGCGAGCGGTCAAACCACTCAGCCATCCTGAGTCTCAAAAACGACTCATTCAAGCGAAGCTTTTAAACCGCTCGCCTGCACTTCTCGTACGCTACACAACCCCCCTCCTAGAAGCGGAGCGTATTTTGAAGACATGAACAGAACCCGTTTGGAAATGTTATCCAAGGGCTAACGCTCCCTCTCCCGAGTCTGGGCACCATTGTAGATAGAGGAAAGTAGGAAAAGAGGCAAAGAAAAATTATAGCGTAGGCGAGTTGCGAACAGCTTCTCGCGTAGCTGGACTACCTTTAACGAGCGGCGAAACCACTCGGCCATCCTGAGTCTCAAAAAAGAAGCTTTTAAGCTGCTCGCCTGCACTTCTCGTTCGCTACACCCACAATAGGAGGTAAATCGAGTTCACGCATCCAAGTAGCAGAAGATAATGGGGCCAGATCTTACAGCCCTGAAAAATAGGGGCGAAGTGCTTTGGCTCGTCTAGAGAATAAAATGGGGACTCATCTTCCATTTAAGATAAGTTAGGGTAGTTTTTTGTCTTGTCTGAAGAATATAATGTGTCCATATCTTACACACACAAAAGGTTCAAGTGAAATGCTTTGGCTCGACTGGAGAACGAAGCTATAAAAGAAACAGGTTTATTCCAAGCCCATGGTTGGAGGGGTACCGTCTAGCATCTTAAATTTGGCAGGGTTAATAAAGGCATTAGGACTCCCACTCCACTATCATCGTGTTGTAGGATACTGAAGGAGGTGCGTTGTCAAATCCTTACTCCCATGCCATCATTACTGTCCATTCAGAAGGCACGCGGGTGTATCCACAATTGTTGAATTCTTTTTTCTCTATTTCTTAAATAGAAAATTACCTTTAACACTTAATAAATGCTAATAATCAAGTAAATAATAATCAAATAAATCCGTTAGCTTAGTAAATGAGAAAATTATATGCATGAATTCTGTTCCATAGAATCTTGCGGATATGTTGATAAAGGGGTTCAAATATCTGAGGATTATTGAACAATTCAAGTCATTTTCAGCAACGAGAGAAACTGAATCAATGTCCTGATATTGATTCTTTTAAAGGTCCATGGACGTAGTTGTGACTCTATGGCACATCCATTCATGTGTAACTGAGGGGGATAGTAAAAATGTGAAGATCTTTTTCTAGGTAAGAATCACAGAAAAAAGTGAAAAGGTCATAGAGCAAATGAACAGAAGTTATGCCTAGGAATTTGAAACTTTTAAATAATTTACTTATATGAAACTTTAGTTAATATTATTGACTTTTTTAAAAGCTACTAGTACTAGATGCTATTCCGATAAGGTTGAACTGGTCTTCGCAGCACCAACATCGATTATTTTCAGATACCGCATGTCCCTCTTGGGAAACCAAAGAAAACTGTAAGTCGCACTTACCCTTCCGGCTCTGCGTCCTAGAGATATCGCAAGATACCTTTATGAAAAGTATATTTAGTACTAAATACAAGAAATGTGGCAAAAATCCGTTTTGAAAAGCACCAAATGTTTACATGCACATTGACGAATTTCGGCGATAGGGGGACGGATAAAAACTAATGGAAGAGCATTGGAAACAATTCCAATGTCTAATTAATTGTGAAAGTGAATTAAGAATGAAAATTAACCAGTGAATTAAAAGTGAAATCAACCAGAACATTTGATAGCTCACATTTCATTCAACATCGAAGGAGCGAGGTAGGGTCGGGGGGTTACCTCCAAATCCTGTCATTTCGGTGTGTAATGGGTTTGTAAGAGAAGGCGAAGTTACCAAGCGCGATGCGAGGCGAGGACTAAAATTCCAGGGGCTTAAAATGACCTGGCGTTACTTTCAAGGCACACTCCAGCCCACCACTTTCACTCTTTTATTTTTTCGAAAGGAAGGAAGGGCAGACGCTCCGGGCATTAGACAGGCTATAGCATATCCGAATTCATTTGCGGGATGGAGAAAGCTAAAGGAAGGAAACGATTTCTATTAGTTTACAGTAATATATATATATATATATATATATATATATATGTTGCTCTTGTCATTTTGTCATTGAGCAAACTTCCTTCTCACCCTTTCAGCGCGATCATCTTCTGGGTCTATTTATATATTAATGTGTCAGCTTTAGGATTTCGCTCCTTAATTTGATGACATTTATCTATTAATGTGTCCTGCTCGTGACCACCACGAAAGTTTTATTCCTTTTACTAAATCAGCTACTCGTGTTTGTGTTCTTACCCATAGGCTTTTTTTTATCGCTCCTGCGAATTGCTCCTGACCTGTATCATCTGTTCATGTTTCTTTGAGTTGTCCACAGTTTCTGAGAATTTGAGGGTCTAAATTTCACTTGCCTAAGTTAAGACTGGCAAGTTACATTAACCTAATTTAATGCCTAGCATTTAAAGTATTATTGATTTATTAATAAAAATATAATTATTTCTGAAAAAGAAAACAAGATCTGCTGACCAAATAGTCGCGTGCTCTAACTTATTCTGATTTATGACCTTACGACCTTCAAAACTTTCAATAATTCCCGGACTATCCTCGGGGGACCCTTGATAATTATATCATTCGAAAGAGAATGTAAAACAATATCAGGTTTTCAAATTTTGTTAGAATTGGCCGAATAGTTATGATGTTGTTGCCAAAACAAAATAATTCCTGGGTTAACATTGGGAGGACTTTGAAAATTATATTTTTTTTGGGGGGGGGGGGGTCGGTAGAATATTGCGCTGGCTTTAAATAGGCTCTCACCTATACAATAGAGTGGATATTTTAATTCAATGAACATGCATGTTATGTATGTGATATCATCTTCTAAAAAAACAGGAGTCACAAATTCGAAAGGCTCTTAAATACATATATATTACAATTGCTTTTTTTATCTTAAGATAAAAAATGTATATAGGAATTGGAATTAGTAGGTTTTCGGTATACCGAAAAAAATGATTTATCATTAATTCTTAAGCCAGGGCAATATTCTACCGTCCCCAACAAAAAATAATCTTACATGTAAAAAGAATTGCATATTCCCCCTTTTTCAACAGATTAAACTCCATTATATATTCCAATTTGACCACCTTCAAATATCCCCTAACTATCAAAAAATCTTTCCGTTCCACCAAGCCAGAATCGCAAAATAAGGATGCAGGCATCTATTTAATCCCGTGTAAAGCCCCAAATTGCCCCGCCTTCTACGTGGGAGAAACTGGAAGGTCATTAAATAAACGCATATATGAACATAGGGGGGACATTCGTAGAGCGAGCAATGCTTCCAGTCTTTTTAACCATGTAAAAAACGCCAATCATATAATAGATTTCCCTAGTGCCCAAATAATTTACCATTGTAGCGATTATAATAAAAGAAAAATAATTGAATCCTTACTAATCAAATAAATTCCAAATTTCAATTTGTCAGATGGCCAGCATAAATGTAGCCCCTATATATCAAACCTCATTCTAAAGGGTATTTTTAATCAACTAAAGCTAACGCCTCCAGATTAATGTCAGTTACCTGTTATTGTATATTCCAATATTTCAGTTTTCTTTGTCAATTTCTCTTTGTTAACGGCTGAAGATGATATGGTAAACTACATATCGAAACTGGTCCCGTTTTAATAATAATAATAATAAACGTTATGTTCCAATAATAGTGGTTATATTGCATATTTATTTACTAGTTATTGAGTGAAACAGTGTTTCATACATATATACATACATACACCCAGCTCGACGAAAGTCGATTTCTGCCATCGTCGCACAAGGTTTATTCGTATGTGTAAACAAAATGCAACCCATTAATTACCATACGCATGACCATTTAGTAACTTTCTGTTGCTTTGGAAAAAATTCTAAATATATTTTTAAATAAATTTAACCAATTCTATAAGTTACCATTTTGACCTAGGACCGTTCCATGTTTTATTGGTTTGAAAAATAATCAAGAAAAATTATTTGATAAAATAAGAAATTATAGACAAAATATTTTGAGCTAACAGCGCAACTCTTTCTAATGAGTGACAAATAAGAACTAGACTCGTTTAGTGGGGGTATTAACTAGGAGTAGTCTAGCATATTACCCGAATTAAATAAGCGAATTTTGATAGGAACGAACAAGTTAGAACTTGTTAACTTAAGAGTGATGGCAGAACTGGGTTCCTAGATCTAAGTTGTAAATCAAAAGTGAACCTGTTAAGAATTGGTTAAATTAACTTAAAAAATTAATTTGAATTGTTCAAAAGCGATACGAACTTTCCGGCTGACTTAAGTCACTGGTCAAGTGACTTAGGCGAAAGAGTGTAGTGGAAAAGATATAGGGGTGGAAAAAGCAAACAGTAATACCTCCCCCCCCCCTTATGAGGAAAAGGTTGAATTGAGGTGTGGAGGCGAATCTGAGAGAGAGAGAGAGAAGAGGAAAGAAAGTGGAGAAAACTCAAATATTGGAAGAGGATGCGGAGAAAGTGTGATGCCCTGATACAGTGACACATCGCATAGCTGGGAGAACTGATGCAACCAGTAAAAGGCGGATGAAAATGTAAAGAAGAGACTTCATGAGAAGGTACGATGAAAAGGAAGAGGTAATTAGGAAATTTTAACTTTGATTACCCTTGTTAAAATGATAATCTGGGGAATTTGTGAACCTAACTTTCTAACCTTCCTAGCACCATAGCATCAAAATAAGAGACCAGCTTGGAACCTACGTCTCAATGGCATTCCAACAAAATTTATTCCTAGCACGAGAATGGAAAGACAAGAAAGAGAAGGCATAAAAGAAAATAGATAAATGAGATGGGTAGAAGTAAACAAGAGAACAAGGACTACAAGAACTGTTCACAAGACTAACGAATCATAAATGCCGATGTCAAGAAGTCTACTGAGCGGACCTCGCTTGCGCGGGCAACAGAGGACACGGCTTTGTAGGGATGGAGGAGTGCAATACAGTGATGATGAGATCCCTACTGTCAATAATGCCACTCTTCCTGACACAGTAGCATATGGATTATCGACCTTTGGCACTATAAGTTTTGCTATCATCGGCTCTTTTTACTAGTTAGTGACATTTGCTTTTAATTCTTCTCTTTTCTCCACCATTTTCCTTGTTTTTTTCAAGTCGCTAATTTCCCGATGAATTCGGACAAGTCTCGCGGTTGAAAAACAGTTCTAGAAAAACTGAATAATTTAGATTTATTTTACCACTATTACACAGCGATTCAGACGATGAGAGCGACTTTTCTTTTTTTTCAGTTCAGGTAATTCATTGTGCGCCAGCCATTATTGCTAATCCATGGGAAGACAGGAAAGAGCGTCAATTTTCTTGCTGCACAACAATGATAATCAAATTCCAAACATTTAATTGCTTATATCGTTAATTGGATTTTTACGGGATTTACAAATAGAAATCACGAGCTTCTCATAAATGTTTACAGCTTTCACACAGTGAGAGTCAAAATCGGAAGAGCCAAAACCAATGAGAAAGAGCTAGCCGTCCTCGGTTTGGGAAAATTGTGCTTACGGCATAACGGCAAAAAGTGACACAGGAGGAAAATAAAGTTAAGCTGAAGAATTTCTCTCCCTGATACCGAAAGCTCTAAAATGTCCCTTGATGTTTGTGTAAGGTGAGTTTCTCGAATAACGTGGCGAAGTACAGAACGAGGGAGGAAAGTGAATAGGAGCTAAAAGTTAAAAATGGTAAATGGTTAAGTTCGATACTGGTTAGGTTTGGAGTCAAGAGAATGCTAGGAAAATCACTATGAAGTAGCACAGAAAATAAAGTCTCACTGTTACCTAGAAGTTTTTGTAGCTGGTCTAGTTAACAGCTACAGCTCTTATTTACCTTTCCTCTCCCAATGCTTCAAGAAGAGATCACGTGTTAATAAAAGAAAAACTTTCGAATCATCGCCACACATTGAAGAATGAAGGAGGAGGGGCAATTCATTCCTGTGTTACTAAATTATATCAACAAACCTGCCCCTCCCCCGCCTTCTAGAAGAGACTTATTGTTCCTATTCACGAATATTTTTTCCAAAATTACTTGAGTGTTTGAGATGTGAGCAAACCTCTTTACTAGCCCCAGGCAAACAAAGTGTACTTATCGCGACGATATCAAAACACAAACCAAGACTCACACGAACATTTCGAGAGCCATGGCATCAAAGTTACATTGAAATTCTCTTTTTTTTGGTTTCATCTTTGATGAATGTAACTGTACTCTTCTAATCCCGCCTGCTATACGTTTTCTTCCGTTCAGTTAGACTAGTTTTACCCTCGTTTTTTTTATTCAGACACCAAATTGATTCGCTTCCTTGGAAGATCATTGTAAACAAGAGTAGAGGCTATCGAAATAAGTTATAAAAGGCTTCCATAGCGCAATTCATGCATATGTTTGTATATTATTTATATCCCCTTCTATAAATATATAATTGAAACAAAATCCAGATATGTAAATGTCTGTAACTTTGCTTAACCTCTTTCCTAAGTTTTAAAATTGACGTGTGTTCAAGAAAGGTCAAAACCTCACATAAACTCTTTTGACCACGTAAAAAAACACACAACAAAACTGGCATGTGAATATTTATACGTGTATGTGCCAGTAATATTCTGTGAGCAGATGCGTGCATGTGTTTAATCGGATACTCTAATCAAGAGGGGATGCGAGATTATGGGAAAAATTCGAAAAATTTCCTAGGGCGTCGTGACGAAGTGAAAGTTGATATAACTGTTTCTGGGACCAAGGTTGGAAGATTGTTTCTCAAACTGCACCCCGTTGGCAACAGTGTACCCCACTTCCACAAGCCTAATAAGGATATTTTTTTAAATAGCGTCCATCTGGCGACTGCCTCTGAGGACACTCATCGCCGCAATTAATTTACAGCCTAATATGAGGATAGATTAAAAACAAGGCATAAACACTAAACCTCCCCAAACTCAAACAAACAAAAGCTCAACCTAAGTCAATAAAAAGAAACAAAACGAAAGCAAGAAGAGGAAAGCACTCTCTTGCGTCGAGGAGAGACCCGCCACTCTCGGCGCAGGAGCATGCGACCAACACCGAAGAGATTCAAATAAAATCGAGGAGGCCATCCTCTTACAAGAAGTCAAAGAGTCCAAAAGTATGTGTGTACGAATCCGTCCTAATTACAGGTGACAAACGGTAGCGATCCCGCTCGTTCCGGTACTGGGACAGGTAGCTTGCGCGAAGATCACACAGACTGGGACATTAAACAAGAATGTGCAGCCAATTCGTAGATCATTTCACTGCTATCTATTCTTAATATTCTTGTTTTCTTGTACTTCCCCCCCCCCCCCCCCCCTGCCCTTCCGCCTCGCTGTGCTTCGTAGATTGTGACGCTGCGTTGTTTAACGTGTTTCTTTTCCTCTAATGTCATCTCGAATCGATTTAAGGACTCCGTTTCTATGCTAAAAATGAGACTAAAGCAGCCCGTCCTCAAATGAACAGCATCCTCAGTAATGAATAATCAGTCCCACAAATGAAGAACACCTAAAAATGAATAGCAGCACCACAAAGAAAAACAACCAAAATGAATATCAGTTCCACAAATGAATATGAGCCTCCCAATAAATAGCAGCCTCCCAATGGATAGCAGTCCCACAAATGAATCGCACCAATAAATAAATAACAGTCTATAGTCTCCACAATAAATCGCATCCTCCAAAATGAATGGCAGCCCCCAAATGAATAGTAATCCCAGAAATGAATAGTAACAAAAATTAATAGCAATTCACTAAATGAATAGGAGTGCCACAAATGAATAGTAAGACCCACATGAATAGCAGCCTCCGAAAATGAATAAAAGAAAATAATATCCACTGATTTAAAACTTGACTGCGCTTGTCGCTTGGATTGCTCTCTTACATACTCGTTGTACGGTAAAGTCAATTTAAAAAAAAATTTGGACTGGATTTCATTCGAATGAGGTTGATTGGAAACCACTTTGTTGTGCGTGACCGGATATTCCACCAGCAGTGATACGTTCGGAAGTGGCTATTTACTCCTTGACTAGCCTTGATGGAGGCTAGTTGAGGAAAAGTAAGAAGGACTCCTCTGCGCTACCTGAAGGTAAAGTGGCGTTTTGGTCATTAGACATTTTTACAACCTTCTCCATACCACTCTTCCTCATTTTTATAACGGATCCCTAAAACTACATATACACCCAGTTACACTCACTTACGGATTTGGGTCCCCCACAGATTCCATCCAAATTACGTCCTTGGGTGAAATGGCGGAGAGATGGGGAGACGCGGCGTATTGCCCTGAGGACCTTGCCAGGCCGGCAAAAACCGGACAGGAGCGAGGTCTTCGAGAGAATTTAGGGCGAGCCAAATGGCTAAACAGCTAACTGTGCGAGGGAGGCTGACATCGAAGCCCTCTCCTTCCCGCGTGCCTGAGACACCCTTCGAAAAATTGATCTCACACCTCAGACACCGCCACAAATACGCACACATAGAAGTGTGATCTGCCGACGCCTCGACCCCTGGGTTGAAGCCCACTCGATCGACCGAATCACGGACAAGATTCTTCGGAATCATAAGTGGGCAAAAGTAGCCATAATAATCAAATTCAAAGACTACACCGACGATTTTAAAGTTTTCTTCACGGAAACCACAATGGCGATTAAGGCAAAAGAAAACGGCCTTCTCCTCTTTAACGCCCGCATCTGCCCCGATCAGATTGAACGTGAGGAGTTAGTTGACCTGCAAATATGCTTCAGGTGCTACAGGTACAACGAACACACCACCGCCACTTGCCCCAACTCTACAATCACAGTTTGTTCTGTGTGCGTCGGCCAAGACCATTCCTGGGACAAATGTAAAAGTTCGTTCCAAAAATGCCTCAATAGTGGTGGCCCACACAGGACCATGGCAATGACCTGTCCAATAAAGAAGGAACAAATACAAAAAACAAAGGACAAAGGCAGAAAAGAGGAGTAAAGAAAGGATAACACCACCTACGCGAAGGTTGCCAAGGCAACGGTCGCAGAGAGTAGTGTTGCTACTGCACCTACGTACCTGCAAATCGAAAACGATAAATCGACAAAAATAATGTGTTGCAGATATTATGCACACATTGCTAACTTGACCAAGCCTGGCACCTTCGCGAAGGAACTGAACACCATGCTCGTGAATAACGGCATGGAAAAAAATGTGGTTCTCAGAAAACCCTCCGTCAAACGAGGTTCTTCAAGTGAATCTACAATCGCAGACGAAAAGAGCGGCCAAAAAAGCTCCGGACACGAGCAATGCCTTTTCACAGGATCCTCGAGTACAAGCTATGGCTGCCCGGCAGAAGGCATAAACGGACTCACACACACACCCAACTACCCCAACAGAAGCACAAGTCGAGCGGAAGGAAGTTGCTGAGGTGAGGCCTAAGAAGCTGGAGCATTTTCCCCGCCCCCAAAAGGTCTCGCAGTCACGTCAACCGAGTAGGTCCTCGTCTTCAAAGAATCGGGCTCCAAGGTACATGTACTACTCGAAGATGTTAAACTTCAGAGTATATGCTGCCGAAGGGAACCAGTTTCCTAACGACGCAGGCCCAGAAGATATTGTCGATGGCCTTAGGGCCGGACAATACAAATGGGACTACGAGACTGATAAACCTGAAGATCTGCTAAAGCAGGCTCTGTTCCGCGATTTTATCTATTTCTCAACCGACACTTACGTTGTTCTCACGGACGCAGAGTTCCGCAAGAAGAGATCAGGCAAGGGGAGGTCTCCTCCGTCCTTTCCCCAAGGAGCATAAGTCAACCGAGAATAGAACATTCCTCGCCATAACATCTACGCTAAATTGCGAGCGGAGTATCCAAAGCTAGCCGAAAAATTGAAGAAGACCTTACCCGAACGGTAACATGAACCCTAACCGATTATGACAACCCAATTTACGACAACTTTTCTACGAAATTTGAATTACCGTAGTAGTGAGTTTTACTAGGTACTTCAAAGGCTTGAATGCTAACCAATTTCGACACCCAAAACAACACAACACGAGACTAACATTGCCAGAGCCTTTGACCAGGGATCTATACATCCCTGCTCTTGCGTGCTATATTTTTACTATACTATCTATTTTTGCTGGAGATATCCTTCCACCAGGGAAATATACTCCCTTCAAACATAGACTAAACTTACCTTTACTATCCTTGTCAAAACCCTTTTACCATTATACTCTCTTACTTTTGCTCTACTAATCTATACTTCCTAACTCGTTATGTCCAATGTCCAATTTAAACTTAGTTCATATCGGGGTAAATTGGTGTCGGTAGGGAAAATCAAATTGATGAGACTTCTCGACGAGAAGTGGAAAAGGTTGCGATCAGTAAAAGAGAAAAAGGTGGCGAGAAGTAGAAGAGGAAAAGGTGACGAAGAGTAGAAGAGGAAAAAATGGCGATGAGTAGAAGAGGAAAGAGAGGCAAGGAGTAGAAGAGGGAAAGGTGGCGATGAGTAGAAGAGGAAAAGGTGGCGATGAGTAGAAGGAGAAAAGGTGGCGAGAAGTAGAAGACGAAAAGGTGGCGTTGAATAGAAGAGGAAAAGGGGGCGAGGAGTAAAAGATGAAAAAGGTGGCGATTAATAGAAGAGAGAAGAGCAAAAGTGGCGATTAATAGAAGAGGAAAAGGTGGCGATGAGTAAAAGATGAAAAGGTGGTGATTAATAGAAGAGGAAAAGGTGGCAATGAATAGAAGAGGAAAAGGTGGCGATGAGTAAAAGATGAAAAGGTGGCGATTAATAGAAGAGAGAAGAGAAAAAGGTAGCGAAGAGTAAAATAGGAAAAGGTGGCGATGAGTAAAAGATGAAAAGGTGGCGATTAATAAAAGAAGAAAAAAGGCGATGAGTAGAAGAAGAAAAGGAGGCAATAAGTAGAAGGGGAAAAGGTTGTTACAAGGAAGTTACAAGGAAAGAAAGTAACCCTAGGAGACCTTACGGTCCATTCAAAGAGGGTACCTTCGGACTAGCAATCAAGCGGGCACATGGCTGCTCAATTGTTTTTCGTCCCTAAACGGCCACTTTTTAAGACCTTGTCTAGTCTTGACTTGAACTGATCAACAGATTCACTGTTGACAACTTCCACTGGAAGTGCGTCCCAACTACCGCAGATACTGTAGGTGAAAAAATTTCCACACAGATTGCGGTTGTAACGCTTCAGTTCAAGTTTGAAGCCGTGATTGCGCGTTCTGTTCTCACTCAGTGTGAAAATATCCCGGTAGTCAACATTGTCGAACCCTCGAAGTATTTTGAAAACTTCGATGAGCTGACCACGCAGTCTACGGGTTTCCAGCGAGAACAGATCTAATTTTCTTAGTCTATCCTCATAACTTTTATGTCTGATAGAGGGAATCAGCTTGGTTGCTCTAGCTTGTACGCGTTCCAACCTTGCGATGTCCTTTCGAAACGAAGGACTCCAAAATTGTACAGCATACTCCAGGTGCGGCCGAACGAGGGAGTTGTACAGACAAAGTACTATCTCCTTGTTACGGTATCCAAACTGGCGCTTTATGTAGCCTAACATCCTTTGGGCTTTCTTCTCTGCCTCGATGCACTGTTTCGAGAACTTGAGGTCGTTAGTGATAGTAACACGCCAGTCCTTCTCAGTGTCACTCGATTCAAGAGCAGTGCCCTTAAGGATGTACTGAGATTTGGGGTTTCGGTGGCCGATATGCATTACTTTGCATTTTCCCACGTTGAAAGGCATTTGCCACGTGTCTGACCACTCCCTAATCCTTTGAAGGTCCTCTTGGAGGCGGGGCAGTGTTCCCCTCCTTTGCCACATTGATACCAAGCTTGGTGTCGTCGGCAAATTTGGAGATTTTGGCAACCATGTCTCTGTCCATGTCGTTGACATAGATAATAAACAGTAGTGGTCCCAGGACGGAACCTTGAGGGACACCGCTAGTAACGGGCGCCCATTCAGAGGCCCGTCTATTCACCACTACTCGTTGTCGTCTGTCACTTAGCCAGCTCTTTATCCAACCTACTACCTTGCCGTTTATGCCCTGTGCACGCACTTTCCGGAGAAGGTGGCGGTGTGGTATCTTATCAAAGGTCTTTTGGAAGTCAAGGTACACAACATCCACCGCCTTGTCTCGATCGTGCTCACTGAACACGAAGTAGAAGAATTCCACGAGGTTCGTCAGGCATGACCGTTGCCTTCGGAAGCCGTGCTGGGAACTCTTCAGTAGCAGGTTTGACTCTAAATAAGACGTTATCTTGTCCACTATCATGCTTTCCATGATGTGTAGAAGAGAAAAAGGTGGCGATAGGTAGAAGACGAAAAGGTGGTGATGAGTAGAAGAGGAAAAGGTGGCGATGAGTAGAAGAGGAAAAGGTTGTGATGTGTAGAAAAGAAAAAGGTGGCGATAAATAGAAGACGAAAAGGTGGTGATGAGTATAAGAGGAAAAGGTAGTGAAGAGTAAAAGAGGAAAAGGTGGAGATGAATATAAGAGGAAAAGGTGGCGATGAGTAAAAGATGAAAAGGTGGCGATTAATAGAAGAGGAAAAGGTGGCGATGATTTGAAAAGGAAAAGGTAGCGATGAGTAGAAGAGGAAAAGGTGGCGATGAGTAGAAGAGGAAAAGGTTGTGATGTGTAGAAGAGAAAAAGGTGGCGAGAATTAGAAGACGAAAAGGTGGCCATAAGTAGAAGAGGAAAAGGTGGCGATGAGTATAAGAGGAAAAGATAACGAAGAGTAAAAGAGGAAAATGTGGAGATGAAAAGAAGAGGAAAAGGTGGCGATGAGTTGAAGAGGAAAAGATTGTGAGGTGTAGAAGAGAAAAAGGTGGCGAAAAGTAGAAGACGAAAAGGTGGCGATGACTAGAGGAGGAAAAGGTGGCGATGACTATAAGAGGAAAAGGTGGAGATGAATGGAAGAGGAAAAGGTGGCGATGAGTGGAAGAGGAAAAGGTGGCGATGAGTAGAAGAGAAAAAGGTGGCGATGAGTAGAAGAGGAAAAGGTCCCAGAGAGTGGAAATATGGCAATGAGCAGAAGAGGAAACTTTGGGATCAGAAGGAAAAAAATTGTCTTGCTGTTGGAAATACAAGCAAAGAGCGGAAAATGAAGAGAAAATGGACTAATTTAGAAATAAAACAAATAATGGAAGTAAAAAGGAGAAATTAAACTCTGCAAGAACAATTTCTTTCAGATTTGATTTTGGAAGGGGAAAGTTAAATTTCTAACCCTCCAAAAGTAAGTGAATGCAAAAGAACAGAAGCCTATGAAACTACCCCTTCGAACCTTCTTGAAACCTGATCATGACTGGTAGCTTAAGGCCAAGTTCAGAAATGAACGAGGTCACACGCAATCACTTCCTTTTAGGTGGCCCGTGACCGAGAAACTATAAGATTCCAAAAATGGGGACCGAGGGTTTATTTTCAAGAAATTCTGAACGGTCCTACGAGGAGAAAAGATCGACATTCGCTGTCCCGATCCTCAGAAATAGACCACGTTGCATAGAATTCGACTCTTTGATCATCGCTCCTGTTCATTACAGAGACTGCATGATACATTTCATGATGATAAAACGGAAGATTTATTGATACTTTCAGTCTTCCACCAGATCAAGATGCTCAAATCTACACCCCCAACCAGCTCGCATATGAAGAAGAATCCATTGTGTTCTCTACCGACCCCAACCCCTGCAATAGAGTGTCCTCACGGCCCCAATTCCGGCAGGTAGATCTGCGGCTATATATCTTTCACACATTCTCACTTCCTCTATCTTTACTTCATGTTTACAGATCTTCTCGGAAACTTTCCACTGCAGATGCCTCCGTTAGTTTTCATTTTAAATTATAAAAAAGTAAGGTGGGGTCTGGAATTTTTCCATATCAAATTATCTGGGACTTGAATCTCTTGACCAACACTTTTGCGTTTTCTTCCAGGCGTTGTGGGGTCGGGCGGGGGTAAGGGGGGTGGTCATTCTCTAAACCCCCTCCCACATTTTCACGGAGGAGGTTGGGTGTTTCCTCTCTAATCGATCAGACCACACCACGCCTAAAATTATTTTATATAAACGCTAATATTTTCAACTTCTGCCTGAACATTTGAATGTCTATATTTTAGTATTGTGTGAAAGAAACAAAATTACCGTTAAGTTTTCCACTTGCGGTCAAACTTAACGCCATATTGCATGGAACTGCCGCTTGACCGAACTTACCTGATGTTCAAATTACTTTAAAAAGTAGGTTAAAGTTATAAACTTGACCACATTTAAGTTGTCGTTCATACACTGCAGCCATTACACTTTTACAATCAATTCCTCATAAAAATAATTCGCACACACAAAAAATGAGACAATATGACGGATACCTTTCGTATCGCATCTACATTAGTAATTTGAACGATTGAGAGTACGGTGCTGATCAGTCGAGTCATCTCGTGAATGACTCCGTCTTACTTCGACCTCAATTGGAGAAATAACAACATACTTTCTATCAAACCCACATTCACTAATTAGTGCAGATATCTCTGGAAATGACCAAAGCTGCTTTCCCTCCATCGCGGCTGCATGCCTGAGCACATTGCCTCCATTTCATTTTCCATAGTTCAGTTGAAGGGAAAGTGGTAAAAGTGGTTTGAACCTTCAACTTTAATGCTTAGTTAAAGTGTTTGGGAGTGGGCAGGAGCTTTATTGCGGACGGTCCAACTAAGGAGCCATCTTCTTCTATATGGTTGTTTCGCTACTTGGGTCACCCCCAATGAACGTGTCTCTACACTTAATGTGAGAAATATTCCATTTCATAACTACAAATATAATTGGGCAATTCACATAAATACGATTCACTGAAATATAATGCGCATATAATCAATGCAACTGTGCATGCGTTTCGCTATTAAAACTTCAAAACTCCATTAGAGGAAACAATGATTTAGACTACCGTTAACCTAAGGGAATTATATAAAAGTAACGTTACATGTTTAACGAGCAGTGACACACTTTTGCGAACAGGTTTGAGAGAGTCAATGAATTCGAGTCTGTAAATATCAATGCCATGGACACAGTCAGTTTATTCAGTGATAGATACAATGTAGCGATAATTTACAAAAACAACAGAGCATGAATAATTATAAAAAATACTTAGGAATTAAGGGTTTTAAGTACCGTAAAAAAACAGAGGAGAAGTTATTTAAGGATGCAGTGAGAAAAATAGAAAAATTCCTTTTCGCTTAACGACGTTAATTCATCCGTGGACAAATGAAGCTTTTGCTAGAAATGAAGTCAAAATGGAACGCAGATAAGCGACGAATCAGCATAATAGGTAAAATTAATATAATCAAACAGAGTTACGCACAAATTAATATTTAAATGTGTGAGATTTTTCACCGCGAAAGCGATAAGCAAAGGAGTCTTATCGTCGGGATTTCCTCACGTGCAGCGTTAAGTCCCGGAAACTACGATTGGGAGCGAAAACGACGGTTGATTGCTTTGACAGTTGAACTTCTCGTCTTTACGATCGCTGTTTCTTGTCATCGACAGAAAGGAAAGTCAATTCAATGATTTCGGAAAACAAATCAAAGGTCGCGTCTCCACGGCAGCAGCGACTCACAAAATAGCTTCGAAGCAGCCAGAGTTAACCACTGATGGATCATTTAGAAGAAATGAAAAGCGGCAGCCACCAGTAAAACCGTAGCTACTTAATGCTAAAAGAAGAACAGTGCATTTGCTAAATTGTGAGAAAGAATATATAATAAAGGGGTAGACGAATATAAAAATGAACAAACATGAGAGAAAAGATTGTGTGTCGAGCAAAGGCCATTCAGAGTTGAATCGCGTTGGTTCAAACTCTTCTTTTAATTGAGGGAGTTTTTTTTAATAAATTCCTTTTAACTCTGGAATTTCTCCCTAATACATTCCTTTAATTGAGGTATTTCCCTTGATACACTCCTTTTAAATCAGAGGTTTCTCTTTAACACATTCCTTTTAACTGAGGGGGGAAGCTTTAATAAATACCTTTTACCTGAGGGTTTTCTCTTTAAATATTCCTTTTAACTGAATGCCATTAATACGTTCCTTTTAACTGACGGGGTTCTCTTTAATATATTTCTTTAAAATAAACTGAGGTGATTATTTTTAATATATCTATACCTGATAGGTTTCTCTTTAATAAATTCCTTTTACCCGAGTGGTTTCTATTCCGTTTTAACTGAGGGTGTTTCCTTAATGTATTCCTTTTAACATACCAAATCCTTCTGCATTTTTACCATTAGGTCATCCCATAGTAATACATATTTTTATTTAAATAAGTATTTATTTCTTACTCTAATAAATAATATAATTTCTCACTGTTTCTACCACTAGGCTCCATCTTTCTAATTTTCCATATGTTTGTAAAAATCGTTTAACTTTGATTAAAAAAGGTTTTGGAGGTTGTTTCGCCCTCTTTTGTTGTTGACATCTTCATTCTCTTCAGGTGGCTAAGTCGGGTGAAGTTGGAGGATGACTCTTTAGCTCCTACCAAAATTATAAAGCTTTTCTATGGTATTTCTTGCTATATGAGGTGACTCTTTGTCATGTGAAAGAACACTATTCTTCTATTAATTAATGTTGTCCTTTTCCTTCAAGTACAGAATGTAAGCGGTCTAAGTGTGTACAGAAGACCTCTTTGGTGACAAAATGATTTGGGTTAAGAAGTTCAAAATGTATCATGTCATTCATATCCCACCAAACGCACAAGAGAATCTTCCGTGGATGAGGTGCCTGTTTCAGATAGGGTATTATTTTCCGTCAGTATGAATCCATTGTCTATCACGTTTATTATTATTGTACATAACCCACTTTTCGTTTGCTGTAACAATCCTACTAAAAGTGGTTCATTTTTAGGCTAAGACATACAAGTACCTAGGCTTCATGTTTAGTAGACTAAGATAGTATTGAAACAAACCTGATTTCGTTTCGATTATTTCATTCCATAAAATAATGATAAATATAAAAAAACGCATTGCCTTTGGATGACCTAATAACGGGTGGGACAGAGAGGATGGACGTTTTTGAAATGGTCATTATTCAGCTCCATGGTGAGGAAAATGCATATATCCGACAGGTACTATTCGTTCCGTGGTGTCTAAGAATTTTCTTCAGCTGAAGTTATGGCGATGTGGATGATAGAGCACCCCGTGTTCGCCTACGCCAGGTTCGAGAAGAATAACGAGTCTGTCACAACAGTTCAGCGTGAATTTCATCTCCGATTCAACATTCACCGAAATCAGGCTGTTCCCACTCGTAACATAATCTTACGTTCGGGTTCATGCACTTCGTACGCAAGGTACACTAATGAATGTCAGACCGGTGGTGGCCCCACGAACGGTACATACCCCAGAAAATGTGGAACGCGTCAGACAAGCCTTGCTGCACGGTAAGAATCGCTATGTTCGGAGACATGCTACTAAGCTTGGCATCGAGAATCTTTCAGTAAGGCGATTTTGCATGAAGACCTGCATTTCCACCCCTACAAATTGGTCATTGCGCAACAATTGAGACCAGAGGACTATGCACAGCGGAATAACTTTTGAGACAAATGATAACTTCCTTTTGTTAATAAGTGATGAAGCTCATTTTCATCTCAATCACATGGTGAATCAACAGAATTGTCGTTATTGTGCTCTTGAAAATCCGAGAGAACTGCACGAAAGACTACTGCACAACCCAAAAGTGACGGTTTGGTGTGCTATTGAAAAGCTGGCGTCATTGGTCCTTATCTTTTGAAGACCATAATGGAAATGTTGTTATTGTGAACACCGATCGTTACATCGAGATGATAAACAACTTATTTGTGCCTGAATTATGAGGAAGACGTATTCCTATCCGACGTGTGTGGTTTCAGTAGGATTGGGCAAAGACCCACACAGCCAGAGCATCAATGGACGTTTTTCACCCTCTTTACAGTGACCGCCTCATTTCCAGGTTTGCTGACACTCATTGGCCCCCTCGGTCCCCTGATTTGTCCATGTGTGATTATTTCTTGTGGGGAAACCTCAAGGCACGTGTGTATGAGCATAAGCCTCGTACATTGGACGATTTGAAGAAAGACATTCGCGTGGAAGTCGACCAAATCGATAAAGCAATGCCGAAAAGATTGGAGGCCAACTTCCGATAACGCCTTCAGAAATGCATCAATGAAAACACATGAGGGGTGTTGTTTTCCATACTTGATTTTGTCAAATGATAATTAAATACGAATACATTAATGTCAATATTTTTTAAAGTTAAAATTAAAGATTTGGGGAATTTTTCAAAATCGCCCGTCATCTGTCTCACCCTGTACTAGAATTAGTCCCTTACTCAGTATTTTTGTTTCTAACAAATCGAAATTTTATTCCTTGCGTCTTGCTTTTTCTTGGATTTGTCTAGAAATGAACTAGATACTTGAATTCATTAGTTGTAAACCTTCAAGAAAAATCTCAATGGAATTATTTAAAAATAGAGAAAGAAATATTTATTAATATTTTTAATTTAAGGCGAAATTCAATAACGTGATATCCTGTCGATTATGTAGGATATGTCAAATTGTATATGTAGAGAGATTAATATTCCCCTAGAAACCTTCATACCCCCCAACGGTTAACAACCCATGCTCTAAGCGATTCAGTGTAATAAGCTTTAATTTTCCATTGAATTCCATTTGCTAATTAATACAAGTTTGTATATAGCCATTTGGAGTTTCGTGCTTCCCTCACCTTTAAAGTTGCCTTGAGGTTTTTTGTCGACGGTAAATTTGAACCTAGAATTTATTAAATCTCTATCATATATCCATCAAAAGTCATACCCAGGATACCAGAGATACCACCTTATTTAACAAAATGCACGGCTGTGTCTAGTGCTTAATTGGAATCAAAATAAAATGTATGCAGTTTTCTTTGAATCAAAGTCAGTTGTCTAGTGCCTATTTGAAATCAGTCAGTTTTATCTAGTGTCTAGTGCTTACTTCGAATCAAGGTTAGTTGTCTAGTGATTAGTGCTTAATTCGAATCAAAGGGCTCTGTTCAGTGCTTACTTGGAAGCAAAGTCAGTTTTGTCTAGTACCTAGTGCAGTGGTTCTCAACTTTTTTCAATCCATTCCCCACTTCATGAATTTTCAACACCCTTGTGCTCCCTTTCCGTTTTCTTCCCAAACCACCCCGCCAATAAAGGTAAAAAAATGTATATGAAGAGAAAACCTTTAACAATCATAATTATCTTATATTTTTATAGATTTTTGTGATATACTTCTTAAAAGTTTAATCAATGTATTTTTTATATAAAAATTAAGAGCATTTGTATCTGTAATTGTATTTTGCATATTTTTGCAATTAATGTATTTTTAATATCAAAATCGAAAGTATTCGTATTTACCATACCGAAAATTGTATCACACCTCAAAGAAAAGGCTGATATTGTTTCTTTTCAGTCAGCTGACGAATCCGATGTTGTGTGATTAACGATGCACATCTTATATCGAGGTCCACATCCATTTGGTTCTGGTTCTTATTTTTGACTTGTAGATGGCGTAGAAACCAGACTCACATAAATAGGTAGTCTAAAAAGGCATGAATAGTCGAAGTGAAATTTCACTAACCTTTGGATATGAATGACAGTCAGCACCAGAATAGTACATTCAGAGATTTCATTCATAGAGATCTTTGGCAGTAGAATCATTTTTGAAATCAAGGAATTTGTCAGTGAAGGGATTTCTCACGAACTTCCCTGCTTCCTTCTCGAATTCTGAGAATTACATTTTAAGTTAACTTTTAACCGATCTCAAGTGATGAGTAATTTCAGTTTTAAGTAATGGGTCAAGAAGACGATCTTCATTCTCGTCAAGAACAGTTGAAAGGTCTTCAAACATGGCAACATTGACAGGCTCGACTTTCCTTTGCCAATTCTGGAGCTTGGCAAGAAATGCAGGAAGACATTCCATCAGGTCAAACACATTTTTTTCCTTGCCCTGTAGCTTGAGATTCACCATATTTCACTGCTCAAATATATCTGCAAGTATGAAAAACGTAGCTCCCACAAAACTTCATTGAGTTAACCCAAGAGATCATCTTTCCCTTGCATTTCCCAAAGCAATTTAACCTCCCTCTAAAGTTCAAACAGTCTATTCACAACATTTGAAAGGCAGCGCACTTTGGATTAAAAGAGAAGAACTTCATATGCTCCGAATTCATGTCTCTGGAAAAGGCGAGACTTCAGATCTTTGGCTTTCAAAAAGTTAAAACATTTGACCACTACCTCTCAGGGTTGGCAAATCCAAAAACCCAGTCCTAAAAACACGGGTTTTATTACCGGTTATTTTTTTGGCTTTTTCAAATGAAATTTGAAAAACCCTGTGTCTTTTTCAAAACTACACTTTTTCTTTCAAGAAATGAATGCTACTTATCATTATTTTATTCAAAATTCATATTTATGTTTATAATTTCAACAAATATGTATCAAATTAAGATTATTTCTCTGATACTGACTCATAATTCATCTCTCCTTCTACAGGTTATGGCTAATATGGGTACCCACAATTCTCGATCAGTGAGCTGTTTCTGGTATATTTTCTTATTATATAATTATATAGAATTATTAAACTAACTAGGCATTGGCTTCACCACTCCCCCCTATGGGGGGAGCTTTCGCTTTAGTACTGAGACTTATAATTTCTTTTTGTGAAGCGGAAAGATTTTAAGGTAGTGGAAGGGTATTTAAGGGTAGGTGTGTTGGAAGAGAGGACATTGCTTCATCGTTAAGTAAAAGTGAGAATGGAAATGATAGACAATTTTTATCAATCTCAGTGTTTCTAACTTTGGGAGAGTCAAATATTGACTTAGCTTAAGATGAGAAACGGAGAGATCTTTAGAAAAGAAATTTTATGAATATACTTATGGCAGGAAATATGAAATGGCTGAAAATTACTATTGGTCGAATAATTTTGTCACCTGCGAAATTTAGTTTTATAACCAGACGAAAGCACCAAATATTTTATTAAAAAATATAAAAAATGCGAAAATACTTGTGTCTCCTAATATATATATATATATATATATATATATATATATATATATATACATATATATGCTTTATCTACTTTACTTGCCACCCCACTACCCAACAAACTGTCCCTTTAAGATGTTTTGGGCGTAATTTCGTCATTTCAGTGATTCAGTGATTGACTGCCGACATATCTATGCAGAAGTGTCCCCATTTTGTCGAAGTGTTAATATTAATGATTTGAAAAAGGCACCAAACAACCTTTACAGCTAATCGAGGAGACGTCTAGCTATGACCTACTAAGAGCGGCGAGCGGAAGAATACGACTACAGCCGAGGAAAAGAATTCGGAGAAAGAAATATCCACATTCGTTTTCTAACTGTAAACGATTTTAGGTCAACGATTCTTTCTTTACGAACATTTTGTAGAGAGCCTAAATGTGAAGCCATCATGAATTGCGGAGATAATTTTCTCTCTTCACTCTCATTGCATAATATTTAATATGAGTAGATTGGTAACAAGTAATTTCAATGCAATGGTATAAACGTATCTCCTTTTCGCAACTTTAAATCTACGAATTCATTACCTTTTTCTTAAGGCACTCTTTACCTTCATCGAACCTTTCTTGCGTTTACTTTAGCTTCCATCCTTGTAATTTTTGCATGTTCTTACATTGTTTTCCTTCATTAAACCGCCTTATATCCACTTCGTAAACGCCTCATTTTTTCGTCAGTTCCACTTAAACTTTAAAAGTCTCTCTTGGTAATTTAACATCACAAAAATTTCGCTCAATACGAGGAAGGGTTGCACTCCATCACCCTGTTTATGGTAAATTAAGGGAAATCATGACCTTCTTCAACAATTTAAAAGAATCACCCTCACCGCCGTCGCGCAAGGAAAATAACGGCCACTTTATTCTGCGTTGCTGCCCAATATCTTGGAGAGTAAGAGGAATGCGTCTAATGACCAGATGTTTAATGTAAATATATATATATATATATATATATATATATATATATATATATATATATATATATATATATATATATATATATATATATATATATATATATATATATATATATATATATACATGTGAGCGGGGAGGGTGTGTGTGAATATTGGAATGCAAAACGTGACCATTTGTTTCGGAATAATAAACGATAACTGTGAGGTGAATAGGAATTTGACTGATCCCGGAAGAGGAAATTACACGAATAAACATTTTGATCAATGATTGCGTTTTACCTTTTCCTCGAAGGGGGAATCACCAAAAGGGCAACGCTAGGAATCGAACCGTTTCTAACAAAATAACAACAGGTTCGCTTTTTCATCAGGAACCGACGACGGCAAAACTAATTTGTAGTTTATTTCCCAATGCTGGTAAAAGGCCATGTTGTATGCAGGTTATATGGAAGTCCGCAGTTGTGGCAGCTGTATTAATTTTAACTTGTATTTTCTTAATATTTCTTACAAGTTTTTTTCGGGGTCTTCGAGGCGAGAAAAAAACATCCGCGAAGGACATTCTTTATTCCTAGACGTTTTTCGACCATGTTAGGTCATCTTTAGGGAATGAAGAGAAATGGAAATATTTGATTTTTGATTTGATTTGATGTATAAAGAGTGAAAAGTTGTAAAAGATAAATAGAGGTAAATAGATGGTGAGGTTTGTCCTGGTGTAGAGGGCATCTCTAAGGTACAAGTACTTCCTTTTTTATATATTATCTTGTCTCTTCTTGTGCACCGTCAGTGTTTTCTTCAGGTGCTTGTTTGGCCGCAATACGACCTTTACTTTGGATTTTTTCCTCTCTCGTTATTCTTTGAGCTTTATTTATTTATTTAGTATTTTTTGGAATACATATATATATAAATATATATATATATATATATATATATATATATATATATATATATATATATATATATATATATATATATATAAACTCTGTTTCCTCCATCACGGCATTCTAGCCTTTCAATATTCTATTTGATACTTTTATTTTTGTATCTTCTAATTTGGTTATAATTTGTTATTATTTTTATTTTACCGGTATTCTGGTAATATATTCTTGTATTGTCGGTATTTGGGCATTTCGCCTCTTTTGTTTATATCTTTTTAGATATGAGCACTTCGCCTCTTTTTCTTCTTGTTCGGTTGTCATTTCAATGTAAAGTGTTCAATTAGGTTCCCTCGGGAGCAGATTCTTCCACTTAGTAATTGGGCTCGCCTAGTGGCGCGTCCCCTATTCGCTCTCGGAATGTCGAGATCAATTTCCATATTTGGAATTATAACTTCCTCGATTTTGTCCCAGGTTTTACTCCCTACCCTCTGGAGTTCCGTATTCAATGGCTTCAGACCTGCTCTTGCGTGCAGGTCTGTTCTCCGAATACGGTCCGTCCTGCGCGCTCCTGCTATCAGCAGGGCTGCCTTGTTCTGCACTCTCTGTATTTGCCTGATTGTGATAGAACTCGCAGCCTACACGACCACTAATGTCGAGCGTACCAGAGCAGTATATAGCTTCTTGAGATTCTTGGAGCTGAGGTTTCGGAATCTATATAGTTTTCCAAGCTGTATTTTTGCTAGGGAGATTCTGTTCTTGATGTGCGCTCTGAACCCTTTTAAGGTAATGCGCAGACCTAGGACTTTGCCCTGGTTGGTGTACGGGCATACTTCGTCGTTTACTAAGACATCGTCAAGTTTACGGCGGTTTCTAAGAAGGATTTGGAACTTTCGGCGGTTGGTCTTGATTTTCCACTTTCGTTCGTATCGATTGATGTTGTCGATTTAGGTGGCTGTCTGCCTTGCTTGAACTCCAGGATTTTTGTGGGTACTGGGGATGATTTAGGGGATGTCATCTGCAAACTGCAGATACATCACATCCCCCCCCCCAACTGGAGCAGGTAGGTCCAATGTGTACACTAGGTATAGCAGTGGACTCAGGCAGCTACCTTGTTAACACCCGTCTCAAGTTCGAATTCGGGTCCATCGTAGCCCTTAATCGTGATTTTGGCTTTCCTTTCCATGACGTAGTCGAGAATGAGATGATCGTCAAGATCTCTATGTGGGCCCGGCTCGCTATGGTGATTGTCATGATTATGTCAGGCTTTGTTGCTGCCTGAGAGGTGATATATGTCGGAAAGTCCGGTCCTATCCTCTGGATGTTTTTTCAACGCATAATCATTTCCAAGTTGTGACCTCTGTTATTCGTGTTCCCATAGCCAGCTGTTCGGCATCTATCGTTGAGGTCATCCCCAAGGAATGACATTCTGCCGTGCCCGAACAAGGTGTAGAATTTCGTCGAGGTGGTTAGTATGCCGCCGCGATTACGAGATTGCCCACTAGTGTGTGCAACTCTACCGCCACAAAGGACTCGTCCAGTTCCGGAAGGTGTCTGAACGATATATTCTTTCTGATGGCAACGGCAGCACCGTCGAACCCCCCTTGAGAATGTTTTTTTTGCAACTACTCTGTAGCCCGGTATCTTTAACTGGCTGTTAGTAGTCTTGATACCGTGCTCCGTGATTAGTATGATGTCGGGGTCAAGCAGGCGGAATATGTTTTTCTATGCCAGGGCTTTTCCCTTCCATCCATTCACGTTGCGCGTCAATAACCTTAACCAGTTGTTCAGGTTTTCCATTCTCTGTTCTGGCTTTTGTGTGTATTAGTGTTTACGAGTAGTAGATTTACGCTTCCCGTTCCTCTTCTTTTTGAACTCTGCTAGGGAGAGTTCTATAAATGTCTACCGGTAGAGGGCGGCGTTCTGGTTGAACAGGGCCTCCTCAACCGACTCTTCTTCGCATTGAGCGTCGAAGTCCAATTTATAATATTTTTTTTTTAATCCCACGCAAATTTTGTTTGCGTCCCAGTCCTTCGGGAAGGGAATTGTTCGGTCGCGTAGATGTAGAGGTTAATTTGCTCAGCATCTACATTTATCTTTGTTCTTCTTTTACCTTTTTTAGCGGCGTTTTTCCTTTTTTGCGTTCTCTGAGTCCGAAGTGTCTGTACTGTCCGTGGTGTCAGAGGATTCTGTTTCTTCCTTTTCTTCATCCTTTGGGTTGGTCGATTGTGCTGCTTTTGCGGCCGCCTCTCTCTCTTTTTTGGCCTCAATCTTTGGATCGGGCCGTCTATTATCGTCTTCTTTTCTCGTTTCTTGATTCTTTCCTAAAACATCTGTTTGGGATTCAGCTGCAGTTGCAGTACGTATCCTGAAAGAGGGTTATCAGGGAACCACATTTCATTCATGCCGTTCTTAGAGAGCATTTGGTTGAGTTCCTTAGCGAATACTTCTTGGTTAGGTTAGGTTCCTGACGTGAGCGTATAAGATGCAGGTTATGCAGTTCTTCGTCGAGTTTTCGTTCTCGATTCTCAAATAAGACTTTTAGGTTTCTACTTCTGTGAAGACTGCTTTTGCCAGCTGAGCATATGATGTATTGCTCTTGCGTTCTTGCTCGTCTTTCTTTTGCTGTACCTTCCTCTTTATTAGCTCCTTTTTCATTGGGCAGGCCATGGCCATGGAACGATGTCCTTGGCCGCAGTTTGCACACTTCTTCCTGAGACTGCTGCAGTTCTTCTAGTGGTGACCTGGCTCACTGCACCTTGAACAGATCTCCTGCAGCTTTGTGCATTCTTTTGTCCTGTGCGTCTCCATCTTATAGCATCGAAAGTAGAATTGTATGGGAGTGAATTTTTCTCTCTCGATCTGCTTCTCATTGATCTTTGCATTAAAAAGCAGTAATGGCTTTTCCTTTGCCTTTTGAGCCATCGTTGTGTTGGAGAAGACAACCTTAAACACATGAGTGTATTCCGAATTGTCCCTCTTGTTCTAAAACTGAATTATTTCGGATACTTTGACCCACGGTTGATTTTTCGATATTTCTTCTTTTATGTCCTCCTTAGAGTTCTGTCATATCCAAGGGTCCAGTCGCCGGCAGACGACGCTCTTGTCCGTTAGGATCTGCGGTAGAATTGCCAGTTATAGACCTATTTCACGGAGCGTTGCGACTGCCTCTTCTTTTGTAATATTCTCCACAACCTTCTCCTTCTCACATATCGCAACATAACCTGTTGTGACTTCGAGCAGTTGGAGCATTGCGATCTTTAACTTCCCGTAAACTACTTCAAAGACCTTATTCGGCTTGGCCTGCTGCTTCCGCTGATGGTGCGCAGCTGGATCTGAGTGGTCCCATTTTGCTCCATTTTTCCCCAGGGGGGTGGACCCTCCGGCTGTCTTTCTTCTCGTTGTGTCTTATGTGAGGCTTCTGGTTGTTCGTCGCTGTATTAAATGTATTGCCTTTACTGTAGGGTCCGCTTCTTCTTGGTAGAGCGCTTTGAAAGCCGACCCCTCCTCGTTGCAAGCGAGTTTCCATGAACATGAACTGTCGGATGGGATGGATGTATGATGAGGGGTGAACCCGGGAAGGCCCCTCAGACGGGTGAAATGTGGCTGACTGAATGATGGGTGGTGCTCGAAACAACTACCACCACCCGGGGGTGCCGCCCCGTCTGGGGTTTGGTTATCGATGCTGCTTCCAACTTACACAGGTCCGGTCACATGTCCCCCTGTAGTCCTGGCCGGAAACTATCTTTAGAGACTAGAGCGAACTCTTCCCCGAAGCTTTAGCATCGCCTCTTAACCGAGCTGCCTCTGAGTTCCACAGTGGGCTAATCCTCAAACCTGCTTTCCTCTACGCCTCCAATTATGTCTATCAAAGAGACCAACATAGTTGGATCGAGACTAAATGAATGGCAGTTCAGTTCACTTCCACTCTCTTGCCCCGATGAGGGGGCCGCGAGAAAAGGGGGGGGGAGATTAGCCAGACATGGGTCGGCTATACGTGGCTCCGTAAATTCTCCTCTTTCTAGTTATCCCCAGGCGGAAAATGTGTGTTAAGTTCACGTTTCTGGTGTGGCTCTCCCTTTCCTTTTCATCCTTTACCGGTAGTGAACCTCTTCGAAGAGCTTATGATACTTCGAGTTTTTCTATCCAGTCTGGAAATATTGAACATTGGACATAAAAAAGTGGTGAAATTTAGGTAGAGTTAGAGAGAAAGATAGTAAGAGAGGAAAGTGGTTAAAAGGGGGAATTTAAAGAATAGAGAATGTGTGGGAGACATAATAAAAAGGTCCCTGATGAAAGGGTAGCTCTGTTGTTTTTTTATGTATTTTGTTAGTTTTTTTTTTTTTTATTTAATAAACTATAAAATTATAGTTTATTTAATTAAATTAATCGAGTTAATTTAATTTTTAGTTTTTTAGATCTTAGTGATCTTTTGGCATTCAAGCCTTTATTTGAAACGGGGTTTTTATTCCCGCTGTGGGTATTTGAAAAAAATTATTTTAATTTTATTTGAATTTGAATTGAATTTTTATCAAAGTTTGAGTGTATTTTTAAATTTATTTTCACTAAAGAAAAAAAACTTGTGCATTACACTAGTCATTTTCTGTCCTTAGTCAATTTTGTCATGTGTATTTGGGAGTCACGTCACAGTAAGACTGTATTTTGCTGCTTTTAAATGGTCTTATTTGTCCGTTGACCTCGATGTCTAGGTGTTTACGAGAGAATTCAGGGTTCAAGCGGGCGCCAATGGCTTGCCAGATCCTCTTAGCTCTATCGTGGAGCGCCACGTTGATCGGAAATAATCCAACCGAGTCGTGGAGCTCCCTCCGTCGTTTATGTTATCTTCTTCGGGTGTTTGTAATTAGCAAAACCGCTTTATTCTGGATGACTTGTAGTTTCGCAATGTGGGTCTTGGCGCTCGCGTTCAACGGCACCGGGGGGTACAAGAGTCTCGAGCGAATACACGAATTGAATATCTTGAGTTTATTTGAGGGATTTAGGTCACGAAGCCTATAGAAAGCCCTCAAATCTCTCTTGCTATTCGCGAATGTTCGCTCGATATGACTCTCGTAGCCCCCTGTGGTGATTTTGAGCCCCAGAACCGTCCCTTCCAGGCAGTAGGGGATTCACTCCCCTTCTACCCGTATGTCATTTAAGGTCTTGCGAAACATGGGAATTATTTTGAATTTTGGGGCATTGGTTGAGATCTTCCATCTCCTCTCGAAAGAGTTCATGTTAGAAATCTCCCTAGCCGTATTTCTCGCAATAAATTCCCTGTGAACATAAGCGTCGGTACAAATTTGCGATATATCGTCAGCGAACTGAACGTAATATCGTACCCTCGGAGAGAGGTTGTGGTAGGTCGCGTGTATAGATGTATAAAAGGGGACTAAGACAGCCCAATTGTGGGACCCCTGCTACGAGCTCGAATTCGGGTCCTTTGTATCCTCTGATATGAATGTATGCTCTCCTCTCCATTATGTAGTCACATAGAATCCTCTCAAGAATGGGGTTGAGGCCTACTTGAAGGATCTTAAATTGTAGTCCTCTCTTCCAAACCTTGTCAAAAGCTTTTTTGACATCGCGGAGCAGCAGGTCAGCATGCCTTTTGTCTGCCTTGATCTTGGCAAGCTTTTCGCTGATAACGGCTAGTGCCGTGTCAGTCCCTATTTTCTCTCTGAAGCCGTTTTGCTGCTCGATATGCAAGTTGGTTTCGTCGAGAAAAGAGTTGAATTTATTAGCCAGTATCTTCTCGAAGACTTTGCAAGCAAATTCTAGGAGAGATATCGGCCGAAAGCTGGCAGGAAAGTCCGGGGCTTTCCCGATTTTGGGATGAAAATCATCTTGGCCACTTTTCACTGTTTGGGAAAGTAGCCCGTGTTCAGAGCGGCGTTCATGATGTTAAGCAGCCCCACGTTAGGCGGGGTCTTGATGAAATTCTCCCTGGTCAGCCCCGTGGTACCCGGTGCTCTTTGACGAAAGGATTTTAGAGCAACGGAGAGTTCTAAGGCAGTTATTTTACTACCATAGCCCTCCATCGCTCTTTCCTGCGACACACAATGGTGAAGAGAGTTTCTGTGCATCTGTGTGTTTAGCTGTTGGATTATGTCAGTCTCGAATTCGAGGTCGTAATTGTCATTTTCTTCTGGGGTAATTTTGAAGATTGAGGACCAGAAAATCCTAAACATTTCCTCACTCTCCTCAGTCTCATCAATTTCTTTACCGTCGTTTATGAGTGTAATTCTTTTAGGTGGAGGTCTTCGTTTTAAACGTTTAAATGTCTGCCAGAATGTGTGTCTCTCTTTCTATGTCGATTCTTTCTATCAGTCTGTCCTATATCAGTATTTGTTGGTCCGTAATTAGTGTCTGGAGTTCGTCTTTAATCTGTCTTATTCTTCTGTGGGCATTGTGGTTGGGGCCTATCAGCGCTACTACATTGGACAGGTCCTTATATTCTTGGGCCAGGGCTTTCATGGGAGGGGTCCAATGGGAAGCTGGAAGGGTTTTATATTTAATATGAGGAATACTATTTTCATCGGCTTTAATTAGGTAGTCAGTGATTCTATCCAGCTCTTTATCTATTTCTTCTAAATTGGCATCAAATAAAGGGTCTGGGATATAATTTAGAAGGTCATTTATGTAGCTTTTCCAGTTCGCCTGGTTATAGCTTTTGCGTTCTGGGATTGCTATTTGAATGGGATTTTCTCTTACTGTAATTTTGATAGCCTGGCGGTCACTCGGAATGATGGGGCCCGGTTCAATGTAGTAGTTGTATGGAAACCTGATACTAGATAGGACTATATCAGGTTTACTTGCTGCTCTTCCCGTTATGTAGGTCAGGAATTCTGGTCCAATCCTTTTCCCGTATTGTCTGTCAAGTAGTACTTCGATGTTACTGCCTGCATTGTTGTAGAAGGTATACCCTGCCACTGCACACCTTGCATTCAGATCTCCAGCCAAAATTACATTTTTCTTATGGCTGAAAATCTACAGAAGGTTGTGCATGGGCACATAGCCGCGTCTTAGGGGTTGGTACCCCGTAGCCACGCCCAGTCCCCCCTAGGGTAGTGCCTACCTCAATGGCAAAGTATGATTCATCTAAGTCACCTAGTTTTCTGTATTTTAGTCCTCTTTTGACGGCTATTGCGCAGCCGTCATACCGTTCCTGGCTATGATTCTTGCTAATGACGTCCTATTGAAATATTTTTAATTCTTTTTGAGCGGTCAGTCCGTGTTCGGAGATAAGTATAATGTCAGGGTCACTTTGTCGCATAATATTGCCATAGATGGAACCTTTTCTGTCCCACCCATCAACATTCATTTGTATAATCGTAAGTCTGTTGGTAATTTTGTGTAATTTTGGTTTTTATTTGTCTGTGTGGGATTAAAGTAGGCGCTTTTTCGCAATCTACTTTAGCCCCATGAGGTGTACTGGACGGGGTGCGATCCCTGCCGTTTCGTTTTTTTTTCTGTATTCTGTGTCCGTAATCATCTGGAAGCAGTCAGTGGTCAATTTAATCATATTTGGGGTGAGAGCCTCCTCAACCTGCCGCTCCGGAACCTCATCTGAGCATTCCCACTTGTATCTTCCGGTCCTAAGACCTTCCGATACTTCGTGGGAATCAATTTGGTTGGGAAGGGCACCGATTCAGGGGCATATAGCTTGAGATTGAAACCTCTCGCATGATATTTGAGTTGGTGTTCCCTGCCTCGTGATGAGGAGGTTGACCTTGGGCCACGAGTTTTTGATGTTTTTCTCGACCGTGGAGACCTGGTCTCTTTGGGTCGTACTGCTTCCTTGTTTGGTGTCTGGGTTTGCGTTTTCGTTGTAACGGTGGCGTCTTTTGGGGGTGTAAGAGGCGCTTGTTTTGCCGTTTGTGTTGTTTTGGGTTTGTTTAAACGTGGATCGCGTATGCTGGCTGTGTTTTTCAGGGCGGGTACCTTTTGGCACGTTTCTTGGCACTGAGAGGCTACGCCTATTCGTATAACCTCCTCTGAAGGAGGGTTGTCCGAGAAACACTTCTCCTGCAGGCCGTTCTTTAAGAACATGTGGTTGACCTCGGTGGCAAAAGTACCTGGGTGTGTGATGTTGGCTATGTGTTCATTTTTTATGTGAAGGAATGTCTTTTGGTTGTTTGTCTCATCAATCGCGGCTTTAGCTACTTTTGTATAAGTGGAATTGGCCTTCTTTTCCTCCATTTCGCGTTTTAACTGAGTTTGCTTTTGGATCTCTTGTTTCCTGATCTGGCATGCCATGGACATAGTCCGGTGGGGGCCTTCACAATTTAGGCATTTGGGACAGTTAATCTTACAGTCGCGCCAAAAATTGTCACGACCGGCACAGATCGAGCACAGCGTAATGTCTTTCTCAGGGAAGCTAGATGTGGTGTGTTTGCCGTACTTTTAGCACCGAAAGCACATTTGCAAGTCGACAAACTCTTTACGTTCCATATGCTCTGGGCAAACTATTAGGGTAAAGAGAAGCAAACCATTGTCTTTAGCCTTTTGAGCCATAGCCGTGTCCTCGAAAACAACCTTAAACACGTGCGTGTAGTTTTTGAATTTAATGACCTCAGCTACTTTGGCCCAAGGGTGGTTCCTTTCCATTTCGTCCTTAATGTCCTCTGCCGAGTGGCTCCCAACCCAGGAGTCGAGGCGTCAGCAGATTACACTACGGTGTGTTTTAATTTGTGGCAGTGTGTGGGGTTTCAGATTGATTGTCTCCAGGCATTCAACTGCTTTGCTTGAGGTCAAGGCTTCACAGTCGGCCTCCCTCGCGCAAAGCGCAGAGTATCCATTTTGAATGTCGATGAGTCTGACCAGTGCAATTCATAAGTTACCGTAAATTTGTTCAAATACCTTCCCCCTGTCCGGTTTTGGGCCCTCCGAGAGGACCCGGAAAGTGATGCGGATAGTCTCCCTCATTTTCCCTGTATCCTATCGTAGGATAGGTTATTAAATTTAAATAAGTGTATATATGTATACTCTGAGAGACGGTTTTTAAAAAAAGATAGGGGGAGGGGAGAGAGAACTAAGTCCAAGGTCCAAATACTTTTATCAAACTTTACCTTAATTTTTCTCCTTCCTTCAGGCTTGCGGGTGGGCCAGTTGAGGCTTTTGTCCTTGCCTCCACGAAGGAGTGAAGATTCACCCTTCACCTTCTTAAATCGAAGAAGGACAGTGGTCCACTTTTCGACGTTTCAAGCCTTTTCGTTTTACACAGATTTTCTTCTCACTACTCAAAGCGAGTCACACAGTTTCACTTTTATTATCGCAAAAAAATCATTTTTCAAAAATTCCGAATAAGGATTTGTCACAGCGATACAGTAGACTTACTCAGGCAACTAAAGCAGTCCAGTCTGGAAATATTACAAATTACAAATTAGGTTAAAGTGGTCAAATTGTGTGGTAGGTATATAAAGGTGTGAATATGTTTTCTAGTTTGCCCTGGTGTTAGGGCATCACTAGCATTCTTCATGTTGTGTTTTTAAAAAATAAAATTCCTCCGTCAAAAAGTAGCTGACTGTCATTGACAGCCAGTTTCCTCCGTTATAATATATATATTTCTTTTAGGTATTTCCACCTTCGAAGCATTCAAGCCTTTCAAGGTTGTCTTTCTTGCTGAATGAATCTCAGTATTGAGTACTCTGTAGTCTCTTAATGTGGGCATTTAGCCTCTTTTCTTAGTTTGAATTTTGTTGACTTTTAGTTTACTTGTTATCAGTTGGGTATTGGGAGTTGGGCACTTTGCCTCTTTTTATTCTTAACTTTTGATTATTATTAGGTTTGGGCACTTCGCCTCTTTTATATTTAAATTTAGTTTTAATTTTATTAATTTTTACTATATTTATATTGGGGGGGGAGGGGGAGGGGACTTTAATGTGGGCAACTTCGCCTCTTTTTTCAATTTGTTTCTTAAAATTGTCAACTTGGTTGGCTAATCGTCAAACTTTTGAGTCTTAGAATCTTAGAATCACAGAATTTTAGAGCAGTGGACTAATACTACGTAAATATAGGTAGTACCACTTCTCTCGCGCAGGTTCTACTGCTTGGGAACAAAGCAGTTCTACCTATAGCGCGTCTCCGGTTTGCACGAATGTTTAAATTCAGGTTCAAGTTCGGGAGTATAGTTTGATCTATCTTGTCCCATGTCTTTCTCCCTAGCCTTTGGATCGCCGTATTGATCGGCTTTAGACCGATTCTCTGGTGAAGAGTCGATTGCCGAGTACGGTCGATCCTTCGCGTGCCTGTAATCAGCAGCGTGGCTTTATTATGCACTCTCTGCATCATTCTGAGAGAGGTACAGCTTGCCATCTGCGTGATCACGGCCGGGTACACCAGGACTGAGCGTACCAAGGCCATATACAGCTTTTTGATGTTAGGCACGCTGAGGCCTCGGAAACGGTAAAGTTTCTTCAGCTCTCGTTTGGCTAGGGAGACTCTGGTATTCATGTGGGTCTTATATCCAGATTTAAAGAGTCGTAAGCCCAGGACATTACCCTCGTTGGAGTACGGATATCTGGAAATATTAAAAAAAAAAAAATTCTAGATTATATATAGTATTTCTACGCGAACATAAGTATTGCAAAAATTGGCCAATCATGGCGCGGGAAATGTTAATGGGAAACTAAGCGCTAACTGCGGAGGGGACCACAAGGCCGTGGCTATGAGGTTTCTCATCTGCGCGGAAGCCATTCGGGAAAAACGCGAAATGATGAAGCAGGTAAAGGAGGCAAAATCCAAGACCTACGCCGAGGCAGTGGCAACTACCAAGACCAGCAGCACAGAAAACTCTGCCCCAAAACTGGTAATGCCAGTTGAGTCTAAGGAGATTATGACCATGATCGTCTTTGCTCACTTGGCGAATCTAGCTAACCTCGGTTCATTTGCAGAGGAGTTAAATCGCCTCCTGCATAAGAACGGTTTTCAGAAAAAGCTATTTTTCCCGCCCAACTCCACATCTCAGGAAATGTTAAGGATACAATTCATCGATGTTCCCCAGCAAAAGAACACTGGAAAAGAAGAAGTTGTGAATCTTCACCATAAAACCTCGGAGAAAGAAGTTACAACGGTAGAAGACTTGGAAAAAGACGGAAACACGAAAAAGTTCACGAAGAAGAAAAAACAAATAAGGAAAAACAAAAGAGAAGTGGAACAAGAGGCAAATAAAGAAGAAGAAACAAGCCAATTTCAAGAAAGCTCAGAATAAGATGAAATCCTAAAGTATCCGGGATTTCCATTCACGGAGAAAAGGGATATCCTTCTGCGGGGCTGTTTCTTCGAAGCCATGGACGTGGACCCCATCAATGAGGACCCTCTAAGGGACACAATGAAAAACTGCTCGACAGAATCAACAAAGGCAAATACAAATGGATATACGAAGGACCATGGTCCCCGAAGGAAATAGGTGGACTATTGATGGAGCGCGCGATTTACATCCCGGACTCGTGCTTACACACCATCGATTCATCTGTCTTTAAGGAAATGGAGAATGGCCACAAGACTTTGGAGTATTACTTAACCTTCAAAAAAGCAACTAGTGTTAGCAATAAGTGAACAAATCAAAGTGATTAAAGTAAGTTATCAAAAGTGCGAACAATTAAAGCTTCTAGAATAAGCAATCCAAAGTGCGAAAAGTGAATGAATCGAGTCAATATAATTAAAATGGTCTAATAGTGTAAAATATAGAATAATAAATTAACGATTAAGCTAAACGAGAATAAAAATATCAGTACAAATATTTAACAGATTAGATAATAATTTAACTCGTGTGTAAATAGTAATATCATAAAGTGCTACCAAAATAAAGTGTTAAACGAAACCAGAACAATTAATATATCTAAATATGACTAAAAGAACAACTCAATTAAAAGTGTAAGTGCTAAAATAAATAAAATCGAATGTAAAATGATTATATCCAAAATTTACTTCAAACATTTTTTTATAACAAAAAAATAAACAACTAAAATTGTAAGTGCTAAAATTAATTAAATCGAATGTAATGTGATTATATAAAAAAAATCACATTAAAATTATGAATGTAATGTGTCTATATCAAAATTTGACTTATAAAATTATTTCTAAAAATTATACTAAGTTTATATAACAAAAATTAAAAACATTTCATGTATTTTATCTAAGCAATATAAAGTATTAATGATATGACCTCTCCGTTGATTCCGGGAGAATCTGTTTTCCTACTCATACTTATAGCTTACTCTTCTCAGCTGAATTTTCACAAAAATATAACTTCACCACTACACCTATCTATTCTTTCGTTTTGCATATATGTATTTAATATTTTTTTTAATTTTAATATTTGTAAAATGGAAAAACTCATTGTATATTTATCGCTTTAATACATGCTGATCCTCATCCTGAAGGAACTAAAGCGATCACTCGCAGCGCGAAAGAGAAGCTGTTCTGCGGAATCTGGGAAAATGTTTTCAAAATATCAGATGAAGAAGAAGAAGACTTTGACCTAGGCTTTGAGGACCAGGTTCTCGAGTATATGGAAAGGAGAGAAGGCAGGTTTGAACCTTATAGTACCACATGCATCCATCGGTTACAAGGTAACTCTCAGGAAGGGAGAAGAATAACAGAAGAGGAATTATCAAAACCAATTTCTTCATTCAAGTCTAAAGCCCCGGGGCTCAGCCAAATTACCATCAGGCATTTAAAAGAAGCACCGGAGAGACTTAGGACCAGGCTGCTGAACCTGTTGAACGCGTCTCTAGCAATAGGATACTTCCCGGATGTACTGAAGATCTCTAAAATGATCTTCATACCCAAACTGGAAAAAACACCAAACCAGGTCACTGCTGGAGACCGTTGGGAAGGTTTTTGAAAAAATCCTCAACAGCAGACTGGCAAAATACCTAACAGAAAAGAACCTACTTAACGAAGAACAACACGGATTTAGAGAACACCGAGGCATTGAGACAGCCATAAGCCATAGGCTGCAACACGCAGCAGTATGGCGGGTTAGGGGATGCTGGATTGACGTCGTCTGCAAAAACGTAAAGAAGGCCTTCGATAAAGTTTGGATCGAAGGCCTGAAATACAAAATTTCACGACTGAAACTCACGTCCCATTTCTAAAAGATCCTATGTAGCTATCTAACCAATAGGCGAGCAGTGATCGTCTTCGAGGGGCATACAAGGGAAGCCTTCGACCTCGCCTCCGGTGTTCCACAAGGAGGATGCCTTAGCCCCACTCTCTTCACCATATACACGAGAGACACCCCTAAACCAATCGACGAAAAAACACTAAATATAGAATACGCGGATGATATCACCCATATTGTAGTTCAGAGGACAAAGTCGGCAAGGATGATGGCCAGAGCCACGGCAGCAGAGGCCGAAATGATCTCCAAATTCGAAAGACGCTGGAAAATCCAAACGAACGTGTCTAAGTTCTCTGCAACCGCAATAGGGAGATATCGTACCGTCCCCTTCAATCTAGGAAACACTGATATTGAATACTCTCCTCACGCGTCAATTCTCGGCTACCGACTCTCTAGTACCGGAATGAATAGACACGTGAGCACCAGAACCCGATTTGCAAAAGCTGAACTAGACAAACTCCACCGATTTAGAAACCTCACAATAGCAAACAAGAAAAAGCTATACATTAGTTTGGTTAGGTCGAAACTGGTGTACCCCAGTATACCTCTTAATGCATCATCAAACAAAAACATGTCGAAGTTTCAAAGAGTGAAGAACCAGGGACTCCACTTCCTCACTGGCTCCAAGTGGTACGACTTCCGGACCTCGAGGAACCTACACGAACAAATAGGAGTTGATCTTTTGGACTTGTATCTCTACAAAAGAGGAAGAGACATTTGGGAGAAGTTGGAAAGCATTCTCCCCAATGATACACTAGGCACCTTCAACCCAGAGGAGGGAGAGTATAAAAATTACCTCCCAAAAACCCAAAATTCAAATGAATGAACTAATATATATATATATATATATATATATATATATATATATATATATATATATATATATATATAGTACAAGATAGAGAAATTTGACGCGAATGAGCAATGAGACAAGAAACAGGAGGTTTTTAGAGGTAAGAGAAAGGGACATTAGAAGAAGACTAGAATCATAGAGAGCAGAGGGCGGCACAATGAAGACAATTATCTTTCGATTATCGTTTTCAAGTGTCACCCATGCTTTTCGAAGAGAATGGAAAATTTGTTTGATTCTCTAATTTCGCCTCGCCTTATAAATTAAGAAAATTATTGCAGTAACGCAATTAATTATGCGGTTAAAAGGCTATTTTTTGGCAACCTAGTCTTCCTCAAAGCCTTCGGAAGGAGCTCTTCTCACATACACAAAAAGGTAGCACTTAAAATAGGCGTTCTCTCAGATAGCCAAAAAACTATCTTTCGATAGCGTTCCATTCTCTTCGAAAAGCATGGGTGACACTTGAAAAGGCTAATCGAAAGATAGTTTTTTGGCTATCTGAGAGAACGCCTATTTTAAGTGCTACCTTTTCGTGTATGTGAGTAGAGCTCCTTCCGAAGGCTTTGAGGAAGACTGGTTTGCCAAAAAATAGCCTTTTAACCGCATAATTAATTGCGTTACTGCAATAATTTTCTTAATTTATAAGGCGAGGCGAAATTGGAGAATCAAACAAATTTTCCATTCTCTTCGAAAAGCATGGGTGACACTTGAAAACGCTAATCGAAAGATAGTTTTTTGGCTATCTGAGAGAACGCCTATTTTAAGTGCTACCTTTTCGTGTATGTGAGAAGAGCTCCTTCCGAAGGCTTTGAGGAAGACTGGTTTGCCAAAAAATAGCCTTTTAACCGCATAATTAATTGCGTTACTGCAATAATTTGTTAATATATATATATATATATATATATATATATATATATATATATATATATATATATATATATATATATATATATATATAAGTTAAAAGAATAAGAAAGAGTTCATGAAATAACATAAGAATAAAAACCAATGGAGATGGCCCGAACACCGGGCACCTAAACTACTAATCTAATACTTCCTTCCTTTTCGCACTATTTTCCCTCCCCCCTCTATATTTAGCTAATCACCCCCTTTTTCCCCACTTTCTCTAGAAAAGAAAGAAAGAACCAAACCCCGGAAGGGGCGGCATCCCCGGGTGGTGGTAGTTGATTCGACCACTACACAACAAAAAGTCCGGCACATATCATCCTTCTGAGGGGACTCCCTGGGTTCACCCATCATCATTCATCCATCCCATCCCGCAGTTCATGTTCATTAAAGCTCTCTTACAATGGGGGGGGGGGGGCATAAAGAACTACAAAAAGTCAAGAAATCTACAATAAGGAAGAAACCCTTGAACTAATTACCAAGAAGTTAAATCCTCAGTTAAAAAACAAGGGGAAATTCAACCCAGGGGGTCATCTCCCCGAGGGATAAATGGAGCCCAACGAAACCACTCGGATCCCGCTGCGCACCATCGGTGGAAGCAGCAAGCCCAGCCTAGAGGTCTTCGGAGTGGTCTTCGGGAAACTGAAGATTGCAATGCTTCGTCTTCTCGAGGTCCCCACAGGTTATGTGGCGATCTGCGAAAAAGAAAAAGACGTGGAGGAAATAACAAAGGAAGAGGCAGTAGAGACACTCTGTGAAATAGGTCTCCAACCGGCAATCCAGCCGCAGATGCAGACACACATGAGTGTCGTATGCAGGAGACTAGATCTTGGGATTAAGCAACACTCCAATGATCAAATAAAGGAGGAAATAATGAAAAATCAACCATTGGCCAAGGTAACAGAGGTAATTAAATTCTGCAACAGAAAAGAAAACACCGAGTACGCACACGTCTTCAAGATTATTTTTGCGGACACAACGATGGCCCAAAAGGCCAAAGGAAATGGGGCAGATAGAGAGGGAAGAGTTTATTCCCATACAATTCTGCTTCCGCTGCTACAAGATGGAAAGTCACGCGACAAAGGATTGCCCCGAATCACAGGAAATCTGCTCAAGGTGTAGTGAGGCGGGGCACTATTGGAAGAATTGCAGTAGTCCGAGGGAGAATTGCGCCAACTGCGGTTCAAGGACACCGCTCCATGGCTATGGCCTGCCTTCTAAAAAAGGACCTAATCAAGAATAAGGTTAAACAAAAGAAAAAAAATAACAGACTAGAAGACAGAATACCACATATGTACAAGCCTCAAAGGCAGCCCTAACGGAGACTGAGGCCAAAAGAACCTACTTAAGGCTAGAGAATGAGAATTTTACGAAAATCCTGACATGCATCCTGTATGCATATGTCAGAAACCTGACAAACCCGGGAACATTTGCAAATGAGCTAACCCAGATGCTCGCTAAAAACGGAATGAGCGAGATGTGGTTTCTGGATAATTCACCATCAGGAGACGTACTCCAATTGCAAATGGTTCCCAATCAAAAGAAAAGTAACAATGAAGACGACGGCCAGATCCAAGGATTGAGGCCAAAAAAGAGAGGGGGCGGCCGATAAGGAAGCCCAGACAAATACCCAAAGTGTGCTAAAAAAAACTGAGTCTCCGAAACCTCGGACAACCCGGACTCAGAGGGCTCCGCCTGTGAAGTAAAACCCCCAAAAGGGAAACGAAAAAACAAGAAGAAAATCGATGTAGACAGAATTAACCTCAACATCTACGCCAGGGAGCACTTCCCCTTTCTGAAGGGCTGGAACATGAATAAAATCTGTGTGGGGATAATAAAGAAGTTCTAAAAATGGCTCTTCGACGCTCAATGCGACGAGGAAACGGTTGAGGAAGGAGGCGCTGTATAACCAAAACATCGCTTTCCAACGAGAAACACTTGTGGAACTGTCCCCAGCAGAGTATAAGAAGAAAAGGAACGGGGAAACGCAAATCAACAATTTGTAAACACTAAGACATCCACCTAAGCCATAACAGATAATAGAAAACCAGAACATACGGAAACATATTCCGCGTGCTTGATCCCGACATCATACTAATCACGGAGCATGGTATCGATACAGCCACCAGGTAATTAAAGATACCAGGCTACAGAGTGGTCTCGAAAAACCATTCTTAGGAGAGGTACGACGGTGCTACCGTTGCCGTCAGAAAGAATCTCTCGTTCAGACACCTTCCGGAACTGGACCAGTCCTTCGTGGCACACTCTAGTAGGAAAGCTCATAATTGCGGCGGCATACGAACCACCTCGACGAAGATACCTTCCTCTCAAAAGCTTCTACATCCTGTTTGGCCAAGGCAGAATGGTATTCCTTGGGGGCGACTTCAATGTCAGATGCCGAACGACTGGCTATGGTAACACGAATGAAAGAGGCCATAACTTGGAAATGATTATGCAAAGGAAAAATATCCAGAGGATAGGTCCGGATTTTCCGACCTATATCACCGCTCGGGCAGCAACAAAGCCCGACATAATCATGACAAGAGATGGCTTCCCCTTCAACTACCATAGTGAGCCAGGCCCAACAGTTCCCAGCGATCACATAGCGATCTTGACGACCATTTCACTCCGCCAATCTAGCTTCCAATCCCTCTTCGCAAAAGCTACGCTTCGGCCAACTTGGAACGCTACAAGGAAATCCATGCTAGATATGAACCAGTGGACCTAATCGGAGCAGGCTAGAGAAGATCGACGAAGAGCTGGAGAAGATAACTGACCACATCATCAAGGCGGATCAGGAGAGTGTACAGATGAAGATGTACAAAATTCTCATACAACCCAGATGGACCTAGGAAATGAGAGAGGTCGCTAGAGTGCACAGGGAGGTGTATGAAGAAATCAGAAGAGAAGGTACGAATCGGGAAAGAAGCTTGCTGCTACGACGCCTGAGCGAAGAGATGAAGCAGGCTATTAACCAGCAACAGGCTGAGATCTGGGACAGCCTTATTGAACAAGTGGACGGCGAGGTGAGACCTGATGAGTTCTGGCGACTTGTGAACAAGTTAAAAGGTCTTCAAAGTTGAGAAAATACCCGCATTAAGGAGGGTGATGACTACTTGGAAGACCCGGTGGTTTTAGAAGAGAGATTCAGCACATTCTAGAAAGATGTCTTCACGATTACATTAGAAGAAAATGCGGAATTAGACCAGAAATTCGAAGGCCAACTGATTGAAGATCTTACTATGATTGTGCATCGCACGCACCCACATGCCTATGTCAATGAAGGGAGGGTTTTGGCAAACGATGGCCGACCAATTACACCTGAAGAGGTCATGGAAGTCATAAAAACCTTTAAACAAAAGGCATCAGGCTGGACGGGCATCACTAAAAACAACTTAGTTCATGCCCCCCGGCAGAACATTCAAGGAAGCACGAACATCTACAATGCTTCCCTAAACACGGGCTACTTCTTCAACAGTTTCAAGATGGTAAGGCCATCTTTATACCTAAAGGGAGGAAGCCTGATCAACTGGTGAACTACAGGCCAATATCCCTCCTGGAGATTATATGCAAAGTCTACGAAAAGCTTCTAGCCAACAGGTTGCAAGACAACAGCTGACCAAGCTGGTAGCTCACAGCCCTCAGCAACACGGGTTCCGCAAGAGAAGGGGGAACTGACACAGCCCTTGCCCTTCTCACCGAAAACCTCGTTCGCTATATAGCTGAGAGGAAATACGTAGACGTGGTGATGCGAGATGTCGTGGCTAAGAGGCTTACAATACAAGATCTTAGGCCTCCAGCTAACTCCAATCCGGGAAAAGGTTCTCTGTGACTACATCATACATAGAAAAGCCGAAATTTCGATCGAGGGCTACAGAGGACCCGAATTCGAACTTGAGGCGGGTGTTCCACAAGGTGGCTGTCTGAGTACGCTGTTGTACCTTGTGTACACACTGGACTTACCTGCTCCAGTAGGGGAGGATGTGATGTACCTGCAGTTTGAAGAAGATATCAGGCAGATCATCCCCAGTTACTAGAATCATGTTGGATTTCAAGCATGTCAGACAGCCATCGAAATCGACATCAGTAGATATGAGAAGTGGAAAATCAAGACGAAACCGCCGAGAGTTCCAGATCCTCCCAGTAAACCGCCAAAAACGTGCTGATGCCTTAGTGAACGGCGAGGTGTACCCGTACGGAAATGAAGGCAAAGTCCTATGTCTGCGTTTAACCTCATGAGGATACAAAGCGCACATAAACAACAGAATTTCCCCAGCCAAAATACAGCTCAGAAAACTGTATAGATTCAAAAACATCCGCTACAAAAATCTTAAGAAGCTATACACTGTTCTTGTGCGCTCGACCTTAGTATACCCGGCAGTGGTCATGCAGGCTGCGAGTTCCACTTTTCTCAGACAAATGCAGAGAGTGCAGAACAAGGCAGCCCTGCTTATAGCTGGAGCACGAAGGATTGACCATATTCGACAAACAGATCTGCACGCAAGAGCATGCCTGAATCCAATGAATATAGAACTCCAAAGGCTAGGGAGTAAGACCTGGGACAAAATCGAAGATGAAATACTCCAAAACATGAACCTCGACTTAGATATTCCGGGAGAAGTTAGATGACGCACCACCAGGCAAGCCCTATTCCAGAGTGGAAGAAACTGCTCCCGAGAAAACCTAATTGGACTCTTTACTTAACCGAGACTACTAAAACCAACTAATACAACCAGCTAATTAAAATAACAAATAAGAAGAAAAAGAGGCGAAGTGCCCACAACGCAAACAGAATGAAGAAAAGAGAAATGATTACCTAAACACCGGCAAATTAGAAATATAAATTATTATTAACAAAAACAAAGAAAAGTGCATATATATATATATATATATATATATATATAAAACAAAGGACTTGAAAGGCTTGAATGCCGCGACGGAGGAAAGATATATATATATATATATATATATATATATATATATATATATATATATATATATATATTTATTTATTTAATTAAAAAAGTATATATTTGAATTTTATGTAATAAGAATGAAAATGTGTGGCGGCACGTTATGATGAAGAATGTCTTTGAAAGCCTTTTTGTCTTCACGGAGGCCGGTGTTCATATTGGCCTTGTAATAAAAGTCGATATTACTCTTCTTCGGGCGGCTGGGCCTGGCGTCAGGTCTACTCCGAAGAAGAGTAATATCGACAATCTGACCCTTCCAATTTTATATGTTTCCTCTCTTTCTGAAAATGACTGCGAGCTTGACCACTTGGACTTATGCAGCACCCGTCTGTTTTATACCATTCATTCATTCCCGTTCCTCAAGCACTTTTAACTAAACAGATGGATCTAAATACTCTGATGGGGTAGGAGCTTCTTCTATCTTCCAATCCCGTCATGTGTATGTGTTCCTGCCCAATACAGCCTATATCTTCACAACTGAGCTCGTCGCGATACTGGCTGCACTGGAAACCATCGCTTCTTCATCACCGGGATCTTATACGATATTCTCTGATTCCCTCAGCTCTGGAGGCTTTAGTCTTTTTATTTCCAGATCACTCGCTGGTTTCAAAGATCTAACAGGAGACCATGCTGGGCGCCCGAACTCGGCCAACCCTTCCGGGGTATGAAGATTTTGCGACCTCACCACCACCGGATGGGGGCCGGTGGTAGAATGCACGATTTACACCCAGGGTGATGTCTCCGTTCTTCTCTTGGCTTTAGATACCTACTTTCAGGCTGTAGCTGTACATTCCACCGTCAGAAGGCGATTTGGGAAGTAGAAGTGAAAGTTAGGCCTTAACCTAATGAGAGAGAGATGAAACTTAAAAGAAAGGTGTGTAACGATAAGAATAGGAATAGTGGAAATGATTACGGGAGATAACAACTGTTATAGCAAACCTCATGAACGTTACGGTCGAAAAAGCGAAGTACAACCTTTTGGCAACAAAGGGTGTTGGGTGTGAAAGAGTAAGAGATGGGTACAAAGGCGATTCTAGAATTGGTTGTGTATGTCGAAGAAGATTGACAAAAACACACACTTGTGCCATTGGAAAATTTAAACAGATGTGTCTACGTAGGTCATGACGCGTTTAGCCTTTGTCCTGCCTCCTCGAGGAAGGAGGCAAACAGTGAGGAGTTTTCAAAATGTTAAGGAGCTCGTGGCAGCCACACGCGCATGTAAGTCCATAAATTAAGGGAGTGGTGGTTAACGCATCGATGTTCGATTATTAGACTGCTGAATGATTGTGTATGGTTAGCTTGCTACCTCGGAATCTTTGGATAAATTACTCTGGCAGATTTTCCTGATGTTACACGGCAAAGGAGGTAACGTTTTCGAGGAGTCCAAAAAACGCCTTCAAAATCTGGTTTCTATTTATAGAAACCACTTTTAAGAAAGAATAATACTGTTGCTGTACTCATCATCATCATCACTACTAATCCTCCTTTTTTCTATTCTAGCGGCCCCACTTAGGCAAATGACTGCTTAAGTCCTCGGCCCACCTCCCGAGTGAACTGCTGCCGGGTGGAGAGGACGATTGTCATTCATGTTTCGTCCCAATTATGCCGGGCAGTTGACCTAGCATGATTGGGGGCATTGGAAAAAGGTGGTTTGAGGAGGAGACCACAGCCGATAACAATGTCAGAATCTATTCTGGACAAGGGACGGACTGTTACCTCCGCTGCTCATCCCAGCGGGGGCCTCTTCCAAGACCATAAAGAGACATGCAACCGTCTCTATGGTATGTTGGGATGCGGTCGGGATAAATCTCCAGCCAAGAACCCCATCTCCAATCCAGGCACATCGTAGCGTGATTTGTAGACAGCTATATCCAGGATAGGGCAGCACACGCGAGAAGAAATAGCTGAAGAAATATGCAGAAACCAGTAATGGGCCAAAGTCGTGGAGGTGGTGAAGTTCCGTAACAAACGGGACAACTCCGAATACCAACACGTCTTCAAGATCATTTTCAGCGAGACGCAAATGGCCCAAAAGTTCAAAGAAAAAGGGCTGCTACTTTTCAATGCGAAAGTCAGCGGTGAGCAGATTGAGTTGGAGAAGTTTACACCCATTCAAGTATGTTTCCGCTGCTTCAAAATGGAAGACTACCCCACTAAAGAATGTAAAGAACGAGAAATGACCTGTTCGAAGTACAGCGGGAAAGGACATGGGTGGTGAGATTGTACCGAAGAAACAGAGAAATGCCCCAACTGCCGGGTGAACCACGGGGCTATGGCCATCTCCTGCCAAGAAAGAAAGAAATAATAAAAAGGAAGAACAGCGAAAAGAAAACCGAAGAGACGAGGAGGGCAAACACCTCCTACGCCCAGGAAACCAAAGCCTCTCTAGCCAGAATCCCAGGGCAGCAGCATAAAACTTATCTTAAGCTCGAGAATGAGAATTCCACACAGATTCTCACGTGCATACTTGTTGCACACGTAAGCAATCTTACACAACCGGTAACATTCTCAAAAATATGGTTCCCGGACAATCCCCTCCCCCCATCGGGAGACGTCCTACAACTGTAGTTCCTGCCCAAGGACACACCAGAGGCACCAGCTACCCCATTTCTAACTGAGGAGAAAACATCAAACGCTGTGATACTATCGGAGGCCACGCCAGGACCCAAGAAGTCCGCCAGGAAGGACCCGAGGGTGGAGGCACGAAGGCACTGTGAACAACACGAGAGAAAAAAGCGGCGAATAGAATAAGACAAGCAGAAAGAAATCTAATGTGCTCATCATCCTCAGAATTTGATGCTCAGGAAGTCAAATCCAAGGCTCCTAAGAGCTCCGCAAGATCAAGAAGTAGGGCAAGGACCGTGGTAGCTACTTACGAGCAAGATGGAAAGGCGATCGACCTCAAGGTATATGCGACGGAACGGATACATTTCCAGAAACATCTTCCACCACAGAGATCTACCGTGGTATCCGAGAAAACAGATACAAATGGGCCTACTCAGCATTAATACAAGAATCAGTAGTTGAACAAACCCTCCACGAAAATAAAATAAAACTCTACAAGGACTCCTGCTTCACCCTCAGTGAAGCAGAATACCAAAAGATCCGGAAGGAAATGCACGTGACAGTTAATAAAACAACCCAAGCAAACAAACGAACTCAAACAAAAGAGACAAAATGGAGAACACAAAAATACACTAAAAATACTCACGTTGAATGTGAACGGACGGAAAGGAAAATCCATTGCTTATGGAAATATCTTCCGTAAAGTGGACCTCATTTCATAACATTTTAATACGAACACCGTCACGATAAAAATACACAACTAGACAGTAATACAGAAAATCACACACAGGAACGATTTGATGGCGCTGCCATCGCAATCCGCAAAAACATTAAGTTCAAAATGCTACCGGACTTAGACGAATCATTCGTGGCTGTCGAAATCCCAACCCTAGTTAAAGGCCTAACAGTAGCGGCAGCCTATCAAACGTCAAGATGCCAATACCTGCCGATCAACAACTTCTTCACCCTCTTCGAGAACAGGAGGTTGGTGTTGCTAGGAGGCAACCTGAACGCCAAATGCAGAGCCTCTGGCTACAGCCGCGCCGACGCAAGGGGGAAGTAACTTGGAGCTATTGTTTAAAAGAAATATGCTTCAGAAGCTCGGCTAAGATTTCCCAACCTAACTAACCCACCGTTCGGCGACAAAACCGTACATTGTGTTATTAGCAAGTTTGTTATTCCCCTTCAACATCAGAAATAAACCAATGCCCGTGGGCCCGATCGATTACATCCCCATCATCACCAACATATCGCTTGCGTCAATGCTCAAGCCCGTCCAACTTAGGAAAAATCATGCGAAAGCTAACTGGGAGCAATACAGAGAGATACTCAGCGACTACCTGCCAGCTGATCTGAGCGACGCTAATCTCGAAGAAATCGAGGAAGAGATAGATAAAATCACCAATCTCCACACTTAAGCTCACGAGAGATGCGTCCCCAGAATCTCTTACAAATTATTTCCACAAACTAGGTGGACGGATGATATGAGGGATATCGCCAGGAAACACAGGAAAATCTATGAAGAAATGGTCAGAACAGGCCCAGACAGGAAAAGGAAGGCAGAATAAGGCAGCTAAGTGAGGAACTTAAAAATATCATCATTGTAAAACAAATAGAAATTTGAGACGATATCGTGGGCAGACTGGATAGGCAAAGCAATCCCGTAACTTTTGGGAATAACATCCGAAGACTTAGGGGATTGCCTCCTAGGCCCAGAACACGAATCAAAGAAGGCAACAATTTCATAGAGGATCCGGAATCTCTCGAAAAAAGATTTAGAAGACACTAGAAAGAGATCTTTGCAATATCATCTGAGCAAAACGAAAACTTAGACCTGGACTTCGAAGTCCAGCTGCTCGAGGACCTTGGAGCAATGATACATATGACCCACCCTCACCCGCAAGTATCGAAAGAGAGAGAGAGAGAGATGGTTAACCATCGGCGCCCTATAACCTTTGAAAAAAACATGAACACCTTAAGGGCCCCCGGCTGGTCCGGAATCACGAAAAACAACTTCGTAAATGCTCCACGGCATGGTGTTCATCAGGCCCTGATGAACACCATGAACGCCGCCCTGAATACAGGCTACTTTCAGGAAGGGTATAAAATGGCAAAAATCATCTTCATTCCGAAAAGGAACAAGCCCCGAGACCAGGTGGCTAACTATCACCCAATATCTCTCCTCAAGATACACAGAAAGATCTTTGAGAAAATAATAACCGATAGGCTACAAGCTCAACTGAGCGAGTACAGAAACCGCATCAGCATGGGTTTCGTCCAAAAAGGGGCACAGAAACGGCCTTGGCGCTCCTAACAGAAAAGATCGCGTATTGCCGAGCGAAAAGTTACTATGTAGACATCGACAAAGTTTGGTTGGAAGGACTCCAATACAAGATCCTAGGCCTCCAGCTAAACTATGTCCTGGAAAGAGTCCTCTGTGACTTTGCCATGGAGAGAAGGGCACGTCTCATGATCGAAGAGCTGTCTGATCCCTCTGCTCTACCTGGTCTTAAACATCGACCTCCCCACTCCGATACACAGGGACACGATGTATCTGCAATTCGCAGATGACATCACGCAAATCGTCCCTAGTGCGGAGAGGAAAGCAAGGGCACAGACAACTCCTACTAAGGCAGAAATATCTAATATAAACCAATACGAGAAACGATGGAAGATCCAAACAAACAGGAACAAGATCAGGATCATCACGCTGAACCGCAGGTTGACGTGGCCTATCTTGATAGATGCGAGGAGATATGGTTACTCCGGCAAAGGCACCGTCCTAGGCCTTAAAATCTCCGACCATGGATACTCGAGACACTACAAGGAGAGGTAGAATCTGGCGAAGAGAGAAATCTCCAAGCTGTACAGATTTAGAAACCTTAGCTCGGCCAACATTAGAAAAATATACCTGAGGCTCCAATGAGTGCAGAACTCTGCACTATCCCCTACTACTATCCATATTTTCCACTATTGAGTACATCTTCATGGTTAGCTTAGGTACCTAACCTGTCATTATTTGGGGGGTATTTGGTCCACTTCCTATCCTAATGGTAATGCACAAAAAAAACCGTTGCTTTAATAATCCTCTTTGCCAAAGCCACTGTGTACACGATGAAGGATCTGCACCTAACAATGACAAAATCTCAGCATTAAAGGTGTCCTTTGTCATGGTGTCTTTCTGCAATTTTAACATAAATAGGTTCAAATTATTATAATGAAATTCCGTTGAATCTTATCCACGATTTCTTACTTAAATTATATTAGTAGACCCCAAGCTCACCTATTCAAGATATTGAACCTCAGTTTAAGGCAACTATAGATATTTTACCTTAAATAACTATGGGGCGGAATATCTTCAGTTGATTGCCACTTTCTTCCTTCTCAAATATTGCCTCTTACCCCAGGCGAATACACAGTGTGGAAGGAGGGGAGGGGGGGGGGCATGATGGCCACATAGCAACTTTCTCCGCCCAGTTGGGCCAACGAAAATAAATTGACAAAACCCCGAGGCATCGCACAAGATACAATACTTTTTTATTTTTCTTAAAAATAAAATTTCGACTATTTCCAATCATTTTTATATTTTAGGTTTTCTCGTCCTATTTTATTACCTGAAAACAGAATTTGAAAAAAAATGTGTTGACGGCACTCACGCTCATCTGTACATTTATCACGGTCTCATAAACTTTGAAAATTAAATTTTCTCTTCCACTTTTGCCACAAATACTTTTCAGGGTTATCTCTCCTCCCCCCCACCTTCGTATTTTGTCTCTTTCTCACGACTTCTTTATTTGTTCATTAAATGAACATACTTACGTTGGATCACGCATATTTCATTTTCCTTTCCAATAAAAAACATCAATGGCGTCCTAAGATGGACCGATAATCGTCCTTGCTCTTTAGGCTCGAGGGTGTTCCAAATACGGCTGCCATTCATCTTCTATGTTCCTTGATGGCGTCGTTTTCGACTACTCTCCTCCTTTTGCTCATTTTGGCGCTGCCTGTGGCCAGCGTCCACGAGAAAAATGACTAATATGGGTGAGGAGAGTGCGCAAGTAAGAAAGTAAGAAGGAAGAAACTAAAAACAATGAAATAATGAGAAAAAAAACAAAGGGGAAGGATCTTTATATTCCTTCACTTTCAAATCCTAATTTAGGCATTTAACATCGAGGGGAAAATGTTTGGTAAAAGTAAATAAAAATATATCATGTCGCAAATAGCGAATCTTTGGGTTCACTACTCTTGTCATGGTAAAATAGCTTTCGCTATTCTTGACGGGGCTCCCTCAAATGATTGACATTAAGGTTAAGAGAAGAGGGAAACAATCGGTGAAGGCAGAAGCACCAGAGATAAAACGCGTGAGGAATGACGAAAAGTGTTGGTGGGCTATTGTGGAGGGTGCAGTGGAACCAGACTGAAACACCTTTTTCGAGTGGCATCCCACGGTCTCGAAGGGAAAGAGGGGGTGAATGCTCATCTGCAAAGGGGTTATGAGCGACCTAAATTCTTAACAATAGCTGAAACTTTCATCGCGACAGAGTAGGCTCAATACTCAGACCCCTTCCTTTCCGAGCCAACATGCCTATCTTTGTTTCTAAGTGGGGCCTGGCTCAAGAAAGTTTTGCCTTCTCTCCGTCCCCGGGTGTCCTACGTAGTATGTGAACCCTTAACACATATTCATTTCTCTTAACATTATGTTTTTATTAACAGAAATATAATACAAGTGATGTTACGCTGGTTGCCTCAAGTTTCGGAATGGGCACGGGCCAATCCCTCGAGCATTCCTCGCATAGACATCTGGCTCTATTAATTGGTGCCAGTTTTCCTTTCTCTTCTATTTAGGCTAGCGGGGTCTGCTCATCAGCGATGCTCCAGACTCGTAATTCTTCTCACATCACATATCCACTAAGCGAATCTTGACTCAAAGACGAAGAAAGAGAAGGAAAACAGAGACGGAAAGGCTAGAAAGAGAAATAAAGGGAAGCGAAAAAAATGAATGCTTGATGGTGCCTCGGATGAAACACGAAAACCAACGTAGGCATTAAAAGCACGGTTTTGACCCCTCGTATAATCTCCAAAGGCCCCCCTTTGAATCGCTTTTTAATGGATGTTAAGAAATGTGTCCTCGTGAGTATTGCTCACACTAATTAAGGTAGGAGAGGCAGTCTTCGCTTTTTTTCGCTTTTTCCTTTCGATTTGGGTGCTTAAAAATGTCTAGTAATTATAATCAGTTTTGTTCACTGAGCGATTTAACCGCACGCTAGCCGCCTCCAGTCTCTTTATTTTTTGTAACATTCCATCCTTCCGAACATTGTGCGTGATGGTTATATGTTTCCACCAAGCTCTTCATCACCCCTGGGGTTTTATTGTTTTTTCGCCTATCTTGTAGGACACTTTCTTCGTTCGCGAACTCAAATACTTTGACGAATGGAACAAAGCAGAAGTGAATTATTGGCGGCATTGAGCCAAGGCGCGAGTGGTTGGTCAATGAAAGAAACTGCAATTGGAACATAGTCATGATAATGTGTGTGTGAGAGAGAAATAGGGCGTAAAGAATGGAACTACTACTTGTTTCTCCTCCTCTTTCTGAACCATGGCAAAATTAGCTTATATATTTCTCTTCACTTTTGAATCTTTCCTAATATCATTTGTGGCTTTAATAGTGGAATTAGTTTATTTCATAGGGAAGGCTTCCTCCTCACCTCCCACTCGTATATCACCAGGTTTATCAAGGACTAGGCTTTGTTCCAGGTGTTCTTTCCCTGCCAAGAGTCCTGTGTCCGTGGGACATTTCTGTCCCGATAGAAACATGGATGGGGTCCATTTATTTCCAAATAGAGAAGAATACCGGTTGTTTCAACGCGACCAATGCGTCAGCCGAGACCGTTAATTCAGGAGTGACCTCGGCCATGGAGAGCAAGAAGCGAGACGGAGGCACCCGGAGGGAATTAAAGCCGACGAACGACAGCTGAATTTGACTGGCAACCTCCTGACTCCACCACCACACGATACAAACATTCCACACACAAATCATAAAATAATAACAGGCGAAAAGCACTATAACAAACGACTACATCTTTAGCACTCAGTCCGGTTAGGCTACGGCACGATAAAGTGAATATTAAGCCTTAATTTAGACATTGGGTTTTGAAAGTCGCCGGATGGAATCCTCGATCGAGTCGATTTTACGGTGGTTGCAATGCCCCCTAACCCCCCTGTGCTTCGGATCCCACGTAAAACAGTGAATTTGCAATGAGATATGAATTCTAAGGTGTGCACCGGTGGCGAATCTGGTTCGAAGGATAAAAGAACCTTACCTCAATAAGTCTTCTTCGGTGGTCCAAATTTGCCTGCGAATTCGATCGATTTTTAGCGACCCGAAAGAACTCGGGCTCGGTTCTCCACTTGCTTGGAATGCGGTGGGGGGGGGGGAGAAGGGTTGTTGCAATTTTTTAAAACTAAATTTAAAGTGAAAACCAATGAGAGCACTCTCGTGCAATGTTTGTAAAGGGAAAGGTGTAAAGAAAGTGGTAAAGATGGAAGAAGCGAAAGGGGCGGAAGATGTATAGCAGTAGATCCTTATGAAGGTAATGAGGCCGGAAAGACACGCAAGCTTCCAGATGTCGATTGATCGACTTTCTTTGAGCGATTTCTTATCCTTTTAATAAGGCACAGGCGCAATAACACAGGTACACAGCTTTCTCCGAGTCTATGCGAAGAGGTAGGTCCCCTCGGGAAGACAGATAGGGTTCGAGGTCACCCTTGGTACGAAGAGGGATAGGGTTCGAGGCCCGACTTGGTTAGAAGACGAAATGAGTTCGAGGTTGCACTTAGTTAAAAGGTGGATAGGGTTCGAGGTCGCCCTTGGTCAGAGGAGGCTATGGTTCGAGAGGTAACTTTCCCGGAGATCACCCCAGACTGGGACATTCAACGAGAAAAGCCGAACCGCAGTAAGGTATATAAGAGCGTTCCATCAAGTGGCGATACGTCACGCGACTGTACCCAATTCTAAGTGGATAGAAAGCGGCATTGTGGGGTAGGTCCACAGGAACTTTTGCAACCCGACAGCACACACTTTTAAATTCCCCTCGGCCGTCTCCAATCTTCTTTGCCAGGCAGCAAGAGGGCTGAACTGATTCCTGCCATGTAGTGTCGATGTGAGAAAGAGCAAAACGCTGGTCTGGTCGCTCAGTCCTCCTATATTCTTTAGCGCCCTCATTCCCCGCAATCTCCACATGTCCATGGACCAGGCAGAAGATAATCTCGACACCTGCCCGGCTCGCGGCAATAGAGAAAGAAAATGAGAGAAAGAGAAAGAAAAACAAAGAAAAAGAGAGAAAGATTAAAGAGAGAAAGAAAAAGACTCACAAGGAAAAGTAGTACCTCAAAAGACATTGGGAAAGCATAGCATAGATGAATGCTCTCCCCGCCCCTCTCCCACACGCATTTGCGGGCCAGAAAGCGGAAACGATACCTGAATATGCTGTGAAAAAGAACACAATCAGGAAATTTTTATAGAAAAGTTGAAACCTATCCACTTTCATCTAATCTATAATCTATACCAAGGTGGTACTATTTAGGTCAATGTGTGGATTATCTCAAGTCGAGATTTGAAATGTTCGATTGACGAACTGTTCACCACTTCTGGCGGTAGACGGTTCCACGTTCCGCAGATTTTGTACGAGAAGTTGCCTTAAATGCTGGTATGGAATTGCGGTAATTCCAGTCTGCAACCGTGGGTACGTGTAGCATTTGCGTTTAACGCGAACAGCCTCATATGATATACGTTTTCAACTCCTCGCATTATCTTAAAAGTTTAAATCAGCTGGACTCTTAACCAGCACGTCTCCAAGGAGAGCATTCCCAGTTCTCGTAGCCTATGCTGATAACTTCTATGTCTAAAGGAGGGGATCAATTTTGTTGCTCTGGCCTGTACCCTTTCCAGCCGTTCAATATCTTTCCTCAGGGTTGGAGACCAGAATTGTACAGCGTATTCAAGGTGTGACCGGACTAGAGAGTTGTACAAAACGAGAACAATCTGCTTATTTCGGAAGCGAAAATGCCTATTTATGTACCTCAGCATTCGCTGGGCCCTCTTTTCCACCTGGAGGCATTGCCTGGAGAACTTGAGGTCACTGCTGATTAGCACTCCTAAATCTTTCTCAAGGTCAGTGGTATCTAGCCGTTTGCCTAGCAAGTAGTTTTTCTCAGGGTTAGCATGGCCGATGTGCATTTCCTTGCACTTGTTAAAGTTAAATGGCATCTCCCACCTCTCGGAACACTAGCCTATCCTGAGAAAGCCATTTCGCAAGCGTTCCACTCCTCGCGAGTTCACACTACCTCCTAACTTGCATTCGTCGGCGAACTTGGCGATTGAGCATAGTAGATAAAGAAAAGAGAGAAATAAAAAGAGGAAGAGAAAGTAGAAATGATTTCCTATGCTATATTTTTTCAAGTCTTCTCAAACAAATGGTGCCCCCCCCCCTCGCGGCTACAACTCGGAGTTATGCAAGCTTAAGTAAATAGATTCCTGATATTTGTGTGATTCATGATTTTTGCGTGATTTTTAATCCTCCCGTGATTTTTAATATTTTGGTGATTCTTGATATATAGGGCGATCTTGATCTAAGGTGCGATTCCTGATCTATTGTGTGATTCATGATCTATAGAGTGATTCCTCATCTATGGGGTGATTCCTGATCTATGGGGTGAGTCATGATTATGGGGTGATTCCTGATCTTTGAGGCGATTCCTGATATATGGTGTGATTCCTGATCTATGGCGTGATTCCTAAACTATGGAACGATTCCTGATCTATGGGGTTATTCCTGAACTATGGTGTGATTCCTGATATATATGGTTATTCCTGATCTTTTGGGCGATTCTTGATCTATATGGTTCTTCTGATTTATGGGATGAATCCTGATCTATATGGTTATTCCTGATATATGAGTCAATTCTTGATCTTTTGGGCAATTCCTGATCTATAGTATGATTCCTGATCTATGGGGCGATTCCTGATCTATATGGTTATTCCTGATCTTTTGAGCGATTCTTGATCTATATGGTTCTTCTGATCTATGGGTTGATTCCTGATCTATATGGTTATTCTTGATCTTTTGGGCGATTACTGATCTTTGGAGCGGTTACTGATCTTTTCGGCGATTACTGATCTCTGAGGTGATTCCTGAACTATGGGGCGATTCCTGATCTTGGGGGAGATTCCTGATCTATATGGTTATTCCTGATCTATGGGGTTGATTCCTGATCTTTGGGGCGATACCTGATCTATGGAGTGATTCCTGATATATAGGGGTAATTCTTAAACTATGGAACGATTACTGATCTATGGGGTTGATTCCTGAACTATGGTGTGATTTCTGATCTATATAGTTATTCCTGGTCCTTTAGGCGATTCCTGATCGATATGGTTCTTCCTGTTTTATGGAGAGATTCCTGATCTTTGGAGTGGTCTCTGATCTTTATGGTTATTCTTGATCTTTGATGTGATCCCTGATCTATATGGTTATTCCTGATCCTTGGGGTGATCCCTGATCTATATGGTTATTCCTGATCCTTGGGGTGACCCCTGATCTATATGATATTCCTGATCTATGGTGTGATTCCTGATATATGTTGTGATTCCTGGTCTATGGTGTGATTCCTGATCTATGTGATGATTCCTGACATTTGGGCGATTCCTGCTCTTTGGGTTATTTTTTATCTCTGAGTGATTCCACTGCATAGTTTATAGCTCTTCCTCTAATATTACAGAATTAGGGATTGCAAAGACCCGAAGATTAACGCGAAGCCAAACCCCCCAAAAGAAGAGAAAGTCAGTGGAGAAAAAAAGGGACAAATAATTATCAGTTATTTGCAAGTAATTACTTTTACTAATTTTATTAAAATTTCAATATATCAACTGTATTGACCGAGGTTGAGGTGAGCTCAACGATCTGCGAGGGAAAGTTATTGCATATACGACTAATTTTATGGCCGCTCCCTTATTTAACTCCCTTTTTTCACTTCAAATTCAAAGTGCAATTGGTGCGAGGATGTATCACGCATAATGTTAGTAAGGAGTGTGTGAAATTTACGCAGAAAAAGAAGAGCAAAAATGATCCAGAGAAATATCCACTAGACCCTCCCCCCCCCCTCTCGCAGTCGGTAATTTATCACCTAACTTCAATATTTAAAGAAAAAACCAGAGTTCATTTATACATAATATTATATTTCATTCAATAAAATCATCGTCAGCTTCAACCACGGCCTCCAAGCGGCGTCAGAACCTGCTGCAGACCTTCTCGACGGTGCCCCTTTTTAACTGGCCTAGTTCACCCCCTTGGTGGTGTACTAGGTCATGTTGGCCCCTTTCTCTCTCTCAACCACGCCCCACAGATAAGAGACCAGGAGGTTGCAGTCGAGAGTTTGGAGAGCAGATTTTCGAAGTGATGTGGTTAAATAAATTGTCTGAGAGACAAGACTGGGTCCTCCTCCTTTTGTGGCACTCGCACAACCTTCAAACAGCCACGTCCTTGATTGAGAACAACACCAATTCCTCCTGGTACTTGATGTAACCCTCCTTATTGAGTATGAGGCCCTCAGGTAAGATAAACCAAGGCCGAAAGTGGTCCTTGTTACTAACCACCCCAACCACCATGCTGTGGACCGGGAACTTAGTCTCCGTGACTCTCGGTACATCTTTGGAAACACAGAAAGCGAGAGGTTGTTGTTCGAGTTCCTCACCTGGACCTAGCATAAATTCTTCTCGTCTGAGAAGAACCAAAGTATGCCATGGTAGAGGGGATGCTTCAGTTTGCTCTCAAGCTTCGCAGCTCGTTTCTTCCGCTTGTCCTTGCTCTTCTGCACAGAAGCATGACCTTTCTCATCTTGTATTACCAGTAGCGGATGTCATCATGCGCTAACTGACTGATAAGAGAATCTAACACTACCTTGTCTCTGGATATGTACCTCGTTGTCAATGAGCACCTGGATTTCTGCAACAAATTCAGTGGTTCTCTACGTATCAGAAGGCTTAGAGTGAGTTTTCCGCGCCACCGTATCCTCCTAATCATTGCCTGACTCATACAACTATTTTCTGATCCTCTGTTCCATCCTCATATTGATACCCACTCACTCGGAGATCTTCGCATTGGAGCTCCCGGCGTGAATATCAAGTAGCCCAATTTGCCTTTTCCAATTTTATAGACGATACACAATTGAGTCTACAATAATAGGAAGGAGAGGCACGGAATTCAGTGTTGCCAACGGCGACATATTACCTGCCGCAATATATATATATATATATATATATATATATATATATATATATATATATATATATATAAGCTTATTTTAAGTGTTACCTTCTCGTGTATGTGAGAAGAGCTCCTTTTGAAGTCTTTGATGAAGAGCTAGTAAGCCCCCCAAAATTGCCTTCATAACTGCATATATATATATATATATATATATATATATATATATATATATATATATATATATATATATATAGATGTGATATAGATATATAGATGTATTTAAAGGCCCAAAGATATGGAAATTGGTAACACAACTCGGAATAACGCTAAGGAGACTATTACATGAACCAATAAAAGCTTAAGAAGGAAAATGGGAGATGTAGAAAACGGAAAAAAGTTGGATTTGAACCTGTGTCACCAAGCGCTCATCGCTTATATGACCACGATGCTCATCGCCAGAGCTACCATCTTTAACCCCCAGAAAGGTTGATTCAAGAAGCCTTTTAATATCTCGAAAACGATGGATCTTTGGACCTTTACTTATTCTTGTAAAAGTCGTTCTTTTGGGTTTTTATACCTACTGTCAAAGTATGTACCCTTAGTTTTCGAACACCTGGTATATATATATATATATATATATATATATATATATATATATATATATATATATATATATATATATATATATATATATATCTACGATGCATGCTCGGGCTAAATTTGATGACTTTAATGTTTAATGGTTCCTTCCTTTTTTGAGGAAAAGTTAACGTATTGGTGAGCAGTCAACTGTATTGAAGTTTTAATTGAAAAAGTTAGCTGAGATTAACGACTGGAAGCCATCTGGATATTGGAAAAGAGTTACCAGTATTATCATGATGAGCGCCGGGTATCAAAATGCCGACTTTATGACTCCTGATCAATGTTCTGTGAATACGGTAAAAGTTGTAAGACGTGACATGGCAGCTTCAACGGAGACTACGAAACTGTCGCCAGCAGAAGGATCCAAGCAAGGGAATCTGGGCTTTGGCGAGAGAGATGGGTGTAGTAGCCATTACCATGAAGCCTGCACCAAATGAGTTCCTACCTCTTAAACAAGCTGAAGCATCCTGCTGAGCATGGGACAATCTGGTTATTCTCAGACGAAAAGAACTCATCACAGGATCAGTTGGATTAGTTGCACAATACCCATAACAAAAAGTGACTCACCTATAATCCATGCCACGTCCCACTTATCATGAAGACGAAGTTCCCCAAATATTAATGGCCTGTGGGTGTGTCTCTACTGAGGGTGACGCCTTGCTGCCCCACATGTTTGAACAGGGTCTTAGGCTCAATTCCGGTGGCTATTTGGAGCTACTAGAGTGAGTGGTCAAACTCTGACTGCTAGAGTGGGTATCTGGTGGAAGATACCCACTCCGGAAAGAATCAGAAGGTGTTCGCGAAGAATGTCTACGACTTCAACAGCGCTACTTTCTGGCCTCCTAATTCCCCGGATTTTAATTCCATGAATTGCTATGTGTGGGCCTCGGTTGAGAAGGACACCAATCGCTTTGCTTGCAACCCCAAGGCCTAGCTGGTAGCTAAGATCAAGGAGGTATTCGAAGATCTTTCCAGGGACACAGTAAGGAACGTACGTGGCAGGTTTTGAAGCCGTCTTGAGGAAGGACGTCGCGGTAGCTGAGGGCGGTTATTTTGAGTTAACCTTTGTCGCCCAGCAATAATTTAGTTCAGAATTTTAATTTTTAAGATACATTTATTATTATTATTATTGCTGGGGGGGGAGTATTCAGCCCGAACACCCTGTATATATGCAGATCTTCCTACACATGGAAATGTGTAGAAAGAATAAAACTCGGGTAAACTCACTCTACTTTGAAACTGCCGGGAGCAGTGAGGCCAGAAGGGCGCGCGTTATTTAACTCAACAATTGATACTTTAGGATGTTAAAGAGTTCGAAACGACGATATTCCAGTGTGAGCAAATTAAGGTTTAATTTATTTCTAAGTTCAGGGATTACTTTGGTCGCTCGACCTTGAACGCGTCATTAAGTTGTCTCTTCGCAGATGAACCCAAATTGAACCGCATATTCCGACTGGGGTCTGGCAAACGTTCTATGGATAAACTGTAGGAATAATATATTTCTTATTGCAAACCACAGGGTTTGGGGCTGATTCAATTCACTTCGTTGAAATTTTAGGTCACTCGAAATTAATACACATTTTTTTCCTATGGTGGTTATATTATGATGCTCATGTTATACACTTCCATGAGATTTTGGTGTCCTAACTGTATTACATTGAACTTCATCTGCCATTTTTTTTTACCCAATTCCACTCTCGCTTTGTAAATTTACTACTTTGAAACGATATCTTAGTCTATTTTTTAATTTTGTCTCACCCACATTTCTTTTTTATTTTTGCATAGTCAAGATCATTAATGAGCCAAGAACTGATTACTGAGGGATACCGCAAGTGACCGATGCCCAGCATGAATTAATTCCATTTATCAAGACTGTGCCAACCGGTTTTCAATCAATTTAAGTACATCTCCACTTAAACCATGCGCCTTAACTTTACCAAAGTCACTTATGCGAAACAGTATCATACACTTCGAAGCTTAAAGTTTATATTAACAGCTTTATACTGGTCAAAGGTTGAGAACATTTCGTGAAAAATTCTCAATTTATCGTTAAGCAGCAATTTTGCTGCTCTGATCGCCTCGTCCTTACGCTCAAGACGAGTTTCTAACGGTTGATGCTGCAGGCGAAAGGTCAAAACGCCTACAGCTTCCTACATTTATTTTTCCATTTTGCGAACATTCTTTACAATTATTATTATTATAATATTAAAGATCTAGCAGTAATAAATTAAATTTTAATCCAGTAACGAAGAAAATAAATTTCTTAAGAAGAAAGTAGTGTTTCAAAGACATTCCAATACAAAAGAAAATGATCCTTTGATAAATTAAATACGGGGCGACGATTAAGGCAATTCGTAAAACACATCCCAAAAATACTTTCACAAAAAGAAGCAACGGAAATTTTCTAAGTGAAGTGAGAAAGAATCCATTAAGGGAACGGTGGTTAATCATAGATAAGAGAAATGAGCTAGAGTAAAGCCTATTATTCATCGATATGAGAGATTGATGCCTAAAATAGTTTCTGGAATTTGATATTGAATTTAGAGCACCAATCTCACAAGGTTTTCTAACAATATAAGCTATGACCTAGTAACCTTGCTATATTGTGTTAGCCGAGAAGGTCGTGAATGTAATCCGTAGAATCATCTTTCACTATCTTCAATTATTTCTCGCTCTTACCTCAAAATTTTGGTGTCAAAAACATGAAATAAGGTTTTATCTTTCCCATTAAAAGTTATGACAGAATAAATTTTCGTGAGGGGGAGAAAGATTCATCGCCGGTACAGGCACCTCTCCTTCTTCCTCTCCCGAGTGGGGAAAAGGGGTGGAGAGAGCCCCAGAGGGTGACCCTTCATCTAACTCTCTCTCTTCCCCCAAAGGGTCCAAGTGGACTCAGATGGAAAAGAATCGTCTAGGCCGATGAAGGAGGAGAGGAGCAGGACGAAGAGTAAAAAAAAAAAAATGGAAGTGAGAAAGAGAGTAAGAGAATCGAAATTGATCTATTTGGACGTTCTTTTTATAGCGGATAGATTGATAGAATGGAACAACTCCATTGTGTGGACTTATTGATTTTATCGTAGACTCCGGAACACACATCCCTACATATATTGCTTAGTTCTTTCTATCGTTTTTAGCTCTTTTATTCAACCTTTACATTCAGAACTTCATAGAAATAGGGAAGATCCACTTAATCTCTGTTAACTTTTACAGTTTCTCTTTCGTTCTTGTCGTTATGTATTTTTTAAGCTGTATGAGCTTATGAAGGTTGTGTGTTTGGTTTTATATGTTGCGATATTTTATTTGTTTTTATTTTTTACGATTTTATTTTCACTTTTCATTGAAATTATTTCATTTTTATGTTTATTATTTTCACCTTTTTCACTTACACTTAATTTCATTTTACTTTGATCATATCACTTCACTTTTTGTAATTCACTTTTATTCACTTACACTTACTTCACTTTGTAGTACATATCACTTCACTTTTGTTTTTTCACTTTGAGTCGTTTTGTATTTTAGTATAGTATCGTTTCACTTATTACTCTTCTTACTTATGGGTTGTTCAATTTTGGGCAGTTTTGTTAATTTCGGGTTGACTTAGTCGGGTATCTTTCTGGTATTCCTGTTTGGTTATCTTTATCGGTTATTTTGTTATTTGTGTGGATATATGTCCTTGTCGATTTTTTTATCATCTTGCTTAATGACTTCGCATAAGTGAATAAAGATGTTTAATCAAATCGCAGCTGTTGTCTTCCGCTGGAAAAATCGAGTGTTAAAGGGGGTTTCTTATCTGATGGTAGTGTGCTCGGCAAACATTGGAGGTATTTCTTCTATTTTACTTCATATTTTCTCCTCTATTTTTGATGTTGATATTGAGTGCTTCTATTCCTTCTTCACCTTTTCGTAAATTTTCTCCTATTAGTTCTTATCTTCCATTCCCTTTCGAAATTATTGAAGTCGTTGATTTTTAATGTTGTAGTTCTAGTCTGAAAACGTACATTCCTGTACGGTGTAACGACAAACGGGCTTATCTCATCCGCGAATTGTATATTTTTTAAAAAATCAGGCATTAATGGTAGTACAGGTCCGCGGTATAGATTGAGCACAGCGTGGGGGTGAGGAAACCCTCCTGTGGGAGTCCAGCTTCGAGTTCGAGTTCTTGTCCTTCATAATCATTAATAATAAACACGTATGCTTTCCTGTGTGTAATGTAATCGTAGAGAATTCTTTCCAGATTGCTATTCATCTGGAGATTAAAGATTTTATAGTTCATTCCTCTGAACCAGACTTTGTCGATGTTTTCTCTTAAATAAGTGTGAGCCATTTCGTCTAATTCTGGATTGAAGTATTCATTTCCTTCTGCTGTTATGGAGAACACAGAGTTCCAGTAAACGCGAAATAGTTCTTATGTGGTCTTCTTTTGTATATAATTGTTAATTTCTTTCTCGGAGATCCAGTTTGTTTATTAGTCCCAAGTGATATGTTTTATTAAATCTATCGAAAGACCAAAATTTGGAAGCTGAAAACTATATAATCAATATCGTATTTTCTGCCGCCTCACAACTTCTGACGGCAAATTACTTTTAGCTTGTCATTGACTTACGCTGTAGATTTTATATTAATAAAATCCCGCTGCAAGTTTGAGTCTTAAGGGAAAGATAAAAAAGGCTAATATACCAAACAGATTAAACGTTTCGGAGAAGGTCATTACAAGGGCTGATGTCTAGTAACAGGACATACCTGATTTCCTTTGATGTCCCAAAGGAAATCAGGTATGTCCTGTTACCAGACATCAGCCCTTGTAATGACCTTCTCCGAAAACGTTTAATTTCCATTTTTAGGAAATTTTATTGTCAAATTAATTATAACTTATATTCATTAATAACAAAAATATTGGTAATTTCTTTAAAGGTAAGGACAGTATTCCCACGCCGTTTAATTCGTGCATTGTATATAAATTCATTTGCCCTAGCTGTTCTCACATGGGAATTAGCCATAGAACCGGTAAAACATTAAGTAACAGAGTTTTCTTCCATCAGGAAACATGCTATTGATTGTAAAACAGACATGTCCTTAAATGATTTTTCTGTCTTAAAATTTGCTAAATCTATTTCATCTCTCCGCATTAAAGAATCACTCTGTATTAAATACAACCACCCAAATTTAAATGAGGACACGTCATCCTTTCCTCTGTTTATAACTTAACCAAGCTGTATTCATTCTTTGAATTCCTTCCTGTTTTCACTCGTCATTGTGATCCGACCATGTAAGGTAATGTTTCAGTGTCTATATTTTAGTTTTACCTAGTGTTTGTATCCAATTCTCTATTTTTCCATTTCACTGTTTTATTTGTAATATTATGTTTACTTTGTTTGTCCTTACTTGATAGTATCTTTTTACAAATATTTTGCTGTTCTTCACCTCACTATTTTGTTTGTTCATTAACGTAACGTTCATTTTATATTTTTAACGTCGTTTTTGTGATTTTCTTGATCTGTGGTTTTTAACTTTGAACTTGTGCTGTTATTTATGTTTTTAGGCTTAGATTACTCATTTAGAATTTGTTTTTAGCTCCTGAAGATGGGTTTTGTAATAACTCGAAACGTTGGAATTAAAGATGGGACCCGCCTTCTTCGTTTTGTCCTTCTTACTCAATATAAGACTTAAGCTTTGTAGAAGAAATCTAGGTGAATACATATATATATATATATATATATATATATATATATATATATATATATATATATATATATATATATATATATATATGGTAGTAGGCCATGATCTATGCAAGATTTGTTAAAATCGACAGCGATTGCTACTTAGTTAAGTTTGCGCTGCAGCTTTTTAAACTTTTCAAAGACTTTCTTTTCAGAAAGCGAAAGTTGGGAAAAAATGCTGGCAAGTGGCATATCTTTATTAACTGATACGTCTTTCAACCTTTTCAAAGGTGATCTTCTGGGCAAACAATGAAAAAAATGTACAAAAATGGGTTTATATATGAATTATTATCTAACATAACAATATGTTTTAAGACCAATCAGAATTGACAAATATTTTAGCTTGAATAATGTTTAGATAAAGAATTTTTTTTCTTTTATCTTGACATAAAAAATATTTGTTTTAGCCAATCAAATTTGAGAACTTTTAAGGATTAAACAATGTATGGATCGGTGAAATAAAAGTGTATACAAAAATTAAAAGTAAAATAAATAAATATAATAATTTTAAAAAATAGTTCAAAATTAAATAAATAAAAACAAGGTTGCAAAATAAGTATAAAATAAAAGCTTGAAGGCGTTAAAACACAAAATTAGGTTCACACAACAATACAAGTTACATACTCTCTTCACTCACAATCTATCATCTCATCTTCCACACCAATTTTTATTTTTTAACTATTATTCATCAAATCAAATGATCAGCTGGACAGTCGAATATTTGATTCAGACGCACTGCTAACTACCTACGAAAAAAGCATTTTTACTTGCTTAGTAACGGACTTTGAGCACCGCCTACATAGAAAAGAGCCTATTCTGGAAGTCTTTTGGTGAATTTCGCTTCACCCTTCAAAAAGAGAGAATACCATTTTTCAACGAGAATTCATAATTTAATGAGGGCTTAAGCACCTCACTGCTCCCGTCCATCGCCCTGCTCGGATGTCTGTCATTCATTGATTTCGTCTTAACTATGCCGGCCACTTGAACTGTGTAGTGGAATGGCCAGACTCTCTATACATATATACATAGGTACTTTTGGGGCTTTGGGCGGAAGTTGGTTGAAGACCGTTAGTTAATGTAGAAATTGATATGAGTCCAGTGGGGATGGTTTATTATTAACTTTGCGGGGTCCTTTTTAAAATAAATATTTCAGAGTGCAAGTTGGCCAAAGATTTGACAGGTAGCTGGTACGCGTTGGGATTGCAAAAGAAAGACAATGACGAAAATATATCTTTACTAACAACAAAATAATATTTAAATATACACAAATATTAGGTTTAAAGGGAATGGTCGCACAGACGGAGTTAAATGTCTATGCGAGATACAGGTGTTACCTAATTGGGGGATTAAGGAGGTCGGATTTAGGTCGGTGATTTAAAGGGGGATTTTAAACAGGGGAGCACACACAAAGAATGGATTGATTGGGTACGCCAGATTCTTGAACAATCTGCAGGCGGCAACGGTTACAATTGCTTACGTGCTCGTTGAAGAAAAGGGGTCAGTTGGGATACGATGAATGCGAAGGGAAAGGTTGGGTTGCCTTTCGCTTCAGATGAGGGAATACGAGTAGATGGCCTTCGGAGATGGGAATCCTCGTCAGATATTCGCCGATTAACTATGGCAGAGTCCTTGAATCGAAATCGCCGATGGGAAGAGGCAAGAACCTTCCAGCTCGTTCGCCGTAGCAGGTAGGAAGTCTATTACTGCTGGTTACTAAACTGAGTCGAAGGATTATATAGACGCTTGGTGAGGTGGCTTTTGGTAGTTTTCGGGGGCTTTAGCTGCCTGCCACACACACGTGTGATTTTGGGGAAAAGTCGGCGACTCCTTCGGGGGGGAGGGATTGTGATAACGTTGGCTTGGAGTGTTCAACGGACTTCGATCTTATGATGGAAGGTAAGAATGTTAGCAGCTGAAAGGTGGCCATGGGAGACGATGAATCGGTCCCTAAGCAAATACAGCAGGTGTGTGATAACGGCGTAGGCTGCACCCTTGCCCTGGCTCAGCCATGCTTTCAAAGGTCCATGCGTTGATCTCAGGACCACCTGAGTACAGAAGCGCACGTGGTCGCCCTTTGACCTCATTCTGCTACAGACTGAGATAATTAAGGGCTTATGTGAAAACTAATTTGAGGACTATCCCACAATGTAAGCATAAGTCAGAAATTATCTCGAAACTGGGTCATAACTGCGAGTCCCGGAGGGAGGAGATATCGTCATGGCCCGGGGGACTTGGCCAGCATCCTAGAGGGAATTAACACCCGTCTCTATGTAGTTGGATGCCGTTATGGCGCAAGTACCCGAGATGAGGTGGCAAAACCTTAGGGGCCGTCGATTCGACCGTTACTGCATCAAGTCCACCATAATTCATCCCTCTTGAGGTTCCCATTCGATATCCACTTCATCCATCCATCACCCATCATCCTGGCAGCAACCAAGCGGGGGACCAACTGGAAAATGGATGGGAGCGCTCTCATTAATGTTTTGAACTCTTCATTAAACACTACTGCCTTTACCACCGAATCACATTCTTTTTCACTCACAAAATACAAAAATAATTATATATTGGTTACAGAGGCCCCCAAAAAGAGGAAACTATGTGAAACCCTCTAACTCGAACACAATGTGTCCCAGGTAAAATTGATAGAAGTTTCATCAAGTTTTATTGTCATCTGAGCAGAGACCAAAGATGTGGACCGGCTCATTTCTGAATAAGGAGTTACCACATTGCAAGGCAGCGGACTCGAAGCAAAGAACCCCCCAACAAGTGTCAGCGAACCGCAGTGTCATTTGCCGCCAAGTGGAGAGTTAGGTCAGTGAAAACTCAACCGAAGATCTGAAAGAGGAGATTATGAGGAGCAACCCGTGGACGAAAGTCCGAGAAATAATCAAATTCCTGGAACACACCCACGTGTTCAAAATAACGTTCTCTACTACCGACATGGCCAGGAAAACGAAGACGGACGGGATCTTAGTCTTTAATATGAGAATCCCAGAAGAGAACATCAAGCAGGAGAGGTTTAATAACATACAGATGTGCTTTGTATGCTATAAACCTGGACAACATATAACCACGACCTGTCTGGACAAGTACAAACTGTGGTGCAGTGAATGCCCTACAGAAGGATATTGGTTCGATAAGTGCGAGAGCACTAAGAAGAAATGTTTCAACTGCAAAGGGGAACACAGGACCATGACCCTGAGCTGCCCAAAGTGCCGAAAAATAATCAAAAGAAAGGAAGAAGAAGAGAAGAAAACTAAGGAGATGACATACACGAGCGAGCGCCGCCAAGAAGAATGAGGAAGTGAAGACAACACCAGCACAAATGAGCATCACAGGAGATCTGAGTGCAAAGATTCTGAGCTGCGTTACTCACGCAAATGTGGCTAACACAGAGAAGCCTGGCTGTTACAACCAAGTCCTCAATGCACTCTTAAAGGCAATCTTCCTTCAGTGGTCATGCCCGCAGACCCTGAATGTTCCAAGGGATTTAAGGAGTCAGTTATAAGAAATAACACTAATGTTAAATCTGGACTGGATAAAATCATCGAAGCTCCCTCATCGAAGGAATCCGAAGAGGACGAAGAGGAAGAAAAGAAGAAAAAGATGAAAATGAGGAGGGATCCATCTCTTCAGACAACGACGAGGGCTCTTGCACCCGTAAACGAGCTACGAAGAGCAGCCCACAAGGAGAAAAATAAAAATAAGAAGAAGCATAGGTAAAAACAATTCATCATGTTACGGAACGCATTGAAAATATAGGAAATAAATACCAACGGCTGGATGACGAAAAGGACTCTTCACGGAAATGTATTCAAAGAAATGGATGCAGACATCATCTTAATTTCGGAACACGGGATCGACACACGTAGTGCAGAAATGAAAGTCTGAAAGTACGATGTGTTGATCACGAAATATTCGCAGGAGCGGTTCGACAGTGCCACTATTGAAATAAAAAAATGGATTAGATACAAGCAAATAAGAAATCTATAAGAATCCTACCTTGCGATTGAGGTCGAACTCGACATAGGAAAGTTGATCATTGCTACCAGATATCAACCGCCAATAGAGACGTGTTACCCATTCATACTCTCACTGGCCTATTTGGCAGAAGAGCTCCCACTATTTTAATGGGGGATCTGAACGACAGATGCCGAGAATACGGTTCGAGGACCTTCAACGGTATAGGAAGAAGTATGGACCTATTGCTGGACAGAAATATTGGCCAGCGGAGGAAGTGCCACAAAACTTCCTCCTCTGAATCGTCAGCTGCTGTTCAATTATTACATGGGACCAGTCCAGGTAAAACGTAGTGACCATATAGAGATCTTACTCACTATCAACAGGAACCCTATACAAGTTCCAGCTTTAGTCGCGTGCCTTTTCGAGGCCTACGATCCGCCCAACTTGGACGAGGCAATTCTTGAGGAGATTGACGAGGCATTCGACGACCTCAATAGCCATCTCATCAACGCAGATAGGGATTGTATCCCTAAATCCGAGTATAGGACCACCTCTACCCATAATTGACCGTATACATGCAGGATTTATACAGTGAGCTGAAAATATTGTATGAGATCAACATCATGAATGCATCAGTTCACTCAACGTAACAAAGTAAAAAAATCAAAGAAGAAATCTAACAACAATGAAGACGATGGGATGATGCGATCGATAGCCTCGATCACGAAGCAACTCACAAAGAATTTTGGAATATGATCAGAAGTCTCAAAAGATCGATTGATAAGTAGAATATCGAACTACAAAAAGAAGACGGAAACATCAAAACAAAAGATGGAAGAATTGAAGAGCTATTCTGAAGTTATTGGTAAAAAATCTTCAGTATAACTGAGGAGGAAAACGGAGACTATGACCTAGAGTTTAAAAGCAACATCATAGACCAAATATACAAGACGCACTCTCACCACCAGGCAGATAGACAGCACGACGGCGGAAACGCCGAGATTACCGAAGAAGAACTACTCGGCGCGCTCCGCACATTCAGACAAAAAGCCCCAGGACAATCGTGGTTTCGAACTTAAACTTTGAAAAGGCACCAGCCAATATCATCGAAGGGGTGAGAAGGATATTTAACGCCTATCCGAACAGGGGATACTTTCCAGATGCTTATAAAACGGCAAAAATGATATTCTTACTGAAGCATGGGAAGGACCCGAGGTTGAGAGAGTTCTAGAATTTAGCGGGAAGCTCTTCGAGAAGATTCTCAACCGAAGACTAGGGTCTCACCTGGAGGAGAACTTCCTCTTCAACCATATCAATTTGGGTCTAGGGGGAAGAGAAAGACGGAGATGGCGCTTAATGCCATCACGGAAAAGCTAGCCCAAGCAAAACGGGAAAGAAGTTACGTGGATATTATTGGCGGGATTTCGCAAAAGCGTTTGATAAGGTGTGGCAACGGGGAATGCAGTACAAGATCTTACGACTGGGCCTAAGTAAAAACTTAGAAAGAACTCTCTGTGACTATGTCATGGAGAAAGCGGCGTATATCAGTTTAGGGTGCACGGACGGACTAAAGTTTCCGCTCACTGCGGGCTTCCCACAGGAGGGGGGGGGGGAGGTGCTGTCCCCAATTCTCTACTTGATTTACACCGCTGGCGTCCCAGCCCCTGTAAGTCCCACTTGCCTCAACATTCAATTCGCCGATGATTTCACCCAGATAATCACTTATCCATGGAGGATTGCGCCTTGGCAAGCTCGTATGACAGCAGCAGAAATTGAAAACCTTAACACCTCCTAAGCCCGGTGGAAAATCTGCACGAATCAGGAAAATTTCAAAGTAGACCACATAGGCAGGAGACTACTTTACGATGTCAGGGTGGAGGATAGACGCTATACCTATACCACGAAGTGCAATGTACTTGGGATAAGGATAAATTGAACCGGGTACAAGAATCACGTTCATGAAAGAATCACCAAGGCCACAGCTGCAGTCAAAACTCTATACATGTTCAGAAATCTCCGTGATAGCAATAAGAAAAGGATCTACAATGCACTTGTAAGATCGACGCTGCTCTACCCCGCTTCCGCCCTCTCGTGTGTCTTGAAGAAGACACAAAAGAGGAAACTGAAAGTTACATACAGTTACATACAGGCAAGAAAGTAGACGCCAGGAAGAGCTGCACCAGGAGGCGGGGTTAAGTCCCATTAACGTTGTCATAGAAGAACTGATAAGGAATATGCAGGAACTGGTTAATCGAGAATTGAACGATGATATCGTCTAAATGATTAACCAGAGTAGAAGAGGCATAAATCGTTGTAAAGGGTAGGCCCTCGGATTCCTCTTTGGGGAATTCTGTCATCTCGAATTCATTCTCTCGGATCGTTGGGCCTTCCAATCATCCTTCCCCGTGGTCTCGACGCCTTTTGCCCGATATCGCCGCCTGTGGGTTTCTCCTCTCCGAAGACCGCCATCGCATTCATCCGTGTTGACTTGGTTCGAATTCTCTCATCGTCACCGAGCCTCTTTCACTCTGGTATCAGGTATTTTGGAGTTTTTCTTTCTTCTTACGTCCCCTTTAAAGTAATTAAGTGTTATTCATGTAACTTTGGGCCTTTGGGTAAGGGACGTAAGACAGGGAGGTTACTCCGGGAGCACCTGTCACTAGAGTAGCGAAGCCTCTTTTCATCTTCAACGGTGCGTGTCGTTTCGGCTTCAAACAATTTATTCATAGAACCCATTTTTGTATGCGCGAATATCTTTTTGGTTAAAACGACTTGTGGTCGTTTGACGGTGTTAAGCATTTGTGACTTTTCTTATTGCTTGATGACCCTCCGTATAATTTGTTAACAGTTAATTTATTTCATTTTAATTTTGTTGTAAATAATATTGTAAATACATTTTGTATGTGTATTTATTTAACCCCTTGCGGATACCTCATAATTTCTGGTAGACCTTTAGATCCTTGGTCTTTATAAATTTTATGTGTGTATTTTCTTTGGGCCGTGTGAACCGGGTTTCCCGATAGCCTTTACAGTCGTGGCAGATTTCCGATCTCCGTTGGGCTTTTAGCTGTCGGAGCAGAATTGCCGTTCTACGCATGAAAATAAGAATGTTTTTACCCAAACCAAGAAAACCGACCAAGAAAAGAATACCTAATTACGAAACCTCACTAATTCCTACAAGAATTCACCGATGAAGACCCAACTATAAAGAAGAAGACATCAAAGAAAAAACAAAATACACGATTTACACTTACTACAAGATATGCAAAAAAACAATGATACTAAGCATAATACTAAAGTGATTAAAGTAATCTATTACTACAACAGCAAATGCGCATAATATATCCAAGAATATTAATTTTTTTGAAGACAAATGGCTTGAACGCCATAATAATATAAACTATGCCAAAGATAACAAAGGAACCACAAAACAAGAAAATATTTAAAAACGATGGGCCTGATCACCAGGAACTTAGCATCTTTTTGCACCCTACCACACTTCTTTCTCCTTTCACCACTTGTCTATTTTCAGCTATCTGTCCCCATACCCTTTCTTTGTCCCGCTACACACATCTACCCACTTACATCAATTCATATTTCATTCATAATGATCAGCTAGACAAGTAAGATGCTAAGAATCCAAAACAGAAACTATTCAGAAGAGCGGTTCCCAACGTGCGATATTTACATGAATGTACATAAGCACTGAGAAAAATAAGAAGAAACCCAAGCAATCACAATATACAAAACAAAGGCATGCATCCCTTAAGTAGAAGTAATAAAACACAAGGAAACACAAATCAAAATAAAAAAATAGAAGAAACGTATATATATATATATATATATATATATATATATATATATATATATATATATATATATATATAAATTATCAAACGAATTAGAACTAACTGACCTGAATAAGGTAAAACAAAAATTCAAATAACCACATATACATAGAAGAATGCATTATTAAAAAAAGTAGCACTGACTTACCGAAAAAAAGGGTAAACCGAACTAGAAATAATCAAAGAGAAGACTTATAAACAATCACATGAAAGAGATTAGACAGTATCCTGGCACATATATAGTCTAACACATATTCACACCTTTTTAATTCCCCTTCCACACCCCACAAAAACAAACAAACTCTCATGCTATCTCTCCCTACCATCTCCTTCACTTCGGTTACCTCATGATCAGCTAAGGAGGCAAGGTAAGCGGAAGGCGAGCTGCCGACCGCATTACATCATAGCCCGCCTGGCATTTTTCTTGCCTCCTTTGCTTATAATTTACGAAATTGATATAAGAGTGTGTGTGTGAGAGAGAGGGGGCAAAAGGGTATGTGGGTAGACAGAAGAAAATAGGTACTCGTAAGTGGTAAAGGGAAAGAAGTTTGGGAGAGTTGCAAAGGGATGCAAGAGCTTGATGTATCATTACTTTGTTGTTTTCGTTATTAAGTATGATTTATTATGGCGTTCAAGCCATTTTTCTTAAAAACATAATTTTCTTAGGTACTCGTATGTTAAGTGCATTGCTGATGTTGTGGTTAATTATTTTTAACTTATGTACTTATTTTATTTGTTTTTGGTTTGCTTTGTAGTGAGTGTATTTTGTGTCTGTTGTCTCTTTTTTCTTGAGGTCTTGTTCGGTGTTTCTTTGGTCTTTATCGGTAAATTCATTGTCGTTAATTGGTGATTTTTGGTTAATCGGGGTTTGGTTCTCATGATCAATTTGCATCGTTATCAGTTTGGTAAATACAATTCTTTTTATGCGTAGAACAGTACTTCAGCCCCGACGTCCAGTAGTCTGGCAGTGCTCGGAAATCTGGCGTGACTTGGAGCTCTTCTGTTCTGGTTAATCATTTGAACAGTTTCTTCGTTAAATTCCTGATTAACCAGCGTGTGCATATTCCGTGTCCATTCTTCGATGGCAATGTTAATGGGAGCTATTTCCGCGTCTTCTTTCTCGCTTGCGTGTACCCGTAATTAGGTATACCCATTTATTCTGCACAGTTTGTAGTCTCCTCTTTTGCGTCTTCGAGAAGCAAGAGATAGCGGAAACGGGATATAGCAACGTAGGTCTTACAATTGCATTGTAGATCTTTTTCTTTTTGCTTTCACGGAAGTTTCTAAACATACGATTATATAGAGTCCGGGCTGCAGCTGAGGCCTTAGAAATTCGTTCAGCGACGTCTTCCTGTACCCGGAAGAAGTGATTTTCATTCCGAGTACATTGCACTCCGTGGTGTAGGGATAGCGTCTATCCCCCACCCTGACATCAGAAAGTAGTCTCCTGCCGATAGGGACTATTTTGAATTTCTCCTGGTTAGTTCTTATTTTCCATTGGGCTTCGTAGATGCTTATTCTTCCAATATCTGCTGCTGTTATTCTAGCTTGCATAGGCGCATTCCTCCATTGAGTGTTGAGGCAAGTGGGGTTCGCAGGTGTTGGGACATCTACGGTGTAAATTGTGTAGAGAGTGAGGAACAGATCCCCCTCCCCCTTTGCGGGAGGCACGCAGTGAGCAGAAACTTCGGTCCGTCCGTGCACCCTAAACTGATATACGCCGCCCAGCTGTAAGATATTGTACTGCATTCCCCGTTGCCATACTTTGATGCATCCCGACAAACAATGCCCACGTAAATCCTTTCCCGTTTGGCTTGGGCAAACTTTTCCGTGATGATATTTATTGTCATCTCCGTACTTCGTTTTCTTCTAAACACAAATTGGCATGGGTTGTAGAGGGAGTTCCCTTCCAGGTGCGACACCAGTCTTCGGTTGACAATCTTCTCGAAGAGCTTCCCGCCAAATTCTAGATGTGAAATTGGCCGGTAACTCTCTCTTAACCTCGAGTCCTTCCCATGCTTCGGTAAGAAAATCATTTTTGCCGCTTTGTAAACATCTGGACAGTATCCTGTGTTCAGACAGGCGTTGAAGATTCTCTTCATTCCTTCGATGATGTTTGCCGGTGCCTTTTCGAAGTTCAGCTTCGTAAGCCCCGATTGTCCTGGGGCTTTCTGACGGAATGATCAGAGCGCGCCGAGTAGTTTCTCTTCGGTGATCTCGGCGTCTCTGTCGCGCTGTCTATCTACCTGGTGGTGAGGGTGCGTCCTATGTATCTGGTCGTTAAACTAGTCTATGATATTGCCTTCAAATTCTATATCATAATCTTCGTTTTCCTCTTCTTTCCCAAATCTTGTACCAGAAATCTTCCGGAAATGCCTCGTGATCGAGATTGTCGATCACATCCTTCCATCGTCTCAGCTGTTGCTCGAGAATCAACTCGTCATATGATGCATTCCTGATGTTAATCTCATACAATAATTTCAGTTCACAGTAAAGTTCCTTCAAGTATTCAATCCATCTATAGGCTGGGATGGTTTTGTACTCGGACTTAGGGATACAATCTCTATCCTCGTTAATAAAATGGTTATTAAAGTCGTCGAGTGCCTCGTCGATCTCTTCAAGAATTGCCTCATCCAGGTTGGGCAGATGATAGGCCTCGAGCAGGCGCGCGTACCATTCCCAGTCTGCTCTTCTGTAGTTCTTCTATACCGCAGCTGGGACTTGAATAGGGTTTCTGTTGATGGTAAGTAGGATCCCAATGTGATCACTACATGGTACCTGAAATGGCTCCATGTAGTAATTAAACGGCAGCTGACGATTAACCAAACATATGTCTGGTTTTGTAGCACTCGACCTCAATCGCCAGATAGGATTCTTCGAAGTTTCCTATTTGCTTGTATTTAACCCCTTTCTCGATCGCAATGGCAGCACCGTCGTCCCGCTCCTGTGAATAATTCGTGATCAACACGTTGGTGTTTATTTTCAATATTTACAGTGCGTTCCGTAGCTTGGTGAATTGTTTTTACCAGTGTTTTTTCTGGTTTTTCTTTTTCTTTGGGGCTGTCTGGGCGGTTTTGTTGTGCTCAGAAGGTTTTGGACCTGCTCTTCGTAGCTCGTGTACGGGTGCAGGAGCCCTCGTCGTTGTCTGAAGAGATGGATCCTTCCTCATTTTCATCTTTTTCTTCTTTTCTTCCTCTTCATTTTCTTTGGATTCCTTCGATGAGGGAGCTTCGACGATTTTCTCCAGTCCAGATTTAACATTAGTGTTATTTCTTATAACTGACTCCTTAAATCCCTTGGAACATTCAGGGTCTGCGGGCATGACCACTGAAGGAAGATTGCCTTTAAGAGTGCATTGAGGACTTGGTTTTAACAGCCAGGCTTCTCTGTGTTAGCCACATTTGCGTGAGTAATGCAGCTCAGAATCTTTGCACTCAGATCTCCTGTGATGCTCATTTGTGCTGGTGTTGTCTTCACTTCCTCATTCTTCTTGGCGGTGCTCGCTCGCCTATGTCATCTCCTTAGCTTTCTTCTATTCTTCTTCTTTTCTTTTGATTAATTTTTCGGTACTTTGGGCAGCTCAGGGTCATGGTCCTGTGTTCCCCTTTGCAGTTGAAACATTTCTTCTTAGTGCTCTCGCACTTATCGAACCAATATCCTTCTGTAGGGCATTCACTGCACCACAGTTTGTACTTGTCCAGACAGGTCGTGGTTATATGTTGTCCAGGTTTATAGCATACAAAGCACATCTGTATGTTATTAAACCTCTCCTGCTTGATGTTCTCTTCTGGGATTCTCATATTAAAGACTAAGATCCCGTCCGTCTTCGTTTTCCTGGCCATGTCGGTAGTAGAGAACGTTATTTTGAACACGTGGGTGTGTTCGAGGAATTTGATTATTTCTCGGACTTTCGTCCACGGGTTGCTCCTCATAATTGCTTCTTTTAGTTCTTCGGTTGTGTTTTCGCCGACCAAACTCTCCACTTTGCGGCAAATGACGCTGCGGTTCGCTGCCACTTGTGGGGGCTCCTTTCTTCCAGTCCAATAGCTTTCAATGTGGTAGCTCCTTCTTCAGCCAGGAGCCGGTCCACATCTTTGGTCTCCGCGCAGATGGTTATAAAACCTGATGAAACTTCAATCAATTTCACCAGATCCACCCTGAGTTTGAGGTAGAGGGTTTCGCATAGCTTCCTCTTTTCCGAGGCCTTTTCTCCTTGTATGGTCATGAGGGGGACCCTCTTAGTGAGGGTCTTCATGGTTTTCTTGTACCTCACTATGACCTCTTCTTTTCTTCTTGTCCTCTGAAACCAAGGCGTAATTATTTTTGTATTTTGTGAGTGAAAAAGAATGTGAGCTGAGTGGTAAAGGCTGTAGTGGTTTGTGAAAGTGAGTTCAGAAACGTCGGTGAAAGCGCTCCCGTTCATTCTCCAGTTGGTCCCCCGCTCAGCTACTGCCAGGAAGATCGATGATGATGGATGGGATGAGTCTCGAGTGGGAACTTCAGAAGGGATGAATCATGGTGGACTTGATGCATTAGCGGCCGAATCCTTCCGGGTACATACGCTATAACTCACTTCCAACTAGATAGAGACGAGTGTTACTTCCCTCTATGATGCTGGCCGGATCCCCCGGATGATGGGAATCACTCATCCACCCGGGACTTGAAGTTAAGTCCCAGTTTCGAAAAAATTTCTGACTTATGCTTCCACTCTGGGCTAGTCCTCAAACCAGCTTTCACATAAGTCCTTAATTACGCATATGTCAGCCCAAGTAGACAGCATAGTTAAGATGAAAGGGTTTTTGAAAAGGTTTTTCTAATTGAATTTTAGATTTTGATATTTCTTCGCACAATTTTGTAAAAATAGGTAATCTTAGTGGTGGTATATGAATTTATACTAAAGAAATCTGAGCATTACACTAGTCGTTTTTTTGTGATTTGTCGATTTTGTCATGTGTATTTTGGAGTCACGGCGCCATCAGTCTGTGCCTTACTACTTTTAAATGGTCTTATTTGTTGAGCAACCTCGATGTGTAGGTGTGTAGGAGATAACTCCGGGGACAGGCGGGTGCCAATGGCTCGCTAGATCCTATTAGCCCTCTCGTGGAGCGCCACGTTGGTCGGAGATAATCCACCGAGTCGTGCAGCTCCCTCTGTCGTTTGTATTCTCTTCTTCGGGTGTTTGTGATGATAGCACAGATTTGTTCTGGATCTTTTGTACTATCGCAATGTGTGGGTACAGGAGCCTCGAAAGAATGTACGCATTGAATATCTTGAGTTTATTTGAGGGATTTAGGTCACGGAACCTATAAAATTCCCTCGAATCTCTCTTGCTATTCGCGAATGTTCGCTCGATATGACTCGTGTAGGCCCCTGGTGGTGATTTTGAGCCTCAGAACCGTCCCTTCCATGCAGTAGGGGATTCGCTCCGTGTCTACACGTATATCGTTGAGGGTCTTGCGAAACATGGGAAATATTTTGAATTTTGGGGCATTGGTTGATATCTTCCATCTCCTCTCAAAAGAGTTGATGTTAGCTATGTTTCCAGCCGTATTTCTTGCCATAAATTCGCAGTGATCAGAAGCGGCAGGACAAATTTGCGATGTATCGTCAGCAAACTGTACCTATATCGTACCCTCGGAGAGAGGTTGTGGTAGATCACGTGTATAAATGCTGTATAAAAGGGGAGTGAGACAGCCCCCTTGAGGGACCCCTGCTTCGAATTCGAATTTGGGGGGTTATGTCCTCTGATTTGTATGTATGCTCTCCTCTCCATTATGTAGTCGCACAAAATCTTCTCAAGAATGGGGTTAAGGCCTACTTGAAGGATCTTAAATTGTAGTCCTCTCTTCCAAACTTTGTCAAAAGCTTTTTGGACATCGCAGAGCACCAGGTCAGCATTCCTTTTATCTGCCTTGATTTTCGCAAGCTTTTTGGTGACGACGGCTAGTGCCATGTCAGTCCAAAATTTCCTCCTGAAGCTGTGTTGCTGCTCATTATGCAAGTTGGCTTCATCGATAAAAGAGTTGACTCTGTTGGCTAATATCTTCTCAAAGACTTTGCCAGTAGATTCTAAGAGAGATATCGGTCGAAAGCTGGCAGGGCAGTCCGGGGGCTTCCCCGCTTTAGGGATGAAAATCATCTTGGCCATTTTCCACTGGTCAGGGAAATAGCCCGTGTTAAGAGCGGCGTTCATCATGTTGGGAAGGCCACTCCAAACGTTAGGCGGGGCCTTGATGAAATTATGGCGAGATTTTAGAGCAACGGAGAGTTCTAGGGCAATTATTTTACTGCCATACCCATCCATCAATCTTTCCTGTGAAACACAGTGGTGAAGAGAGGTTTAGTGTATTTGTGTGTTTAACTGTTGGATTACGTCAGTTTCGAATTTGAGGGTGTAATTGTCATTTTCTTCCGGGGTAATTTTGACGATTGAAGACCTGAAAATACTAAACTTTTCTTCAATCTCTTAAGTCTCAGTAATTGTTTGGCCGTTATGAGTAATTGTGATTTTTGTTTGTGGAGGTTTTCCTTTAAGACGTTTAACCGTCTGCCAGAACGTGTGTGGGTCTTTTTCTATGTCGAGTCTGTCTATTAGTCTTTCCCATAGTAGCATTTGATGGTCCGTAATTAGTGTCTGGAGTTCGTCCTTAATTTGTCTTAGTCTTCTGTAGGCATTGTGGTTGAGGCCTATCAGCGCTACTACATTAGACAGGTCTCTATATTCTTGGGCTAGGGCTCTCATGGGAGGGGTCCAAGGGAAGCGGGGGAGCTGGAAGGGTTTTATTATTGATACGGGGAATACTATTTTGATCGGCTTTGGTTAGGTAATCAGTAAGTTTATCTAGCTCTTCATCTATTTCTTCTAGATCATGAAATGAAACGAAAAGAGAAGAGGGAGACAAAGAACAGCTCTTCCAACCCTCCCACCGCCCCCCCCCCTTGGCCCTCATGGAGCGGCCAAGGAGGGAGGAGGGAGGCCCGGTACTCCTTTGTAGACCCCCATAGTCACACTGTCTAGAGCCAAAAATAGGCTCCAAGCACTGTGAGTACGGCGGATAGGAGTGAGATGGGGAGGAAGAAGGAAGTTTTAGGATATGACAGCAAAGAAAATAGTAGGAGACAAAAATGGAGTTATTTTTTTTTTATTTATTTATTAAGGGGGAAAAAAGGTACGGCTCGCAGTAACTCCTTCCCTCTGTACCCCTCCTACGATCGAGGAGGGCACAGGAGAGGAGGAGGCCCGCGGCCGACTTGCTCCTGGAGAAACTCCCCACACTTCTGACTCTCAGTTCAATTGAATCGATAGTGAAGTTCTTAATGGGAAGTCCGGAGCAAGCTTTAGAAAAGGGTTTATAGTGGGAGACGGAAATTTTGAGTTAAAAAGAGGACAGATTGGCGAGGAGGCAGATTGAGCAACTACGGTAGTCAAAGGTGGAAAGGGTTGAATACTCTTACCTCGAAGGACAAGGGGGACCTGCTGATTAACGTGGATTCCGAACCACCGTCATGCATTTACTCATCATTCATCATGCTTACTTACTTTCTCGCAATTTCAGCACCTATGTTCCTCATACAGAAGCGAGAGGATCGCCTAATCTATGTTCCCTTATTCTCTTCTACTTTCATTCATGTGTTTATTGTAGCATTCATGCCGTTTTAGGTTATCTTTAGCTCTGAGCTCTGAGCTTTGTATATGTATCGTTATGTTACTTTTTTTTGCTTTCCTTACTTTGTTTCACTTTCTCTTATTGTTATTACTTTAGTTTCACTATGTTCACTTGTTTTACTATTAACTTCCACTTCAATATTATTTTTGTTAAACTTTTTAATACTATAGTTCACTTATTACACTTTTAGTTTACCATGTTCGTTTTATTTCTGTTTTACTGTTAACTTTCACTTCACTATCATTTGTGCTAAACTTTTTAATATAGTTCACTTATTACACTTTTAGTTCATTTTGTTCGTATTATTTCTGTTTACACTTTTGATCTGTGTTGTCTTCTTAGTCGGTTGTTTCTTCCTATTTTAGTTGTTTAAATTCGGTTGTCTTATTATGGTATCAATCTGGTGTCTTCGTTGGTCATTTGGTGGGTTGGGTTTGTATATAGTCGGATAAATATCTCTATCGTTATGCTTCTTCCTTCTCTCTTTTTAAATTTCTACTTAAGTAAGCATGGGTACCTCCTCGATTCTCAGCTGATGTCTGCCACTGGGAAATCGAGTATTAAAGGGGATTCCAGGTCTGGTGTTCGTGTGTTCTGCAAATATAGGAGGTATATCATCTATCCTCCTCCATATTTTCTCCGCCCTGTTCCTGATTTTGATGTTGAGCGTTTCTAATCCTGCTTCTTGGTGTAGATCCTGTAGTCTTCTCTGCTCTCTCTCTCTCTCTCTTTCTCTCTCCTACGGGTGTTGGTGATGGTGATTAGGTAGAGAGCTTTATTTTGTATTCTCTGTAGTTCCAACTTTTTGGTCCTTGTTTCACCGTTGATAGGGGTTGGCGGGTATAGTAGTACCTTTCTTCCTAGTGCAAGATAGATTTGTCTTTTATTTTTCATCCCTAACCATCTTAGATTGTACAGTAAGTTAAGCATTGGAATCGCCTTGTTTTTCTTCTGCGTTATATGTTATTTGTAGCCTCTTTTTGTTATTCTGAGTCCTAGCACTTTGCCCTCACTATCATATCTGTAATCTTGATCTTCAACTACAATTTTAGATGTTTTGTTCCTGGAGATTGGGATTATTGTAAATTTCCTCCTGTTCGTCCTTATCGTCCAATCTCTTTCGTAGTTGTTGATGTTGCTGATTTCTAAAGCTGCTGTCTCTGCCTGAAAGCGTAAGTTCCTGCACTCAGTGACGACAAGTTGGGCCATGTCGTCCGCGAACTGTATGTTTAGGCAATCAGGCATTATTGGTGGTGGCAGGTCTGCTGTGTATATTGAATACATCGTGAAGCTGAGACAGCCCCCTGCGGGAGTCCAGATTTCAATTTGAATTCCGGTCCTGAATAACTATTGATCTTTACATATGCTCTTCTGTCTGTGACATAATCGCAGAGAATTCTCTCCAGATTGCTATTCATCTAGAGATTTAAGATCTTCTATTGCATTTTTCTGACCCAGACTCTGTCGAATGCTTTTTCTATATCTCTCAAGACCAGATCGATGTAGTTATTCTCTGCTTTGGCCTTTGCTATTTTCTCTGTTATTAGGCCAAGTACCATTGTTGTGTCTCTGCCTCTTCTGAATCCGAACTGATAATCATTATAAAGGTCATTTTCTTCAAAATATTCTTTTAGTCTTATGTTAAGGATTTTCTCGAAGACTTTGCTCATGAAGTTCAATAGCGATATTGGCCGGTAAATACTGAGATGGTTTGGTGTTTTTCCTGGCTTTGGGACGAATATCATTTCGGCTAGTTTATATTCTATCAGGGAAGTAACCGGTGTTTAAGCACGCGTTAAAAATATTCTTTAATGTTTTAATGATTATGTTAGGTGCTTGGTAAGATTAATTCTGGTTATTCCTGGGAGGCCTGGTGCTTTCTGCTTGAATTATTGCATTACGTCTTTGATCTCTTCCGTTATTATGTAGGCCCCTGTACCCAGAATTTCCCCCCTTTCTCGCCCTACACTTGGTAATGGAGTGATCTTGTCTATGTTTTCTCGCAATAATGTGTGGACCATTTCGTTCATCTCTGGATTGAAGTCTTCGTCCTCCTCTGGTGTTTTGGAGAACACTAATTTCTAGTCATTACGAAAAAGTTCTTGTGTGGTCCTCTCTTCTTGGATCTTTTCTCCTCGTTCATTCTTAATTGTTATTTTTTCTCTCTGGGGTCTGCATTTGTCTGTTTATTAGTCTCCCGTTCTCTTTTGGTCTTCTTTCTTCGTATATTTCCTTTATTAGGCTATCCCATATGTGGCTTTGCTGTTCTTCTGAGATGCCTCAGTTCTTCTCTCCATCTTCTGATTTTTTCGTATCGCTCTCTATTTGGTCCATGGAGAATTATTTGGTCTAGTAATCCTCTTAGTTGCCTATCCTTTCTCTTCATTTCCTCTGTATACCAAGGATGTAGACGAGTATAGCAATGCCCTCTGGGCATTCCTAAAATAAAATCCTCCTCGGAAACAGTGTTCAGTCAGGAGCAAATCTCTCCCCTACTGGTCACTCCGTTAGCGGACAACAGGACTCAAGACCTCCACATCCCGTTTGACGCCATCTCGGAAGGAACCAACAAGCGGATCACCTTCGCTCTATCAATCTTCTCTCGTACCAGTACCTCGTCCAACGCTGCTGGCACTGCCACAGCAAATCTGTGTCCCCGTACCTGCAGCCAAACCAATGACACTGTTATCACGCGCTCCGGCCGCGTCGTCAGGAGGCCTCGTTGGTACTCGGACTTGTAATCTCAAAATAGAAAAGGGGGGGTAACCTTCTTAGGGGAGAGTGTTATAGCAATGCCATCTGGGCATTCCTATAATAAAATCCTCCTGGGAAACTAATTATTTTTTTTAATTGACAAAAGTTAAGTAAAATAAATAAATGATTTGAATTTTATACATAAAATATATTTAAGTTTTCCAGGAGGATTTCATTATAGGAATGCCCAGGGGGCACTTCTATAAGAGTACGGTATCTTGTCTTTGGTATATATCTTTGGCTACTTTTATCTGTCCAAATAATCCTCGCAGAGTTTTCCTTTGTCCGGCTTGATCTCCTGGTCAATTGTCCATAGAGGTACTCGTAGGCATTCAAGGCTGCCTCCTCTTCCTAGAGGGGGATGATCCCTTATCCTTTTGCTAGTCGAGCGCCTAGGCGCTCTTTTCTTCGTTCCTTCCTCCGAAGCCTATGTTTGTTTTCTTCCTTCCTCTCTAAATCTGTAAAAACAGACAGTGAAAACGTTCCTATCACCTAGCAGCCTATTGTTCCCTATTTACCTACTTAGCCTAAGCTAAGAGGCACCTCCACAGAATTTCGGGCTCGTGGTCTTAAGGACCCCTTTTCTTCGCGCCCCCTACTGGGCTTCCTTCTGGGTTCACTGTACCCTCCTTTAAGTGATCGCGTTATGTTGCTTTTTGTCAGTGAAGTAAGTGGAAGTTAAAGCGTGGTATAAGGGTAAGCACCCCGCCCACTGGAAACGGGAGGAATCTCCAATCAGTCCAGAGGGCGCATATATTTCTTCTTTCTTCAAGTTAACTTTAATGAAAAGTGAACTTTTCTTTAAGCACGCTCACAGCTCTCCGTTGTAAAATAGAATCCAAATTCTGTCCGTCGACTTAGTTAGATTGATTGATGGATTGCTATATAAAGAGTGAAAAAGTTTAGAAGATAAATATAGGAAAATAGATGGTGAGTTTTTGCCCTAGTGTAGAGGGCATCTCTAAGGTACTTCCTTTTACTTATATTGTATCATTTGCCTCTTCTTGTGCACCGTTAGTAGTTGCTTCAGGTGCTTATTTGGCCGCATTGTGACCTTTTCTTTTGACTTTGCCTCTCTCGTTTTTCTTCGGACTTTATCTATTATTAGTTAATTTTTGTATACGCTTTTATTTCGCCGATCAAAACATTGTTTAATCCTTCAAATTTCTCAAATTTAATTGGCTAAAACAAATATTCTTATGTCAAGGTAAATTTTTTTTTCTGATCCAAACATTATTCCAGTTTTATATTTTTGTCACTTCTGATTGGTCCTACAAAATATTCTTATGTTGTAAATTTAAGAACAAAAAGCCCAAACGAAAAAAGAAACCGCAGACGAAGAAGCCACCACTGACAAAAGCCTCATGTTAAACTCGAAGAAGAAAAATAAACAAAGAGGAAAGAAGAAAAAGAAAAACCATACAAGAGGAAGAGCTACACGCTCCAACGACGGGGGAAGAAGTGGAAGAAGAAAAAAATATGGAAGAAGCGAAAACTAACAAGCAGCAAGAGGAAACTGATGTTCACATTGTCCAAGGAGTCCCTCTTACCTAGAAATGTGAAGTCCTTGAAAAAGGCTTCTTCTTCGACGACGAAGAACTGTCCTTCAACTCTTTCAAGCATATCGATTGGTATGTTAGCGATAGTTTGACGAATGTTGTTCTTAAGGTGAGTCAGAGTCCTAGGACAATCGTTGTAAACAAGTGATTTTAGATAGCCCCATAAAAAATAGTCGCAGGGTGCTAAATCAGGCGACCGTGTTGGCCACTGCAGATCGCCTTCAAAGAGATGAGGCGTCCTGGGAAGTGTTGCCGCAAAACAGTCATTGACACACACGCTGTGTGTGCCGTAGAACCGTCCTGCTGGAACCATACATCTCCCACATTGATCTGGTTGAGTGTTGACAGGAAAAACTCCTGAATCATGTAGGCATAACGGTCAGAAGTCACCGAAACTGCCCGTTGTTTTCTTCAAAAAACTATGGACCAATTATTCCAACTCGCGATAGTGCACACCAAACAGTTACACCTTGTGAATGTAGGGGACGCTGATAAAGTTGTCTGGGGTTGTCAGGGCTCCAATAGCGCATGTTCTGCTTATTTACAGATTCGTCAAGCTGTCGCCAACATACCCGTCAATATGCTGGAAAGAGTTGAACGAAATTCCGAGTTCGATTAACGCAGTGTATTGAGAATAATGGACACCATCTCCCTGATATCATCTTTAAAACTGAGAAAACATAAAATTTAAATGTTATACTTGATGCTGTTCAAAGAATTAAATATATATATCTGCATTACTTTTGTTTTAATTGGATTTCTAAATAAGCAAGTTGCTCTGTCCCACCCTGTATTTGCCTTTATGTCTGGATTGAGTCCATGTATAAGTTTTCCAAAGTTCATTATAGCACAATTTCGAAATTATAGCGAGGGAATAGGAGATTCCTTAGGTAAAAAACACTTTATTTATCTGACGCGTTTCGTTACAACTCGTAACATCTTCAGAGATACAAGAAAATACAAGAGAAAATTATAAGAATTGTATTATATATCATGAATAGACGGTAAACGTACAGACGTCAAGAGCGCAGGTAGAAGATTAAATTTGCGGTCGTATCCAGATAGATAAATGACCTGGATACCTGGGATTAGCTCTCCCGTGCGTTTCTTTTCCGATTCTTGTTGCTGGGTAGTATTCCATTTGAATTGAATTGAATATTAATTTTTAGTTGTTTTTCTTGTATCTCTGAAGATGTTACGAGTTGTAACGAAACGCGTCAGGTAAATAAAGTGTTTTTTACCTAAGGAATCTTCTATTCCCTCGCTATAATTTCGAAATCGTGCTATAATGAACTTTGGAGAACTTATACATGGACTCAATCCAGACATAAAGGCAAATATAAGACAAATTGAAAGATGTGAAAAAAGAATCACAAACACAAAATTAGCTGTCGCTTTTAACAAAACTTGTTACGATGAAAATATATTGGCCAACTTTACCTCCATATATATATATATATATATATATATATATATATATATATATATATATATATATATATATATATATATATACCGGGTGTCCCAGAAAAAAGTTAACCGTACTTTGAATTAGCATAACTCAAAAACTATTGGAGAATTTTTGGTCTTGCCAAAAGTGTTTTATTTACTAAACATTTATCTGTCGATTCTGGAAATTTCATTAAATTCCCTATTCTGATTTTGATACACTGATTGGTTTAGTGGAGGCTATCAAAAATATGTTTGCGCAAGGAAGTAAAATAATGAAACGAAGCCTAGGAGGGCTAGGCCACCGTGCACTTTCAAGAGAACCTAGGGAGCCTAGGTTGCCTAGGTCTTTGTGCGATTTTCCAAGCATAGCTTAGGTCATTTTACAGTGGTTTTTCAGCCACGCTGTTGTATGGTCTCCTCATTATTGCTTACTAAGCAAATGAAAGCGTTTCTGTGTAAAAGTTTACTTCCATAGAACCTTTTTAATCATGCAGTTAACAAAAGATCAACGCGTATTTGTAGTCACAAACTTTATTAAGACTGGACGTATCAAACAAGTACAAGATTCATTTGAACAACGTTTTCTAGGTCGGTACCCACCAAGCAAGCCCACACTTTGGAAAAAGGTTCGCAAATACCAACATGAAGGAACATCCTTAAATCTAAATAAAGGTCGTTCGGGTCGTATGAGAACCATAAGAACAACAGAAAATATCGAAAATGTTCAGATGACACTTCTTTAAAATCCACATGTATCAGTCAGAAAGAATGGATTACAATAGTCCCTATAAGATGCATGCAACTTATTTGAAACTGATTTTCCTTGTAGACAATTTGTCGAATGGCATCCCCATAAACTTGCTCGTTTCTTGGAAAACATTGTGATTGGTGACGAGGTAGCCTTTTTCATGAATGGAAAGGTAAATAGCCATAACATTCGGCAATATGCGCCGCTGAACCACCCCTCAGCATTCAACTTTGACACACGTATTTGTCAGCAGAAAGTGTCTCTGTGGATCGGAATATGCGGGAATGGCTATCTTGTCGGCCCTTGTTTTACGAGAATAACTTGAATGGTGTTGCCTACCTGAGCATGATCAACGAAAGGATCTTCCCGGAACTCCGTCAGATTTACGGCAATCAATTCAATAGACTTTGGTGGATTCAGGACGGCGCACCAGCTCATAGACAGCTTGCTGTAAGAACAAAACTAAGAGAAACGTTTGACAACCGCATTGTCACGCTAAATCATGCAATTGAATGGCCCTCAAGATCCCCTGACCTAACACCGTGTGATTATTTCTTATGGGGATATCTAAAGAATAAAGTGCATTCTACTCTACCACAAAGCGTCAACCAGTTAAGAGATAGTATCACACATGAAGTCAATAGACTTAAGGAAAATCACAAATTAATCAAAAAAGTTGTTCAATAAATGCGATCAAAGGCGCAACTGTGCTTGGAAAGAAATGGAAGACATGTGGAAGGAAATGATACTTAGAAAATTAAAAAATGAATTTGTATTACCCATATGAAGAGGTGTTTTTGTTAAAAATGGATTTAAATATATTTGTTAATTTTAAAGTTCGAAGTTTCATTATTTTACTTCCTTGCGCAAGCATAATTTTGATAGCCTCCACTAAACCCATTAGTGTATCAATACCGTAAAAGGCAATTTAATAAAATTTCCAGAATCGGCAGATAAATAGTTGCTGAATTTGTTATGTTTTACAGGACTCAAAAATCTCAAATAGGTTTTGAGTTATACTAATTCAAAGTACGGTTAGCATTCTTCTGGGACACCTTGTATATATACGAGTACCTAAGAAAATATGTTTTTAAGAAAAATGGCTTGAACGCCATAATAAATCATACTTAATAACGAAAACGACAAAGTAATCATACATCAATTAAAATTATTGAAAATATATAGTGACTTGTAAGAACATTTTCCTTATGTTACCTATCCAATGTCAATTAAAATTACTTTGTATTTATACTAAATATAATTCCAGTACCCAGAAGATGAGGCTGGCCCTCGAAACGTGAAACGTAGGTTGAAATTAAATGAAGAAAGAAAAATGCATTTCTTTTCTGCTGCCCTGGTTCTCTTATATATATATATATATATATATATATATATATATATATATATATATATATATATATATATATATATATATATATATATATATATATATATATATATATATATATATATATATATATATATAAGAGAGTTCAAGCACGCATGTGTTTTAGAGATTTAAGAGAAAGGAAAAATCTTTGGAATGCTTTGAGGTTTTGATGGATGAAATTGGGCAGGTAACTAAAAGGACAACTGTTGGCCAAGATGTGGATCATTTGAATAGGTTGAGGTAAGTAATAGTGGGATTATTAAGACTTTAAAATAGCAACTCAGTGAGAAATGAACTTATGGCAATGGAGGAATACTGGCAATAGGATTTGGTATTAATGTAAGAATGGATGTTAAAATTAGAGTAATGTACTAATAGCTAAAGTCGCCTGTTGGTTGTGAAATCGTGAGGCTGGAATGAGAATGTGCTTTTCAAAAGAAAAATAGTGAGGAAAAATATTGCTAGATTCCAAGTTAGGAAAAATAGCGTATACAATTTTAGAGTGGGATCTTTATCACCAAGATGTTATTCAATCTCTAGAGATTACAAAATAGATTACAAGATGCGATTCATTTGTAGATGGGGAAGCCACTCGTAAACGTATGGGGAAGAGAAGGGTAAACGTATGAGGGAGAAAGAGTAATCGTATGTGGAAGACAAGGGTAAACGTACCTTATCGTAGAGAATGATCTGTGGCATTTGGTTGTCTCGAGCCCAGGCGGTGGCCGAAAGAACAATTAGAAGACCTGAAGCAGCCACGGCCAGAATTGAAACACTCAAAAAACTAATGACGTAGGCATGGATGTAGGGGCGTTTCGCTGCACAGACCCCTAGTAATCCAGACACGCCAACGATCACTCCCACCCAAACACCGGCCCCAATGGATGATATGGAAGCCTTCATGACTATGGCGACAGCTCCTAGGCCTATCATCACGAAGCCGAAGAAGATCTTGACTAGTCCTAATGCCAGAGCCAATTTGGCCGGAAAATAGTGCCCGGGTGGGTCGAAGGTCCCCGTGGGTCCTACTGACCTCAGTGACTGCCAAGTTACGGCACTTGATCCGGGTTTACTACCTGACCCACTCTGAGATTTGGCACTAAGGAGCACCGCACGTAAAGAGTCGCTACTTCGACCTGGGGGCATCGTACTGGGTCAGTGGGGAACAGCAACGTCAAGCATTACGCATCGTGGCGATAGACTTAATTTACGATCATATTTTATATCACATTGCAAGTAAAACTGGCGTAGAAGAGAAACAATCTCGAACAATAGTACTTTAGGGGGATATTAATGATTGGTGAAGCGTGACAATAATTAGCAAACTAATTCACCCATTATATAATTTTGAAAACTTAATAGCCATTTGAGAATTTCATAGTAACTTTACCACTCTGTAAACAACTGCAGAACGAGCGTCAGTCAAGAAACTGAGAAAGCGGACAGAGAGCAACATGTGCGTCGAACGCTGGCAGCCGTTAAACTGAGCCAGTCACTCCAACTCCAACAAGGAGATTTTCAAGTGAAATTTTCAGTCTCTCGCTCCCCCTAATAGCAATATATATTTATCGGCTGAGCGTTTCGGGGCTCAACCGGGACCATCATCAGCAACTAACCAGGGAAGTGAAAAATATTAACACTGAAAGTTTTAATATACATTAAATAATGGTTTAAATTAAAAACGGGATAATAAAAGGTAAACCAATAAAAATGGACAAATATTAAGTGGTATGTATAACACCAATAAAACATTTCATAAAATTAATTAACAATATCTGATGTAATTTTGCAAAAAAGTTACAAACAACTTTTTAATACAAACTAAATTGAGTATCAAAAATTAAAAAAATAAATAAATGGAGTTAAGAGAATAAAATAACCTTGGTTGGTTATACGGTGAGTAATTTAATTGACGAGGTGTAATTATTTAAATGAGGGGTTGATTTATTGATAAACGATTACTCAAGGATTTCCAATTCCACTGATTTGAGGCATATGAGAAGATGCTAAACGATTCTGGATTAAGATGATGTTGGTGATTTTGAGAGAATTGCCTGATGGAAATGAGAATGCCAGTCCTGTGACACAAACCTAAGTGCTTAGCGATCCTGCATTTTAGTTGCAAGCCAGTTTGGCTCACATACGACTATGGCAGTGGGTACATGTATAAGTATGAACTACACGGGATCGCATGCCCATAAGAATTGACTCCTTAGGAGGAAAAAAGCAAACCTGGGCACTAAACCGTTAATCGTTTATTAACGAAGTTAACATTTTCGTTAAAGATTTAACTTTTAAGTTACCGTTGGAAATCATTATCGGACTAATTAACTTCCGTTACATTTAACTTTCGTTAACTCAAGTCCGCTAACCCCCAAAATTCATAAAAACCGATAAACGTTTAAAAGTTTCTATTATTTTCAGATTTTAAATATAGATGTAGTCTTAGCATATTTAATAATGTATGCGTCATTCTTTCAACCCTGATATAACGCCACTTATTATTTTAAATAACTTTTCAATCAAACTTCGAATTGTGAGTTTAAAATGATATTTTATTTATTCGATATTTAAGCAATTATTTTCTATTAATAGATCATATAAAGTTTCTTTAATAAACAAATATGATATTGCACTATAGCACCCAACGCAGCGCTATAAATAAAAGGAAGTGCCGGTAAAAAGAGGCTTCACTTTTAATCTGGAGAGCTATTGCCGTTACAACGTGAGTATCTGCTAATATAGCGATACCATTAGTGTTAATTGAAAGAAAATAAATAAGTCAAGTTTCATTATTATAATATATTAAACATTTGCATACATTCATTTGATATTCTAGTATTTTCATAGCCAAATTATATTTTCTATATTGTAAGATCCGGTTTGTTATTTACTAATTAGCCACGTTATATTATAGTTTCATAGTTTCAAATATTTACATTGTTTAAGATTTTAGACTTTAGTTGATGATATAGCTTAATATCCATATAAAATACATGTTGATTAATGATTTAATAGAATATATATTGGCCCGGGTATACCTTTAAAATTAAAATACAGTGCTTATCAATATTATTATTAATTTATTATTATTATTGCGTATTGCACAACAAATATTATATTGCTACTATTGTCTGCAGGCTGGCTACGGTCGCCTGCACTTGTTCACTTTTCTACTCCGATGTTTTGTAGGTCCAAATTCATTTAATAAACCTCTTTCCATATATAGTTAATTTAAGTTCTTATAAATAAATAACTAAAACGGAAACCCATTACAAAACCTATCACTTAATCTTTCACAGACATTTGTGTGATTTTGAATTTTCTATTATTTTCAGATTTTCAATTCTGACACTAGTGTGATTTTGAATTTTCTAAGTCATCATGGCATCTCAAGAACTTGAATCTGTTGAGTCAACATATGTTGAATCTGTTGATGTTAACAGTGTTAACATCCTCGAAGTTGAAACTGCCTTTGCCCAGAATCCTGGCCCCACCTGGACGACGACTTCTTGATCAATTCAAGGGAAGGAGACAAGTTGACTTTCGACTGCAAGCTGTGCCTGCCCAGGACTGTGCTAATCAAGAGGCACATAACAAGCCTCAACAACCTCAAGAAGCACACCAAGAGGACCCACCCAGCCAAGTTCATGCAGTTTAAGGAGAAGGTCAAAGCAGGTTCATCTCGTGGAAAAGCCAAGAAGAGGTTTTCTCCTGTTGGGCGGCAGTAACACTTCGGAATTATCGAATCTGTTTTCACCTCCTTCTGGCAAGATAGCACGTCAGCAAACCATTGCCGAGTCCTTTGGCATCACTGCTACTAGCAGTGGGATACCCCAGGCTGCTGTGTATCAAAGGATTGTGGACCTGTTCGTAGCTAACATGCTGCCACTGCACGTTCGAGAGGCTGATCAAGACGCTGAACCCCAGCAAGTGCTCCATGTTGAGGAGGACACTAGGCAGGCGAATCGTTGATTTGCATACTGAATTGAAGCAGTACTTGATCAGGTAATTGACTAATTAAAATAATTTTATCTTTGTTTATACTTCAGTTAATTTATATTCCCAATATTTAGATTTTAACTTAAAAACTTAAAATTTATATTTTTTCAAATTTCAGAGTTCTTGGCTATGTTAAGTGGGTGGCTACCACAGCTGAGTGCTAGTCTGCCCACAAGAAAGGCTACAAAGGCATGACTGTTCACTGGTTGGACCACACCACCGGCATAGACAGAAAGCAGTGCTCGCGTGCATCAGGCTGAGAGGCCATCATACCTATGATGTGCTTGCACAGGCCATGGTCAATGTCCATTATGAATTCCACAGTGAGAAAAAAGTCAGCAGGTTAGATAGTTGATAGTATATTAATATTACTTATTAGACTATTACTCTATTAGTTCTATTAACAATTTGTATCAGAAAATTTCTCACGTAAATTGTAGATTATTTTTATTTAGAAACTCAATTCAATTGTAATATTTAATGACTCTAATTTTATAAAAAAAAGTTAGACTGTCTTTTTATTCCAGGACTATTACAGACAATGGTAGCAATTTTGTAAAGGCCTTTGTCCAGTTTGGGGCAGAGGATGACACACTGCCAGTGGTTCAAAATGTGGACATCGAACCTGATGCTGCTGCTGAGGCTACCCTGTGCTGGATCCGTGGACTAGCAGGAGATAGAGTATGTCTCCCTGCCTGTGCCTGACGATGTCGACGCTGTCGTTGGCAATCCCATCAACCTTTCTACCCACGTGAGGTGTGCTGCCTCCACCTTCAACCTAGTGCCCAGCAAGGATGCGGATGCTGCACTGCAGAGTGCAGTGTTCAAGAGGCCCTACAGGGCTACCTTTGCCAAGGCACGTGCCCTCTTGAACCGCCAGGATCGCAGAAATGTGGCAGCAGACAGCATCTACGCTGAGGTAGGGATGAGGTTGATTGCCCCCAACATGACGAGGTGAAACTCCACCTATGACTTTGTGGTGGTCTTCAACACCATCCTAGAGACTAATAGGCCTGTTCTCCACAGTCATGATCCAGTTGAAAGTCAACAGCTTCAACGACCAGGATGTCAACTTAATGAAGGAGTATGCCAAGGTAATAAATATATAATAAAATAATATTATATATTATTATAATAAATATATTATTATTTTTTGAATTTCTAAAATTTACTAATTCTCCATTGTTTTATTTCCAGGTCATGTCACCCGTGGCCAAAGCGCTCGACAAGATCGAGGGTGAGGAACAAGCCTACCTTGGAACTCTGCTGCCAACAGTTGCTGCGACAACCTTCAGGCTCAAGGACTTGAAGTTCAAGGGCCTCGTCTACTGCAGCCCCTTGGTCGATGCACTTTTGGCAGGCATCGACAAAAGGTTTAGGACCCTCCTGGATGATAAGGAATGCCAGCTGGCTGCTGCCTTCCACCTCAGGTTTTGCCTCATCTGGTTGGATATGTATGACAATACTAAGGTCGCTAAGGTGACGAAAAGCATGGAGGGTAAGGTCGAGGAGGCCACGAGACAGCAGTCTTACGAAGTGAACAGCAACAGTGGAGGCAGCAACAACGAGGAGGAGGAGGAGTTGTTCAGAGGTGTAACCCAGCCAAAAGAAAGCAGCAGGAACCACAGATCACTCAAGAACAAGGACCAGAACTTGGTCAAGATCTGGTTGGAGACCAACTCCAAAGACTTGCTGACAGATGTTGCCTTCTTAGGTGAGCATGTTGCTTGACTTGTTCATCAAGTTCAACACAGCCATACCCTCCAGTGCTGCAGTGGATCGTTTTTTTCTTTATGGGCAAGGGCATCTTCAGGGACAAGAGATCATCCCTGTCTGATGAAAACTTTGGCATGCTAATTTTCATGAAGGGCAACATGCATCTCATGAACAAAATGGATAACGAGAAGAAGAGGAAAAATCAAATTATGTATATATTGTTTTTTTCTTCTTTTTTTTCTTTATCAATAATTTTTTTTAGTTTATTACTAATATTTTGTTTCATTAAGGTTTTTTTACCCCTTTCTGGCTCTAAAAGCCTTTAAAAACATTAAAAAGGTCCAAAACTATGAAATCAGCCTTCTGTAGATCTTTTAAAAGTTAAAACTTGGAAATCAGCCTATTTTAACTCTCAGGCAAAAAAAAACCCTATATTTTTGGGGTTCTAAAACGGCTGATTTTATAGTTTTGGCACTTTTTAAGGTGTTTTTAGGTGGTTTCAGAGCAACAACTGATTTTTTTGTTGTTTTCTATAATAAAAATTAACGTTAACGATTTATTGATAACTCCCGTTACATTTTTAAAGAATTAACGGTTATCGAAGTTAATTTTTTGGTTAACTGATTTACGGTTAACGAAGTTCACTTTTTTATTAACGGTGCCCACCTGTGAAAAAAAGGAATGAAAGAAACTGGGTTAGATTTAATAAAAAAAATTTGGCATTTTGGGAAGTCGTTTGTGAGGGTAGAGAAAGGTTTAATGAACTCTGTTGTTAAATTTTTAAGATAAACCTTCTGCTTTGGTACAGTTGTTATAATGGTTCGAGATAATAGATTTTAAAGAGAAATTTAGATACTAACTTATCCAAAAAATGTATTTTGGTAGGTAATAATTCAAATGAAAGAAATTCCTAAAATACGTTTATTTTGTTCGTGAAAAGCTAACCAATATGAGCAAATATGGTAGGCTCTGAAAATTCTACATAAAAGTTAGATAACTTGAAATGACTACTAGAGCTGCTGAAACTTTGAGTATCTAATTTGCTGACTGTTTCTGTTTCCATGGAAAACTTTATGTTTGGATGTTGTTAGTTATTAAAATGAATAAATAAGAGAGCATGATCTTTATTCTTTTAAATACAATTGCGAAAGACAGCTTTCTGGCCACCATGTTTCATGGCGACACAAATAGCTTTAGGCAAAGGAGGGATCCACTGGAGAACCCATGGTCAAGGCTATGCTTTCATGTTGTAAGTAAAGCTCGTTGTTGAAACGAAAAATACCCACAACCAGTTTTAAAAGTTTAAGGAATAGTTGTATACTTTGAAAGAGAGAATCTGTAATAATATTAGTATTTTCTTGTACCAGAACATTAGTAAATAACTATTCTATATCGAGTGTATCCAAAAAGGAATCCCAGAGGCTGAGTTCACCAACATATTTTGCAAAATCGAAAGAGTCACGTAAAGTGAAATGATTATGCGTTAAGAGATCACGAAGAGGAACAAAAAAATTAGCCAAGTTGTAGCTTGGAGATAAGATAGGGCAGATAAGATAAGGCAGAGAGGTATTCCATTATTATCTGTTTTAGGTAAACCATAGATGATTCCAGGAGATGTACCAGAAGCAAAAAGCTTATGATAAAATCATTTAAATTATCATCATCTTCATCATCATCATCTTCATCATCATCATCATCATCATCATTATCACTAACTCTATAATTTAAGAAGGTTTTTTTTGGAGTATTTGAATAATAATTTCATCTTAGTTTGGTTATGACTTATGCTTTTTACCTAAGTTATTTTTAATCATTCTTTTATAAACAAAATGGTGAAGTTCAGAAATAAATATAAGTATCAAAATTTTGTGAATTTTTTAAAACCCAAAGAATTACAAATGGTGAAGTTCAGAAAATTTATTTTTATATATCTTCTTCTATAACTATATTTTAGCAACGTGATATTTTGAAAGGGGGGAAATTTAGTTTAAGAGTTCCTTTTAAAATTGGCGAAGTTCAGAAAATTTAGAAAAATTTGACCATGGGTGTTTTTTTTTTAGATTTTAAATTTTAATCTTAGTAGCGAAGCCATTGCCTGGTTTCGTTTTATAAGAGAACGCAGAAAGTTATTAATTTTTTCCTCAATTTTCGGAATATACTTAAGGAGTTAAGATTTTTTTTTACACAACAATACAGGCATATATTATTATTAATGATACATATAATGAATTATATTAGTTGTTTCTTTCAGATATTAAACATCTATGTACTGTCTACCAAAAATACACAAAAGAGGCATTAAACTGGCCGCCGTGCTAACGGGGTTAACTTCCCGTCCGGCCCCAGCTAAGCCTCTTCTCCTTTTTTTCTGACACCCATTCTTCTTACCATGCTTCCTCACCTTCACTTCAACCTATCCCACAAACTTCTCTGATCGGTCTCTAATTTCGCAGCGTAGACACCGACCAGTTTCCTCTAGGGGAGACGGGGGCAATGCTCAGCTGCTCCAATTTAGTTTTTAGAAACCTGCTTTACCCTCCATACCACCTTTCTCGCACTACCCAATCTCACTCTTTTCACTGGATATTAACTTTACGCCCAGCGTAAGGTAAAGCCACTATGCTGATGGGTTGCCTGGCCACCGGTCGGCAGGAGTGGCCTCTAATGGCGGCGGCTGGATTAGACGGTCTCGTATTCACCCCTCGCAGAGCGGGCTATTGTGCTGGGTGATTAGCGATTGCATCCCGTTATGATAAAAGGGTCCCCTTGCACATCTATGAAAATAAAAAAACTCGAGGCCTACGCGGCAGACTCTATCTCAACATAAAACGGAAATTGTTGCAGTAATCACTTTGAGGCCGCCCCCGCGCAATATCACTCAACCTTCTAGAGCTCAACAGCACCCCAACCTTCACCGAAACCTGGCTTACATACATACCACGCCTTGATTTATGCTCCCAACCATGTTTGGTCTAGTCTCTCGGCTCTCTAAAACCCCGGCCAGTGACAGAAATTAATTAATGTCAGGATGAGCACGGTCCTATTATATAACTTCTTTTCGAAACCTGATGCTACAAAAGAGTTTAACGTTTCGGTCATCAAAAACGTCTTCACCAACCAACAGCATAATGTTGAGTTGGTCACTAAAACACCAAACCCTACCAATTTCATAGAATATGCTAGAACACGTATACGAGTCTAAGAATAACTCCTCACCCCACTCCAGTGCCCCAACTTCAGAAGATTCGTTCATACACGAAATATGTAAGAACACCGGGAAGCCGTGCTCTCGATATGGACAATTGCGACACGATGCCCCATATTGCAAAAATGAGACGCACGGCCTCAACTGGGAAGGCCGACATCATGCCTGCCACAAGAAGTGTCTTCATTACCTTTATTACCAAGAGATACGCGTCCGCTCTCTCTAGACTCCAAGTGAAACTAGGCATGTATGAAGAAAGCAGCACACTGCCAACACCCACCTTTTCTGCTGTTAGGAGTGGTGCTCCGAATATTCAAGGTTCAATACCCACGTCTAGCGCATCAGCGTTAAAAACTAACCACCCAAAACCGGTCTCTCTACCTCCAACGCTCGCTCCTCCCTTGAAACAACGCACTAAGAAACCTTTGAGAACACACTCAGTTATGCCTTCCCAAGATTACGCGATAGAAGAGCCAGTATCACCTCTCGATCTCGATGAAACACAACCCATTTCCCCCCGGCGCAGAGTAACACTCTCGTCCGAACTACTTGGTGTTCATCCATCTTCAAAATATGAATCTCCCCCTAATCGAATAGGCAGAGACCGAACAAGGTCAGCTCTCCCCAGCCCCTTATATGTAACAAATCATGAACACACCCAAGAACCACCTACACCTAAATCCTCAAAGAACTTGCATGATAATGAACTTATAGATCAGCCACCTACCCATGTACCTGCCTCATTTAAAAGGTCGGTATGTGTGGAAGCTGCTCCTGCTACGACTAAACTGGTATCAGATCCCCCTCACCGCAAGTTATCACTGTCAAATACTACCCTCGATAATGAATCCCTCAGTACCCCATGGGCAGATGGTGAGGGATGTGGAACTCGTACGCGCTCGCATCCTTCTCTCTCCGATTCCTCTTCTTTGAGCCACTGCAACGACGAACTCACCCGACACGAAAATGAAGCCCCACCTTCGTCTGGAGCAATGAGATCCTCGGAAGTAAGGTGGGTTTACGACATAAAATCATATACCTCGTATAGCCCCTCGTAAAACACGCTACTATCCAAGAAAATACATTTACCCGATAAAAGAGACCTTGTAGACCTATCGCTGGATAAACTTCATGGGATATGTATCCGAGACCCACGTCACCGCACCTATAATGATACGAGGGGTGGTCAATAAATTTTGCAATTCGGATATAAGGAAACGAGATATGAGGAAAAGTGTTTTATTATTTTTCAATATAACTACCCTCGACTTCAATGCACTTTCGCCACTTGTCCCTGAGGCTTCGAATTCCCGACAACCAGAAATCTGCCGACTGCTGTTCAATCCACTCCTGGACGGCGAGCTGGACATCTTCATCGTCCCTGCCTTGAGCTGGTGGAATAAAAAGTAGTCTCTAGGGGCCAGATCTGGACTGTAGGGGAATGAACTCCTCGAATCTGCACTCGCGCAGGGCAGCTTATGCAACTCTGGCATTGTGGACAGGGGCATTGTCGTGGAGGAGCAGGATACCGCGTGTCAACTTGCCGCGCCGGTTCTGACGGATGCACTTCTTCAACCCAGCCAGTTCTTCGGCGTAATATTGGCCTGTGATGGTCCTTCCACGAGGCGCATAGTCCACCATCAACACTCCCACAGAATCCCAGAAGATGGTGGCCATGATCTTCCTGGCTGAGGGTTGGGTCCGGAACTTGATGGGTATCGGAGAGCCCCTGTGCTTCCAGGCCATGCTTTCGAGCTTGGTCTCGGGATCCCAGTGATGGACCCACGTTTCATCACCTGTCACTATGCGTGACTCGAATCCCACCGGGTCTTGGTTGTACAGGAGCAGCAGCTCCTCCGACTTTGACGGCGTTGAAGTCGAGCATGGGGCGTGAGGTTTCGTGAGGTTTCTAGGGACCCAACAGGCAGAGACCTTGGTTATGGCCAAATTGTCGTGGATGATGTTGATAACACTTCCATGTGATATTCCAAGTTCTCGCTCGATTTATTCGACCTTCACCCGTCGATTTTCGAGGATCATCCTCTCCACACGGGCCACTATGTCCTCGTTGGTCACTTCTGACGGGCATCCTGGACGGAGGTCATCTTCAAGGGACTCACGACAACGGCGGAACTCCCTATTACAGCGAGCAATGGTTGCATAGGAAGGGGTGGTGTCGGTGTACACTGCAACCATGCGTTCATGGATCTCTTTTGCATTCTTGCCTTCATGGGTCAAAAGTTTGATCACTGCGTGGTGCTCAACCTTCTCCATTGTTGAAAGATTTATGACTCACGATCTGCGATCAGCTACAGCTTCTTAGATAGATGAGGCAGGAGCGTGCAGCTGCAGGTCCTGACTTGTCCTAACTTGTCCTAACACCCCCACAAACAGCCATCCCCCTTCCTCTGTTTTGCCCTACCGATTCGCAAAACATATTGACCGCCCCTCATACCTCTCAGGTATCGCCACGCCCAACTAAAACCACGGAGACTGCTCCAAATACTGACCCCTATCAGTCATGTGATCACCCTGCTGACTCATGACCTTACCTTATGCCCATCATGCTACCTCACCGCAGTTCCCTCATTACAGATTATGATCTGTTACCAGGTTGTACAACTACCAATATAGCATCCTATAGCCCGATATCCTCGACTCCAGATTCTTCTCCGACCGCCAAGAAGCAAAATCTCCTTGCAGCGCTTAATAGTGAATTGATTTCTCTCCAAGCTCTTTTCGACGGAGCTAATATAACTGAAGATCTTCTATCACAATTAAAAGCATGTCTTTGTGACACATCCGGCATACATCTGCGTCAGTGTAGGCGGTGCATTGGGTGCAAGCTTGCAAAATTGTACCACGGCCCAGTTGACATCCCTCAAAAAACAGATCCTTTCATCAACCTAAGCAACACGACTTTTAGCCAAGACCAAGTTGATTAACTTAACTTGGGCCTAAACTGCCACTATATGACTAAGTCATTTCCTTTATCTAAGAGAATTGAAATATAGATCCTCCTCGAAGACATATTCAAGCTCTAACAAGACCGGAAAGTCGATATCAATCCCAACCTCGTACTGAATTCTCCGCAGAGTTGAATAAACGCCGCGGCCACAGCCGGAGCTCCCTTATCACACCTCAACTGAGGCAGGCTGCAGAAGAAATTAGAGAGAACAAGGATATTGTCATCCGGAGAGCCGATAAATCCTCACTCTATGTTATCCTAAGCCAAGAAGAATACTTCAACAAGATGAAAACAATACTGCACGACACCATCAAATTCAAGAATATAACGCGGAATCCCACTAACGATCTAAAAACGAAGCTCAACAAACTCATTAGAAAAAATAACACCACCACCAACCCTATGAAGATTCCCCTAATTGAAGGCGACTTCAGGGTGGGTTACGCCTACGGCAATGTAAAAACGCATAAACCTGGAAATCCCCTTCGCCCCATCATAAGTCAAACACCAAGCGTGACTTATCACCTGGCAAAATTTCTCAACTCGATCATCGTGCCCTACAACCCCATCAGACTACACGCTGCCCTCCTCTTTAACTCTTCTAGATATTCTTCAGACTTCTCAACCAGCAGCCGTACTAGCTTCTATGGACGTAGAATCTCTATCCACAAGTGTTCCCGCTGAGGAAACCATTGAATTGATAACCAATGCCATTTACCATAATGAAGGCTCCACAACCCTCACCATTCCCGAAGACATATTGTGACAGCTCCTCCAAGCATGCACAAAAGAAGCCCCGTTCTACGGTCCCGATGGGAAAATGTACGTGCAAATCGATGGCGTCGCGATGGAGTCACCAGCCCTTGGCGTCCTCTTTGTCATTTTTTACATGAGCTCAGTTGAGTACAAGATTTTCAAAAGCAATATAGCGCCCAACAAAGGAACCACAAACTAAAAATATTTAAAAGCGATAAGCCTGATCACCAGGCTCTTAGCATCTATTTGCGCCCTACCACACTTCTTTCTCTTTTCACCACCTGTCTATTTTCCGCTAACTGTCCCCACACCCTTTATTTATCCTCTACCCACAACTACACTCTTACATCAGAGCGAGCGAGCGATGTATTAAAGAGATAAATATACAATGAGTTTTTCCATTTTATAAATATTAAAATTAAACAAATTTAAATACATATATGCAAAACGAAAGAATAGATAGGTGTAGTGGTGAAGTTATATTTTTGTGAAAATTCAGCGGAGAAGAGTAGACTATAAGTATGAGTAGGAAAACAGATTCTCCCGGAATCAACGGGGAGGTCAACTTATTAACACTATATATTGTTTTGATAAAATACACGAAATGTTTTTAATTTTTCTTAAATAAACTTAGTATAATTTTTAGAGATATTTTTTAAGTCAAATTTAAAAAAAAAATGTTTGAAGTAAATTTTTGATATAATCATTTTCTATTTGATTTTTATTTATTTTAGCACTTATTTTCAATTGAGTTGTTCTTTTAGTCATATTTAGATAAATTAATTGTTCTGGTTTTATTATTTCCTCTTGTTTCGTTTAAAACTTAATTTTAGTAGTGCTTTATGATATTACTATTTACACACAAAATAGTAATAGTAAATTATTATTTAATCTGCTAAATAGTCGTATTTATATTTTTCTTCTCGTTTAGCTTAATCATTAGTTTATTATTCTATATTTTACAATATTAGAACATTTTAATTATTATTCACTCGATTCATTCACTTTTCGCACTTTTGATTGCTTATTCTAGACGCTTTAATTTGTTCAATTGTTCGCACTTTTGACAACTTGTTTTAATCACTTTGATTTGTTCACTTATATATTTGTTCACTTCTTGCAAACACTAATTGCTATTTTGGAGGTTAAGTAATACTCCGAAGTCTTGTGGCCATTCTCCATTTCCTTAAAGACAGATGAATCGATGGTGTGTAAGCACGAGTCCGGGATGTAAATCGCGCGCTCCATCAATAGTCCACCTATTTCCTTCGGGGACCATGGTCCTTCGTATGTCCATTTGTATTTGCCTTTGTTGATTCTGTCGAGCAGTTTTTCATTGTGTCCCTTAGAGGGTCCTCATTGATGGGGTCCACGTTCATGGCGTCGAAGAAACAGCCCCGCAGAAGGATATCCCTTTTCTCCATGAGTGGAAATCCCGGATACTTTAGGATTTCATCTTATTCTGAGCTTTCTTGAGACTGACTTGTTTCTTCTTCTTTATTTGCCTCTTGTTCCACTTCTTTTTTCTTTTTCCTTATTTGTTTTTTCTTCTTTGTGAACTTTTTCGTCTTCTTCCGTTGTGAATTCTTCCTCCGAGGTTTTATGGTGCCGATTCACTTCTCCTTTTCCAGTGTTCTTTTGTTGGGGAACGTTGATGAATTGTATCCTTAACATTTCCTGCGATGCGGGGTTGGGTGGGAACCATAGCTTTTTCTGAAAACCGTTCTTATGCAGGAGGCGATTTAACTCCTCTGCAAATGAACCGAGGTTAGCTAGATTCGCCAAGTGAGCAAAGACGATCATGGTCATAATCTCCTTAGACTCACCTGGCATTACCAGTTTTGGGGCAGAGTTTTCTGTGCTGCTGGTCTTGGATGATGCCACTGCCTCGACGTAAGTCTTGGATTTTGCCTCCTTTATCTGCTTCATCACATTGCGTTTTGCCCGAATGGCTTCCTTGCGGGTGGGACACCTCATGGCCACGGCCTTGTGGTCCCCTCCGCAGTTAGCGCATCTTTGTTTCTCGGAAGTGCACTCTTTCCATCCGTGACCGAGTGTGGAGCAGATGGAGCAAGTGACGCCAGTCGCCATACATTCTTTAGTGGGATATTGTTCTGGGGCGATACGAAAGAAGAATCCCAGGAGTCCATCCTTCATGGCCTTCTGAGCCATCTTGATGTTTGCAAGGATTACTTTGACTATGTTTTTCCCGAATTTTTCGACTTTGTCGATTTTTGCCGAATTATGTTGTTTAGTTAGCTCGACCTTGATGTACTCACAAGAGTTGTCCGTAAAGAACGGGTCGAGTCTCCTAAGTATGATGGTTCGGCGTGCGAGGATTTCCTTGGGGATAACAGCTTCGAGGCCAATAGCACGTAGGGGCTCATTGGCTTCGTCCGATACCATTCTCTCGATATCTTCGTCTTTCCAGCACACTGCTGCGTAGCCGTTGGGGGTATCAATAAGCCTAATTAGGGCTATATTGAGCATGCCAAAGATGGTTTGCATGACTGTTAGAATTGGTGCTTTGGTTGCTCCACCGATAGTGCGGAGGGGCACCCTCTTGTAGTCCCGGTTGGGAGGCCCTATGGCCCCCTTCGGGCTTTTTATTCCTCTTAGTGCACGTATGATCCGTCTTCCTCTAGAGGATATTCTTGTTCCGAATCACGAGGCTCGAATATAAGATTGTCTGGTAATAGGTGGGGAAATTTTGGTAGAGTTAGAGAGAAAATAGGAAGGAAGTAAAGTGGTTAAAGGGTGAATTTAAAGAAAAGATGATTTGTGGGAGACAGAATAAAAAGGTCCCTGGTGAAAGGGTAGCTCTGTTGATTTGTGTTAGTTTTTTTTAATAAACTATAAATTAATAGTTTATTTAATTAAATTAACATAGTTAATTTAATTATAATTATTATTTTCAATCTTAATGATCTTTAGGCATTCAAGCCTTTATTTTAAGCGGGGTTTTTATTCCCGCTGTGGGTTTTTGAAAAAGTTTATTATCATTTTAATATAAATAAATTTAAATCGAATTGAAATAGTGAATTTGGATTTTAGTTTAAGTTTTGCAAAAATTGTGTTTAATTTGGGATCTATTTTATTAAAGGAACCTGCGCATTAAATTAGTTGTTTTTTTGTTTTTTGTCGGTTTTGTCACGTGTATTTCGGAGTCACGTCACCTTCAGACTGTAGTTTACTACTTTTGAATGGTCTTACTTGTCGGTCTACTTCGATTTCTAAGTGTGTACGGGAGAATTCAAGGGTCAAGCGTGCGCCAATGGCTTGCCATATCCTCTTAGCTCTCTTGTGGAGCCCTACGTTGATCGGAGATAATCCAACCGAGTCGTGGAGCTACCTCTGTCTTTTTCGTTCTCTTCTTCGGTGTTTGTAATGAGTAGCACCGCTTTGTTCTGGGGGACTTGAAGTTTCGCAATGTGGGTCTTGGCGCTCGCGTTCAACGGCACCGGGGTGGTACAAGAGTCTCGAGCAAATGCATGCATTGAATATCTTGAGTTTATTTGAGCGATTTAGGTCATGGAACCTATAAAAATCCCTCAAATCTCTTGCCATTCGCGACTCTTCGTTCGATATGACTCTTGTAGCCCCCTGTGGTGATTTTGAGCCCCAGAACCGTCCCTTCCAGGCAGTAGGGGATTCTCTCCCCTTCTACTCGTATATCGTTGAAGGTCTTGCGAAACATGGGAATTATCTTGAATTTTGGGGCATTGGTTGATATCTTCCATTTTCTCTCGAAAGAGTTGATGTTAGATATCTCCCTAGCCGTATTTCTCGCCATAAATTCCCTGTGAACGTAAGCGGTGGTACAAATTTGAGATATGTCGTCAGCGAACTGAACGTATATTGTACCTTCGGAGAGAGGTTGTGGTAAGTTGCGTGTATAAATGTTGTATAAAAGGGGACTGAGACAGCCCCCTTGTGGGACCCCTGATTCGAGCTAGAATTCGGGGCCTTTGTGTTCTCTGATATGAATGTATGCTCTTCTCTCCATTATATAATCGCATAGAGTCCTCTCAAGAATAGGGTTGAGGCCTACTTGAAGGATCTTAAATTGTAGTACTCTCTTCCAAACCTTATCAAAAGCTTTTTTGACATCGCGGAGCACCAGGTCGGCATGCCTTTTGTCTGCCTTGATCTTTGCAAGCTTTTCCGTGATAACGGCTAGTGCCGTGTCAGTCCCTCTTTTCTCTCTGAAGCCGCGTTGTTACAAATTATGCAAGTTGGCTTCATCAAGAAAAGAGTTGACCCTATTTGCCAATATCTTCTCGAAGACTTTGCCAGCAAATTCTGAGAGAGATATTGGCCGGAAGCTGGCAGGGCAGTCCGGGGGCTTTCTCGATTTTGGAATGAAAATCATCTTGGCCACTTTCCACTGGTCGGGAAAATAGCCTGTGTTCAGAGCGGCATTCATGATGTTAAGCAGCCCACTTCGAACGTTAGGCGGGGCCTTGATGAAATTCTCCCTGGTCAGCCCTGTGGTACCCGGTGCTCTTTGACGAAAGGATTTTAGAGCAACGGAAGGCTTTTGGGCAGTTATTTTACTCCCATAGCCCTCCATCACTCCTTCCTGCGACACACAATGATGAGGGGAGGTTTTGTGTATTTGTGTGTTTAGCTGTTGGATTATGTCATTTTCGAAATCGATGTCATAATTGTCATTTTCTTTGGGGGTAATTTTGAAGATTGAAGACCAGAAAATCCTAAACATTTCCTCAATCTCTTTAGTTTCTTCAATTTCTTTACCGTCGTGTATGAGTGTAATTTTTTTCTGTGGAGGTTGTCCTTTTAAACGTTAAATGTCTGCCAGAATGTGCGTAAGTCTCTTTCTATGTCGAGTCCTTGTAGCAGTCTGTCCCATATCAGTATTTGTTGGTCCGTAATTAGTGTCTGGAGTTCGTCTTTAATCTGTCTTATTCTTCTGTGGGCATTGTGGTTGGGGCCTATCAGCGCTACTACATTGGACAGGTCCCTATGTTCTTGGGCCAGGGCTTTCATGGGAGGAGTCCAATAGGGAGCTAGAAGGGTTATTATATTTGATATGGGGAATACTATTTTCATCTGATTAAATTAGGAAGTCGGTTATTCTATCCAGCTCTTTATCTATCTCTTCTAAATTGGCATCGAATAAAGGGTCTGGGATATAATTTAGAAGGTAATTTCTGTAGCTTTCCCAGTTCAACTGCTTATAACTTTTGCGTACTGGGATGGCAATTTGAATGGGATTTACTCCAATTGTAATTTTAATAGCCTGGTGGTCGCTCGGAATGATGGGGCCCGGTTCAATGTAGTAGTTGTATGGAAACCTGATACTGGATAAGACAATATCAGGTTTCGTTGCTGCTTTTCCCGTAATGTATGTCGGGAATTCTGGTCCGATTCTTGTCACGTATTTTCTGTCAAGTAATACTTCGATGTTTCTGCCTGCATTGTTGTAGGAGGTATACCCTTCCGCTGCACACCTTGCATTCAGATCTCCAGCAAATATTACATTTTTCTTATGGCTGAAAATCTGTGGAAGGTTGTGCATGGGCACATAGCCACGTCTTGGGGGTCGGTAACCCGTAGCAACGACCATTCCTTCTAGGGTAGTGCCTACCTCAATGGCAAGGTATGATTCCTCCAAGTCTGGTAGTTTTTTTGTATTTAAGTCCTTTTTGACGGCTGCAGCCGTACTACCGTTCCTGGCTATAATTTTTGCTAATGACGTCGTAGTGAAATATTTTTAATTCTTTTTGCGTGGTCAGTCCGTGTTCATTGATAAGTACAATGTCAGAATCACTTTGTCGCAAAATATTAGCCTAGATGGAACCTTTTCCGTCCCACCCATCGACATTCGTAAGTCTGTTGGTCATTTTATGTAATGTTGGTTCTTTAGTGTGTGAGATTAAAGTAGATGCTTATTCGCGATCTACTTTAGCCCCATGGGGTGTACTGGGCGGGGTGCGCTCCCTGCCGTTTCTTTTCTTTCTGAATTCCGTATCAGTGATCGTGTGGAAGCAGTCTGTGGTCAGTTTGATCTTATTTTTTGCGAGGGCCTCCTCTACCTCCCGCTCCGGAACCTCGACTGAGCATTCCCACTTGCATCGTCCGGTCCTAAGACCCTCCAATACTTCGCAGGAATCAATTGCATTTGGGAACGAAGCCGATTCGGGGGCATATAGTTTCAGGTTGAAGCCTCTCGCGTGGTATTTTAATTGGTGCTCCCTCCCCCGAGATGAGGAGGTAGACCTTGGGCCAAGAGTTTTTGAGATTTTTCTCGACCGAGGAGACCTGGTCTCCTTGGTTCGCACTGCTTCCTTGGTTGGTGAGGGCGTGTGTGTGTTTGTTTTTACTTTGGTGTCTTTCTTTGGTGTAAGTGGCGCCTGTTTTTCTGTCTGTGGTTCTTTAGGTTTGTTCAGTCAGTGCTCACGTGACATGGCTTTGTTTGTGGTGTTGGCACTTTTTGGCACTTGTCTTGGCACTGAGGAGCTACGGTTATACGCATAACCTCGTCTGAAGGATGGAGGTCGGGAACCAAATCTCCTGCAGCCCGTTCTTTACGGGCATGCGGTTGACTTCTGTGGCAAAGGTACCAGGGTGAGTTATGTTTGCAATGTGTGCATAATAAATGCAACACGATATTTTCGTGGAATGCTCGTTTTCTATGTGAAGGTAGATTTTCTGGTTGTTTGACACGGCGATGGCGGCTTTTGCAACTTTGGCGTAGGTCGAATTAGCTTTCATCTCGTCTGTTTCACGTTTGAGTTTGCTTTTTTTGCTTATCTCCTGCTTTTTGACTGGACATGCCATAGACATGGTCCAGTGCGGGCCTTCGCAATTTAAGCATTTTGTGGTGGTGTTTTTGCAATCACGCCAAAAATGGTCGCGACTGGCACAGATGGAGCATAGCTTTAGTTCTTTACTCTCAGGGCAGTTAGAAATAGTATGTTTGCCGTACTTGTAGCACCGAAAGCACATTAGCAAGTCGACAAACTCCTCACGTTCCATCTGCTCTGGGCAGACTCTCACGTTAAAGAGCAGTAGTCCGTTTTCTTTAGCCTTTTGATCCATAGCCATGTCTTCAAGTACAACCTTGAATACGTGCGTGTATTGCTTGAATTTTAGTACCTCGGCTACCTTTTCCCATTCGTGGTTCCTTTCGATTTCCTCCTTGATTTCGTCCGTCGAGTGGCTCCCAACCCAGGGGTCGAAGCGCCTGCATATCAAGCTAAAGTGGGTCCTAATTTGTGGCGGTGTGGTCGGTTTTAGGTTGATCGTCTTAAGGCATTCAACAGCTTTGCCCGAGGTCAAGTCTTCACAGTCGGCCTCTTTCGCGCAAATGGCTGAGTAACCATTCTTTAAGTCTATCAGTCTTACCAAAGCAATGCGTATGGTTCCATAAACTTTTACAAATACCTTTTCACGATCGGGTTTCGGGTCCTCCAAGAGGACCCGAAGAGTGATACGGAGAGTTTCCCTCATCTCTCCTGCATCATATAATACGTTAGGGGATGTATGTGTATTTGTATGTGTACACTTAAAGGCGTTTTTTAGAAGGGGAGGGGCGAGAGAGAAATAGGGGCCAATATCCAAATACCTTTATAGTACTTTACCTTATTTTAACTTCCTTCAGGCTCGCGTGTGGGCCAGGTGAGGCTTTGGTCCCCGTCTCCACGAAGGAGTGAAGATTCTTCCTTCACGTTCCTAGATCGCAAGCCAGTAGTCCACTTTTCGAAGCGTATCTCGCTTTTTCACTTTCCCAATTTTCTTTCACTACACGAAGCGAGTATCACAAATCACTTTTTCCAATATTGCTTTGCACAATTTCGATCCGAAGTTGCCACAGTGCTACAGAGACTAACTCAGGCAACTAGAGCAGTCATCAAAAGGTAAGGTGTCCACTTAACTGATCCTTACATCAGACAAGATTCAAGATAGTACAAAGTTAGAATGTGGAGAGAATGATAGGATAGATATAAAATATTGTGTAGAGAGTATGTGTTGATGGGATGAGAATGAGTGTAGGATGAACGATGGGATGAGTATGAAAGTCATTTGTACCAGGTTGCCTGGTTAACGCTTTCCTTTTTGTTTTGTTTTGCTTTCGATGTGAAGCTTATTGGATATAATAATAATAATAATTTAGCATTCGAGCCTTTGTTTTCGTTTTGCTCAATCGAGCACTTTTATCTTTTTGCAGTTATTAGTTTTTTATTGTTTTTTTGTGCTACTTTCGCTTTTTTTTCTTTTTTTTAAAGTTCTAGTGGTACTCTTCTTTGTTACTCTAGTTAATATTTTGACTTTTGACTCATGGGGTTTCTCATACTCGGTTGTCTTTTTTGGTTTCACATATTGCGTGTATGGTTGGTTGTCTTCTTCGGTAATCTTGTTTTTTTACCTATATATCGGGTTGACGTTATTTTTTTTTTTTTTTTACGCTGCCGTAAAAACGATTTTTGTAGTTTATATGCCGGATTTTGTTTTCCGGTACTATTATTTGGTTGATTTCATTTTGGGGAATTATTTTTTTTATATTATCCCAGTTTCGTTGAACGTTTTTTTAGGGTTAAATTTATGGGTTCCAGTGCAGATCTTCGATGGAGTTCCTCGGATGTTATGTGGTGTTGTCTTTTTGTGTTAGTGATGAACCTTGTGGATTGATTTTAAATTCGTTGGATCTTTTTTAATTGTGTATTATTTACTGAATTCATAGGTACTATTGGGTAAAGGAGTTTGAAGCGAACTAGGGCCATGTATAATTTTATTTTATTTTTGTTACTTAGGTTTTTGAATCTATACAGCACCGACATGGTAATTTTTGTTTCATTAATTTTCTGTGTAATGTGGCTGCTGTACCCTGTTGTTGTTAACTTTAGACCGAGGACGCGTCCTTCCGAGGAGTATGGATATGCTTCTCCATCGACTCTTACTGCAGCTGATTTTCTTCTGTTTACAGGTATTATTTTGAATTTGTCTTTGTTTGTTTTTATTTTATTTCTTCGTTCGTAGTCATTGATGTTTTTTATCTCCCTAGCTGTTCTTTGTGCTATGTCTCGGGGATTCTTTCTGTCGCTGGTTATTATTTGTGTGATGTCATCTGCCCGTTGGATGTACATCACACATTCGTGAGTTGGTTGCAGAAGGTCTCTTGTGTAAATCTCCTTGGGAGACTCCCGTTTTCAGGTTTATATGGTCTCCTGTTTGGCCGTTTATTTGAAGTACGGCTTTTCTTTCATCCAGGTAGCTGCATAATGTTTTGCAGACATTTGTGTTTGCAGGTTAAGGCTGCAGATCTTGGCTTTTATGCCGGGCAACCACACATTGTCGAAGGCTTTAGCAACGTCACGGAGTACTATATCTACTATGTTGCCTCACGCTGTTTCTGTGGCAATTTTTTCGGTTATTATCGCCAGCGCGGTTTCCGTTCCTCGTTTACTTCTGAACCTGTGTTGTTGTGGGTTGTACAGGTTATTATCCGTTAGGTTTTTAATTAAACTGCCATTTAGGAGTTTTTCTAGAACATTGCCTAGAAATTCCAAGAGCGAGATCGGGCAGTAGCTTCCGACTTGATGTTTTGGTTTGTTCGGCTTCGGTAGGAAGATCATCTTTGCCTGCTTAAGTGTGTGGGGAAAGTACCCAATATTAAGGGGGGCATTAAAGATCCTCACTACCGATTCATGCACATTTTCTGGAGCATTTATTAAGTGTGCTTTTGTTATTCCGTTTTGACCTGGTGCTTTTTGTTTAAAGGATTGTAGGACTGTTTTATATTCAGCCATTCTGAAGGGTATTTCCTTTGGTTGACATCCTCGTAATTTTCTGTAGTCTCTCCAGAATTTCCTCGGGTCTGCTTCGACATCCATTTTACTTATAATATTATTCCAAACCTGATTTGACTTTTCTTTGATTAGAATATCTATCTCTCTTCTGATAGCAATTATTCTTCTGTGTCTAACTATATTAGTGCCCACTTCTGTGATTTCTTTAATTAAGTTTTGAAATTCTTCCATCATTTGCTTTATTTCGTTGTTCCATCTGGGAGCAGGTAGAGTTCTATATTCTATTACTGGGGTATGTATTCTGCCTGCTTCAATGATATTTTCGGTGATTAGTTTTAATTGATTGTTCTATTTCTACTGTTCCTTGGTTGTTTAGGTAACAGTTTCTAGTGTACTTAAGTGCTCTTTGTAGTCATTCCAGTTTGTTTTGCTGGTGGCTTTTCTTTGTGGAATTTTAATTTGAATGGGTGAAGTTAAAATGGTGGTTATCATACTTAGATAGTCTGATGGAGTTGCGGGGCCTGGTTCTGTGTGGTGATTTAAGTTGAAGTTTGGGTTCATCAGTACTATGTCAGGAGTTGTCGAGGTTTGGGCTGTTATGTAAGTTGGGAAGTTTGGTCCTTTCCTGCTTAACTGGTTCCTTCGTATTAATAGTTGAAGGTTTTTTTCTGCGCCGTTTGGTTGTCTTGTGTAGCCTGCCCCTCTACATCTTGCATTGAGGTCACCTGTTAGAATGGTTGAAGCCTGTCGATGAAAGAGTTTGATGAAATTTGGAGTTGGCAAATACGAGCGTCTTGGGGGCTGATATGCCCCTGCTATGACTAGATCTCCTGTAGTCATTTTTATTACTATGGCCAGATACGACTCTTCTAAGCCCTTTACTTCTGTAAAGTGGATTCCAGTTTTCACGCCAATTGCTACACCATCAAATCTTGTTTGTGTATAATTTGTAGTAATAAATCTATAATTTAGAATTCTTATGATATCGATCTTCGGTCAAAATGATTATATCTGGATCTTCTTTTCTGACGATGTTTGAGTATGAAATTCTTTTTCCTTGCCAGCCGTTAACATTTAGTGTAAAGATTTTAATTTTACGTTGGTACTTATCCATTTTCTTTCATTTTTTTTTAGTATTTGTTGAGGTCTCTTCCTATCTTCGTTTTTTTCCGGGCGGCCTGGGGAACGAGTGCGTCCATTTCGTTTATTCTTAAATTCGCCGTTTGAGATGTTTTGACACTATTCAGGGATGGTGTATATCATGCCTTGCTTTAGTGCATTGTGTACCTAGGTCTCATCGGCGTCGGCCTCATATTCCTACCTGTACTTTCTCTTAACTAGTCCGTTCACGATTTCTTTTTGTTTGATTTGTTTAGGTAGTGAGTATGCGTGGGAACCGTAAATTTTGATGTTCAAATCTTTAGTATTGAGTTTTTGTTTTTGTTTTTGGCTTTCTTGGGTCATTTTCGAGGTTTCTTCGTCGGTAGATTCTTCTTCAGAATCGGCGTTCATATCGGCTTCGTCTTCTTCCGGGCTCGTGTTTTTCGGAGTCTCATCTTGTTTCATGTTGACTCTATATAGGTCGCTCGAAGGAGGGTTATCCGAGAACCACATTTTTTAAGGCCCATTTTTTTCTAGCATGGTGTTTAATTCGTTTGCATATGAGCCTGGCTTCACCATGTTTACGAAGTGTGCGTGCATTATGCAGAGAATTAGGTCTGGCCTCATGCTTCCCTCTATATTCACTGTTGTGGTTTGTGTTGGTGGTGTCGTGGGTTTTCCATTTGCAGTTGCTGCAGCGTAGGAGGTAGTTTTTCTTCTTTCTTTTTATGCGCTTATTTCCATTTTTTTATTCCTTATGATCTGCTTCTTCAGTGGGAAAGTCATAGCCAGTGTTCTGTGAGCATTACCACAGAACCGTGCTCCTGCATTGGTCCCACCTGTGGTCTTGTCTTGCGCATTCTGAGCATGCATTCCCTTTGTAAGTGCAGTCTTTGGTCGGGTGTTTTTCGAGGGCATAACATGTGAAGCATAGTTGCACGGAGACAAATATCTCTCTCTCGATTGGCTCTGGTGAGATCTTAGTATAGAAGGCAAGCAGTCCATGTTCCAATGCTTTTTTGGACATTTCTGTCGATCTAAATACCACTTTGAAGACGTGGTTATGTTCTTCACCACTTTGGTTTTTAAATTTGATTATTTCCTCGACCTTTGCCCAATCTTGACATTTTTATAGCTATTCCTTGATTTCATTTGGAGTGTGCTAACCAACCCAAGGGTCAAGTTGTCTGCAGATCACAGATCTTTTTGTTTGTACGTCCGGACGGGTTTGAGGTGCGAGTCCGATCTTTTCCAGTTTTATGGCTTTATTTTCGGTCAGGAGGAGATCTAAGTCCTTTTCTGTGTCACATAGTGCCACATAACCATTGTATTGGTCTTTTAGTCTAAGGAGTATTGCCCCAATATCAGCGTAGATAGTCCTTAGTGTCAATTCGTAAGTTGATTTCTCCCGGCCAGAAAGGATGGGAAGGTAGACCCTCTTCGACCCTTCACGGTCGTCGATTTCTGGCTTGTAAGCCTCCTTCTTTGTGTTTTTCTTCTCTTCTTTGTACCTAATAATTTGTCTGAGTAAAAATATGTTATAGTTTTGAAGTGAAAAATGATAAAATCAATGATCCCCCCGCCCCCACAATCCTTAGCATAGCCGGTATATCTGTCTGGGTGAAGTTTCCCGTAGTGAGCGGAAACTTCGGTCCGTCCGTGCACCCTAAACTGATGTACACCGCTCTCTCCATGACATAGTCACAGAGAGTTCTTTCTAAGTTTTCACTTAGGCCCAGTCGTAAGATCTTGTACTGCATTCCACGTTGCCACACCTTATCAAACGCTTTTGCAAAATCCCGCCAATAATATCCACGTAACTTCTTTCACCTTATCAAACGCCTTTGATACATCCCGAAAAACAATGTCCACGTAACTCCTTTCCCGTTTTGCTTGGGCTAACTTTTTCGTGATGACATTAATCGCCACCTCCTTACTTTGTTTCCTCCTAAACCCAAATTGATGTGGGTTGAAGAGGGAGTCCTTCTCGAAGAGCTTCCCGCCAAATTCTAGAAGTGAACTTGGCCAGTAGCTCTCCTTCAGCGTTGGGTCATTTTCGTGCTTAAGCAAGAAAATCATCTTAGCCGTTTTATAAACATCTGGGAAGTTTTCCTTGTTCAGACAGGCATTATATATTCTTTTCATCCCTTCGATGATATTGGCTGGTGCCTTTTCAAAGTTTAATTTTGTAAGCTCCGATTGTCCTGAGTCTTTTTGTCAGAATGAACGGAGCGCGCTGAGTAGTTCTTCTTCGGTTATCTCGGTGTCTCCGTCGCGCTGTCTATCCACCTGGGGGTGAGGGTACGTCTTGTGTATTTGTTCGTTGAGCTCGTCGATGATGTTGCTTTCAAACTCTAGGTCATAGTCTCTGTTTTCCTCCTCAGATATACTGAAGATTTTTACCAATAACTACGGAATAGCTCTTCAATTTTTCCGTTTCGATGTTTCCATCTTCCTTTTGTAGCTCGATTTTCTGCTTCTTCTTTCCAGTCGATCCTTTGAGATTTCTGATCTTTTTTAAAAAATTTGGGGGAGTTGCTTCGTGATCGAAGCTATCGATTACATGATCCTACCTTCTCCATTCTTGTTCGAAAATCAACTGGTTCAGTTCTTCTTTGACTTCTTTACTTCGCTGTATTGAGTGAACTGACCCATTCCTGATGTTCATTTCATACGATAACTTCAGCTCACGGTATAATTCCTTCATATCTTCGGTCCATCTGTAGGTAGAGATGGTCCTACGCTAGAATTTAGGAATATAAGCCCTATATGCGATGATGAGATTGTTATTGAGGTGGTCGAGTGCCTCGCCAATCTCGAGAATTGCTTCGTCCAAGTTAGGTGGATCGTAGGCCTCGAGAAGGCGCGCGTACCGTGTCCAGTCTGCTCTTTTGTAGTTCTTTCTGACTACAAGTGGAACTTGTATAGAGTTCCTGTTGATAGTAAGTAGCATCCCTACATGGTCACTACATGGTACCTGGACTGGTTCCATGTAGTAATTGAACGGCAGCTGACGAATCGCCAGACACATGTCTTGTTTTGTGGCACTTCCTGCTCTCACAAAGGTGGGGAAGTCGGAGCCTATTCGCTGGGCATTATTTCTGTCCAGCAATAGGTCTAGGCTTCTTCCTATACCGTTGCAGGTCCTGTTACCGGATTCTCGGCATCTGTTATTCAGAAGCCCAATTAATATAGTGGGGGCTCTTCTGCCAAATAGGCCAGTGAGAGTGTGAATTGGTAACACATCTCTCCTTGGCGGATGATATCCGGTAGCAATGACCAACTTTCTTAAGTCGAGTTCGACCTCAATCGCGAGGTAAGATTCTTATAGATTTCTTATTTGCTTGTATCTAATCCCTTCCTTTATTGCAATAGCGGCTCCATCGAACCGCTCCTGCGAATAATTCGTGATCAACACATCGTAGTTCCATATTTTTATTTCTGCACTACGCGTGTCGATCCCGTGTTTCGAAATTAAGATGATGTCCACATTAATTTCCCTGAATACATTTCCGTAAAGAAGTATTTTCGTCGTCCAGCCGTTGGTATTAATTTCTAATACCTTCAGTGCGTTTCGTAACACGGTGAATTGTTTTTACCTATGCTTCTTATTCTTATTCTTCTTGAGAGCTGGCTGGGCGGTTTTATTTTGCCTAGGGTTTATTTTTTCAGAGGGGGACTCGGGGTTTTGGACCTGCTCTTCGTATCTAATGTACGAGGTTCAGCGGGCCTCTTAGTTGTCAGAAGAGGAGGATCCCTCCTCACTTTCTGCCTTTTCTTCTTCGTCGTCCTCTTCGGATTCCTCCGATGAGGGAGCTTCGACGATCTCCTCCAGTCCAGACTTGACGGTGTTGTTTTTTATGACTTAGTCCTTGAATGCCTTGGAGCATTCAGGGTCTGCAGGCATAATCACTGATGGGAGATTGTTCGCTTTAAGGTGAGCATTCAATACCTGGTTATAGCAACCAGGCTTCACTGCATTATCCACATTTGCGTGAGTAATGCAGATTAGTATTTTTGAACTTAGATCTCCCGTCATGTTCATTTGTGCAAGTGCAGGTGCAGGCTTTATTTTCACATTCTTCTTAGCGGCGTTTGCGTATATCGTTTCTTTGGCTTTACTCTCTTCTTCTTCCTTTCTTTTTATGATCTCCCGGCGCTTCGGGCAGTTCAGGGCCATGGTCCTATGTTCCCCTTCTGTAGCGCATTCACTGCACCACAGTTTGTTTTTGTCCAGAAATGTCGTTGTAGTATGTTCCTTGAGCTTGTAGCACACGAAGCACATTTGCATGCTATTAAATTTTTCCTGTTGTATGTTTTCGCCTGGCATTCTCATATTGAATACCAGTATTCCATGTTGTGTCGATTTCTTGGCCATTTCAGTGGTAGCCAATGTTATCTTAAATACGTGGGTGTGTTCACGAAATTTGATTATTTCACGAACTTAAGCCCAGGGATTGTTCTTGGTGATCTCTTCCTTGATCTCCTCGGATATATGCTCACCCACCCAGCTCTCCACTTTGCGGCAGATCACGCTTCTGTTTGTTGCAACTTGTGGAGGGGTTTTCGCTTCCAGGCCAGTGTTTCGTAGAACCCTCGCTCTCATTTTCAATAGAAGCTGGTCCACGTCCTTGGTCTAGGCACATAAGGCGATGAACCCAGATGAAACCTCAATAAGTTTCACTAGTGCCACTTTTAGTTGGAGGTAGAGGATTTCACATAGGTGTCTTTTTGGGGGGTTCTTTTTCCGGGTATTGTCTTTAGGGGGACCCTCTTAGTTAGGGTCTCCATAGTCTACTTTGTGCTTACTATATCCTCTTGTGAGGTCTTCTTTTTTCTGAAACCAAAGTTTAATTATGGTGTTTTGGAGTGAAAATGAAAGTTATGAAGCGGTAAAGGAGGTAGCGGATAGTGTTGGTAGGTTGGGATACGAGTCCAAAAAATGGTGCAAAAACGCCCCCGTCCATTTTACTGTTGTTTCCCCACTCGCTTGCTGCCAGAATGGTGGGTGATGGATGTTTGAGATGGGTCTCGAGTGACAACCTTAAGAGGGGTGAATTATGGTGAACTTGATGCAGTAGCGGCCAAATCAACGACCGCTAAAGTTTTGGCCCCCCTTCTCGGGTACTTACGCCATAACTGCATCTAACTACATAGAGACGGGTGTACTTTCCTCTACTATTCTGGCCGGGTTCCCCGGGCAATGAGGATCTCTCCTCCGTACGGGACTCGCAGTTATGTCCCAGTTTCGAGATAATTTCTGACTAACGCTTCCGCTGTGGGCTACTCCTCAAACCAGTTTTCGCATAAGCCCTTAATTATGTCAGTCCAAGTGGCCGGCATAGTTAAGACGAAATCAATGAATGGCAGACATCCGAGCAGGTTCACACACAGGGCGATGGACGGGAGCAGTTAGGTGCTTAAGACCTCATTCTGTTTTGAATCTTCGATGCAAAATAGGTTTCCTCTTTTTGAAGGGTCAAGCGTAATTTAACGTAAGACTTCCAGAATAGGCGCTATTCTATGAGGGCGATGCTCAAGGTCCGTTATTAAGCAAGTCAAAATTCCGAAGATTGTCAGCAAAGCGTAGTAGTCGAATATTCGGCCGTCGAAAAATTCGGAAAATTGATTTCAGCCGTGTTTATGTGTAAACTGTTGGAGCGTTAGTAACATTTTAAATCTATCATGGCACTGATTGGACAATTAATACAGTGCTTATGTCTAAAAGCTGATTGGTCAATTTTTCAACGCTAAAGCTGTTATTCCAAAAAAAACCTAAGAATGACTATTAAGTGTATATCAATCCTGATTGGTTGAATTTTTATAGTGTTATTAGTAGATGAAATAACTATTTATAAAAGTGTTTTTTTGGGGGGGTGTACCCGGCCGTGATCACGCAGATGGCAAGCTGTACCTCTCTCAGAATGATGCAGAGAGTGCAGAACAAAGCCACGCTGCTGATTACAGGCACGCGAAGGATCGACCGTATTCGGCAATCGACTCTTCACCAGAGAATCGGTCTAAAGCCGATCAATACGGAGATCCAAAGGCTAGGGAGAAAGACATGGGACAAGATAGATCTAACTATACTCCCGAATTTAAACCTAAACCTAAACATACGTGCGAACCGAAGACGCGCTATAGGTAGAACTGCCTTGTTCCCAAGCAGTAGAACCTGCGCGAGAGAAGTGGTACTACCCATATTTACGTAGTATTAGTCCACTTCTCTAAATTGTGAGAATCCAATATACCAAGACTATAAAGATTGAAGTTAAACAACCAAGTTGACAAATTTTAAGTAAAATATTGAAAAAAGAGGCGTAGTGCCCACGTTAAAAGCCCCCCCCCCCTAAATATAAATAAATATAGCAAAAAATCAATAAAAGTAAAACTAAATTTAAATATAAAAGAGGCGAAGTGCCCAAACCTAACAAAAACCCAAAAGTCAAGAATAAAAAGAGGCGAAGTGCCCAACTCCCAATACCCAAGTAAACTAAAAGTCAACAATATTAAAAACTGAGAAAAGAGGCTAAATGCCCACATTAAGAATACTTCAAATCAACCAAAATTGAGAAACATTCAGCATGAAAGTCACCTTGAAAGGCTTGAATGCTTCGAAGGCGAAAATACCTATGAAGAAACATATATAATTATGACGGAGGAAACTGGCTGTCAATGACAGCCAGTTACTTTTTGACGGAGGAATATAAATCTTTTAAATAAAACAAGAAGAATGCTAGTGATGCCCTAACACCAGGGCAAACTAGAAAACTTATTCACACCTTTATATACCTACCACACAATTTCACCACTTTAACCTAATTTGTAATTTGTAATTTGTGGGGGGGTAAAAGATAGTCATAAAAATTATTATTATTCAAGAAGAGAAGTTATATTTCCTGTTCGTCATTTCGAAGCTTATTCTAGCTATATACCCAAGAATAAAGAATCCATATATATATATATATATATATATATATATATATATATATATATATATATATATATATATATATATATATATATAACCTAGCCTACAAAACTACAAGAGAGAGAGAGAATACCTTACTCAGACCGTATAACTGGTGACCCCTCTTCGTCGAACGAAATACGTGATCATACAACAAAATGGATTCGCTAGGCGATGCATCAAGACATCAACAAGCTGCTCATTTTCTTCCACATCAAAAAGTGGAAATCGTGGAGGCGCAATTTCACATCTTGAGAATACAACGAGAAGAAACGAAATTTTACCATATTCTGGCTGCGTTGCCGCCTAAGACGGTTGATCGTCTCCCAGCTGCAGTACTCTAGTCGCAGAATTACTCGCTCCTACGAACAGAAATTGTAGGACTTTTTGAGAGGACGAAACCTGAGCTCTTCGAGAAGTTAATCAAACCTTGAAGAGCTACGGAAGACAGCTCTGCAAGTTGGAGTGGCGGGGGGAGGGGAGACTTAGTGAGAGACAAGTTCATCCAGTCTTTACCTCCAAACATCGTCCCCATCATCGCCACGCAAAAGGACTTAACTCTTGCCCAATTAGGGAAACCCGCTGATGAAATCATGCCGTTTTACAAGGCACAGTGCTATAATGTAAATAACAGTGAAACTAATAATAATTGTGCGTTCCCCGATATAAGTGCTCTTAGTGTCAACCAGCCGGTAAATAATGTGCAATTTATAAATTCGCGTTCCGTGCCCGTCGGCGTATATCCTAGAGGTAATCAATCGAAGTTTGTGCATAATTTTTATGATAGTGATAATAATTATTCAAAAGGTGTACCGTTTGGGTTACACCCCTTCCGTCGTAATCAAAAAACAAGTGGTGTGCCGTTCACACTTATACTTTGGGTTGAGTGCAAAGTACTGTAAACCATGGCGCAGTTGTCCAAAGCGAGGTGAGAACCTTCAAATGCAGCCATCGTCTAGATCGTCTTCCCCAACCCACTCGGAAAACGAGATCGGCAGGTTGCTGTAAATGCGACGACCGGCGTGCCGACTCTTCTCACTGTCGCTGCCCGTATTAATGAGAAGAAATGCGAATTTCTGATAGACTCTGGCGCGAGCGTCTTTAATTCCATTTAATATAGTGCAATTATGTGTGATGCGCAAATCGTGTGTTAACATCGCAACGGCTAATGGAGGGGAGATAAGAGTGCATGGAGAAGTCCAACTGGAAATAGGCATCCCTACCCTGCGACGTTCGTAGTCGCAGATATTACGTCGCCATTAATAGGAGCCGATTTTTTTGCTCATTTTAACCTCTTAGTAGACTGTGTTCGTGGTGTCCTAATTGATAACCAGACTAGCCTAGTTTCTAAAGGGAAGCAGTCAAGCAAACTAGTGATCTCGTTAATTATTAATGACCTCTCGCACATCCCAACTAATTGTAGGACAGTTCTCCGCAAATATGAGAATATATATAACCCGAAGTGTGGTGACATAAGTTCACCACCGGCGAATTCTGTTGTTCACACCATTGAGACGGGTTGCGCCCCACCAACTTTCGCCCGCCCAAGGCACCTTCCAATGGAGAAACTACAAATTGCAAAAGCAACTTTCGAGACTCTGTTGAAAGAAGGTGTGGTGCGGCCGTCGAAATCTTCATGGTCTTCACTCATTCACATTGAGCATAAGAAGACCCCAGGCGAGTATAAAGTTGTGGGTGACTTTCGATCCCTCAATGCGATAACCAAACCGGACAGATATCTCCTGCCAAGGATTCAGAGCATGGTAGACCACCTTCATGGGAAGAAAGTTTTCTCTCGCCTTAATTTAGTTCGACCCTACCACCAGATTCCAGTGAATCCAGCGGACATTGAGAAGACTGCTGTGTCAACTCCCTTTGGGCTGTGGGAACTTTTAAGAATGCTAGTTGCCCTTTCCAACGCCACATGGACAGTTTGTTTCGAGGCTTGGCGTTCGTTTTGTGTATGTCGACGATATTTTAATATTTTCGGAAAATATAGACGAGCATGTGGAGCATATTGATCAAGTTTTCAATATATTGGCAGAAAAAACCTTCGAATTTCTATGGAAAAGTGCGAGTTCATGAAGAAAGATATCGATTTCCTGGGCCACCATGTCTCAACTGCAGGACTGAGCCATCCAGCTAGGAAGGTCTCCGAGATCATCGAAATGCCCTTACCAACTGATTTCAAAGAATTTCGTCGATATTTGGGCATGTTAGGTTTTTACAGACGTATGATGCCTAATTTTGCTGCGATCGCTACCCCTCTGACTGAACTCGCATGGCTTCAACCTAAGGCTCGCAAACTTGTCTGGAATGACGCTTCACAGAAAGCATTTGAGGCTACTAAGGAGGCCCTAGCAAACTCCGTTAAGTTACGCCACCCATTACCCAATGACTCTCCGTTCCAATTGGTGACGGACAGCTCTCAATTCGCAGTTGGTGCTGCTCTCCATCAGATGGTGGGTGAGTCTCCCCAGCCAGTCGCATTCTTCTCCGGGAAGTTAAGTAAAACACAGCAAGCGTACTTTACTTATGACATAGAACTCTTGGCTGCGTATCTTGCTGTGCTTCACTTCAGGCATATGATCGAAGGTCGCCAAGTGACTTTAGGCACGGACCACAAGCCACTAGTCTCTGCCTTCTCCTCACCTCTACGTGCAAAAACGGACAGGCAACAACGGAACTGGACCGCAATCTTGGAATAGGTCAATGACATAGCTTATGTACGTGGTGAGGACAATGTAGTTGCTGACTGTCTATCTCGAAATGTCAATTCGGTCCAGGTGGACTCATTTGAACTCCGTTATTTGGCAGCGGCACAAGAGCATGACGAAGAAATGAAGTCGTCTCGATCTGGACTGAAGGCATTTCCCTTTCCCGGTGATTCCCAACTCTGGTCTAAGGTAACATCTAAATACCCACGAGCGTTGTTCCTTCACCCTGCAGATCAGCTATTTTCAAACAACTTCATAATATTTCACATCCAGGGATTAAGGCATCGCTTCGGTTAGTGAAAGCGAGGTATTTCTGACCCAATATGGACAGAGATATACTTTTGTGGACTCGTGAACGCCTCTCCTGCCAATCTGCTAAAGTAAATCCCCACACTAAGTCCTCAGTCCTGCCTATTAGTCTGCTCACTTGAAGATTTGAAACGGTTCAAATCGATATAGTTAGCCCACTCCCGCCGTGTACACTGCCTAGGCAGTCCTACCCCTCTCATAACCGGTACCTGCTGTCATACATAGACAGAGCCACCAGGTGGGTTGAAGCAATACCGATTCCAGACATCAGTGCTGCAACAGTTGCTTTAGCCTCCTTGAGCGGCTGGATATCCAGGTTTGGCCTTCCCTTATAAGTGATCACGTACAGAGGAGCGTAATTTGAGTCCGAACTCTTCAAAGAATTATCGGCCTTCGTTGGTTTTCATCGCTTGCGAACCACGGCGTACAGACCTACCACTAACGGGATCGTGGAAAGGTCGCATCGGACTTTGAAGAGCTCTATAATGGCTCGCCGACAAGGTTGGTTGATGGCCCTACCAATCGTTCTTCTGGGCATCCAGTCCTTGCTTAATGATTCGGGTTTTTCACGCTTTAGGCGGTCACAGGGACACCCTTCTTTGCCCTGAACCCCTGGTCGCCTCTTCTTCATCCAAAGCCGATTTGAGATTCATCTCTGAACTAGCGCAGACCATGTCGCAGATAGATTTCACACAAACCTTTGAAGGCCACCTGCACTCGGTACCAAAAACGTTTGTACCCAAGGAATTAAATGACGCCACGCATCTGTGGGTCCGTGTTGATCGCGTTCGGAAGCCACTAGAAGCGCCTTATGCAGACCCGTTCCGTGTTGTGGAACGCGACGACAAAGTTTTTAGGTTAGAATTCCCGGATGGCCATCAGAACACGGTGTCTATAGACAGAGTGAAGCCAGCTGTATTGCCTAATGTATATAATGAGAGAAATATAAACTGTTGGCGACAACCAAACAGTCAAACCGCAGCAAAATGAGAATTTTTCGAAACTAGGTTGATCCCCGCTCCTTGGTCTACTTAAATTGTTTGGTTCCGGTATGTTGATGACATCCTGGTCATTTTAAACAACAGTTTTGACATCGATAGTTTTCTTTTAATTATCAACTCAATGGTTCGGTGAATTAAATTCACCGTAGAAAAGGAAGTAAATAAGAGCCTTCCATTTTTGGATGATTTAATAATTAGAGAACCACATAGATTTAAATTTACTGTTTATAGGAAACCGACAAATAATGTATCTTATGTCCATTTTTATTCAAGTTATGCCAAAAATATAAAATCTGCTGTTTTTTTTCTCCATGTATCTTAGGGGTCTTCGAATATGTAGTCCTGACTATATAGATAAAGAATAGACAAATATTGAAGATATTGTTACCAATTTATGCTACCCAAAGTACTTTATAGAAAAATGTATAAATATAGCCAAAAAACATTTTATAATTGCAAATTAGAGACAATAGAACCATATAAAAAGCTATTAATTTTTACCCTATCATGATAATTTTATGTCTGTAGTGCCCATTCTAAAACAACTTAATATTAAGGTAGCCTTTAAATACAATCATACATTAAAAAATCTCTTAATAAAGCATAGCCCCAATAATGATAATAATGTAATTTACCGAATTCCATGTTTAGATTGTAATTTATTCTATGTAGGCGAAACTTAAAAAAAAGTTTACATAAGGATCCAACAACACAAAAATGCAGTAATTAAGAGATATCTAAATAATGCCTTAGCTGTCCACAATTCCAAGATGGGACAAGGAATTAACTGGCCAAAATTGATACAATAATCCATAGTAATGATTTTATAAAGAGAAATATCTTGGAATCATTTCTAATCTCCCACACAAAGGAGAGTAAGCTCAAAATTAGCCCAGGGCTGTTTTCGCTAGATCCAATTTTATCACTTTTTCTAAAATCCGACTTATCTGATAGCATTAATTAGTTGACCTCATAGGGAAATGTGCTTAATATAAATACTGTATGCTTTATTTTTTCTTACCATTGTGAATTTGAAAATGTCGAATAGACGAAAGTACGAACTTCAATCCGTCTTTTATTTAGTTTCCTTCCGTGGTACATATATATACAAGAAAGCGAAATTGTACGCGAATGAGCAAATTCCTTGGAGGTTCCTAGCTTAGAGAGATACTGGGTTTGATGGGGTAACGCTTTGAGCGAAGCAGAGTTACTGTGTCTGGTAGCTTAGCAGTAGAGCATCTGATCGGCAATCAGTAGACCCAGACTTGAGTCCCGGCCAGGAATTTTAAACTTTTTTCCCTGGCGTTATCTCTGTCTTCTCGCTAAAGTATTGCCTTCATTGTGCCACCCTCTGCTCTCTTTGATTCTCGTCTTCTTCTAATGTCCCTTTCTCTTACCTCTAAAAAACTCCTGTTTCTTGTCTCATTGCTCGCTCGTGTCCAATTTCTCTTTCTTGTACTGTATTGTTATATAGTCTGCAATGCAAGGTTTCTGCACCTTTCTTTGTGTCTTCAGAATTGTTTTGAAAGGCTGAAAATAAATATGGCGAATGCCCTGTGGTGTGTGTTATCACCCGCAGAACTTGCATTTGCTCTTTATATATATATATATATATATATATATATATATATATATATATATATATATATATATATATTGTCGTAGAATTGTTCATAGTCTGGTCCAATAATTATTCTAGTCCTTGATCTGGACACACTGCTTTTGTTTAAGTTGATGGTATTGACCCTATGACTCAATCTACGATCATATATATATATATATATATATATATATATATATATATATATATATATATAGGTAGGCTTTAATTCCTACTGAACGTGTGAAAGCTGTTTAGAGGCGGGTTGTGCCGTAGCCAGGATTCTTACTATAAAAGTCCCACTTGTTACTGGGGAGGAGGTTTGTGTTTGTTAAATTCTAAGAGTGCATAATACAGGTTGAATAAATTAGCCGAAGGGATTCTTAATTAAAGTCTTGCCAAAGGTACGTCAAAAAGGAGGAGCCACAAATAAACACACGTACAGAAATAAACTTTACTTTACACAAAAATAATAATTAGCAATAGTTAAACGGGCAAAAGGTAAATAAGGATTAAATATTTTACACTGACGTTAAGCGTCTAGATTTATAATGACTCAATGGGAGTATCGATCACTGTTAATTAAATAGGTAATTTAAAAATAGAGGGACACTGGGTTTACAGATTACCATTAATGGTGATGAATTGGAGAGACGACTACTCAGGTCCAGACGGGGTGGTTCGGGTGGCGTTAACACGAGTTCTCGGGGAGAGGGGCATAAGATGACGGGTTCGGGGCTGCTGACTGCAGTTCCGGTTAGTTCACTCCTAACTGGATGTGACACTAACAAATAGCAACTTCCAGTAACGATTTGGATGTTCCTTTTCTTTCTGAAGTTACATTGAGCAACAGAGCGTATTCTTCTAGTCACAGAGTCTGCGGGGCGGGATTTACCTCAGGAACACTTTGAGACAGCGACCAAGTTGTCTCAGCGGCGCGTTGGCAGTCGATACGTTACGGCAACGACTCTCGTTCAACGTGAGGGTTATGCGTTACGCGAGTAGATTTGAGGCACTGCTGTAGAGGGATGAACGGTGATGTTATTTATACCGCGGATTGTGGGAAATCGAGAGAGAGATTCCATTCACGACAATTCGCTTATCGCAGCGCCATTTGGACAATCTCCAAGGTTTCATAGAGAAAGCAAATAAAATTTAGGCTTCTCTGTGAGATAGGCCTTCTATCGTCAGACTTCCTGTCGCCAGTTGGGGGAAGGGTGGGGGTGGGGGGAGAGAGGAGACGAAAGTCAACTCAAACGACAAATTTCTTTCGTTCCCACGATTGTCTGGCGGCATTCGAGTATGTACGTTCCATACCCTCATATATATATATATATATATATATATATATATATATATATATATATATATATATATATATATATATATATATATCAGGAATATGAAGACCCAGGTGATTACACTAATTATTTATTGGCAGACGTTTCGGACCTTTACTAGGACCATCTTCAGCGACTATGTCGACTAATGAGAAGGGAAAGGAACATTAATTTATAACAGTTAAAAGAATGCATTAAATAATGGCTATAAAAGCGGAAGAAGGCAAGTTAAAATAAAAAATTCACTATTATTAAAATTAAAGTAAAAACACTAATAACAATATATAGAATTAAATAATACTACCCAGTGTGATTTTTAAAAAAATAATAGAAAGTGAAATTATAACATACACGGACTTGAATATCACATATCAAAAAACCTGGAGTAAACAAAAAATATCCTATTATATTAAATTGTAAAAAACGACAAAAAAAAACGAAAACAAATCAGAATGACCAAAGTGACTAACCTTTATCGTGGGAGTTGAGAAATCAACTAACTAAACATATAAAACTACTAACGAAATTTGTTCGGTTGGTCGGTTGGCTAGTTAATCTATTGAAGTGTTGGTTGGTTATATTGTGAATAGTTTAATTGAGGAGGAGTAATTATTTAGGTTTAGATTTATTTTATTGATATACAGCCTTAACTTCTCTCGATTTAAAAAACTTAGAGTTACTGTATATCGATAAAATAAATCCAAACCTAAATTATTACTCCTGCTCAATTAAACTATTCACAATATAACCAACCATCACTTCAATAGATTAACTAGCCAACCGACCAACCGAACAAATTTCGTTAGTAGTTTTATATGTTTAGTTAGTTGATTTCTCAACTCCCACGATAAAGGTTAGTCACTTTGGTCATTCTGATTTGTTTTCGTTTTTTTTTGTCGTTTTTTACAATTTAATATAATAGGATATTTTTTGTTTACTCCAGGTTTTTTGATATGTGATATTCAAGTCCGTGTATGTTATAATTTCACTTTCTATTATTTTTTTAAAAATCACACTGGGTAGTATTATTTAATTCTATATATTGTTATTAGTGTTTTTACTTTAATTTTAATAATAGTGAATTTTTTATTTTAACTTGCCTTCTTCCGCTTTTATAGCCATTATTTAATGCATTCTTTTAACTGTTATAAATTAATGTTCCTTTCCCTTCTCATTAGTCGACATAGTCGCTGAAGATGGTCCTAGTAAAGGTCCGAAACGTCCGGCCAATAAATGATTAGTGCAATTACCTGGGTCTTCATATTTCTGCTACATATCAGATTCCAAAGGAACAAATCAATTACCAGTATTATATATATATATATATATATATATATATATATATATATATATATATAATTGAAAGGCCTAGATATTATTTATGCATTAAACGCACTCCATCCTCACGCGACCAACTCCTGTGGTGCTGGAACCACATTATAGAATCGAATATGACTCAAAAATACCTCAAAGATGAGCATTTTGAAGTCTTAGGAAATTCTATAATTGATTCACAGTAAACCATAGCATATTAAAACATATTTGTATGTATATACATATATATTTGTTTATAATTGTGAGGCGTAGATATTAAGTATGTAGTAAAAACTCCGTTTTCTCGGGCCGTAGTACTGTGGGAGTCGAACCTAGTAAACATTCGTTTGAAAATTTTAAACGGTTCACACATTGAACCTTATAAATGGGAAAACAAACTTCCCGCTTTTCTAGTGATTTTTTTCGTAAATAGGAAGATTAACTTCGCGCTTTTTAGTATTTCTCTTTCGTAAATAGGAAGATAAATTTCCCGCTTTTAGTATTTCTTTTTCGCAAATAGGAAGATAAACTTCCCGCTTTGTAGTATGTCTCTTTCTTAAATAGGAAGCTAAACTCCCCAGTATCCAGTACTATATCATGGGTTGGCTATACGTGCCTCCGTACAAAATAGATCTTGTTCTTGAAGTCCACGTGGGTAAGGTAAAAATCGATGGAGTTTTATTGAGGTGACACACCCTCGTCTTTTCCTCCTTTGCTGGCTGTGAACCTTTCGGTGAGCTTACTTTTCTTGTAGATTTCTTCCAAATCTAAAAATTCGGAAAAAAATTATTTCAGCCGTGTTTATGTGTAAGCGGTTGGTGCGTTAGTAACATTTTAAATCTATCATGGGGCTGATTGGACAATTATTACAGTGTTTATGTCTAAAACCTGATTAATCAATTTGTCAACGCTAAGGCTGTTATGCCAAAAATCAACGTAAGAATGACTATTAAATGTATATCAATCCTGATTGGTTGAATTTTTATAGTGTTATGAGTAGACGAATAGAATAGCTATTTATATAGGTGTATTTTTGTGTAAAAGATAGTCAGAAATATATATATATATATATATATATAGGCTGGGTTGATCACTTAACCCAGCCTACAAAACTACAAGAAGGATAGAATGCCTTACTCATACCCTATACCCTAAACGCGATAAAAACCGGATCGTCATTCGTTCCCGTACATAGCCGATTTCACTTGATATCTCTCCGCCTGTACAATCTTTGCTCGCTTGGATCTGGTTCGTGCTTTCAACCAGATCCTTACTTACTGTGACGATATTCCAAAGACTAGCATCCCCATTCTGTTTTATTCTTTAGAAATCGTTTGAATGCCCTATGGTTTTCGAAATTCTGGCCAGACCTTCCAGCGTTTTATGGACTAAATTCTGAGAGGTCTTGCCTTTGTCCTTTGCTACATTGATGACCTGCTAATACTATCTTCCTCGCTCGAGCAACACGTTTCTCACCTTCGTCAAGTCTTTTCTCGCCTTCAAGAGTACGGTATCATACTCAACATTCTAAATGTGTTTTTGGTGTCTCGCAACTCTTCTTCTTGGGACACTACGTTTCGAGTGCCGGGATTAGTCTACTCGCAGTCAAAGTTACCGTGATGTGCAACTATACCCAACCCACATTACGCAAACAACTAAGACGTTTATGTGACATGGTCATTTTCTACCACAGATTCATTCCAAATTGTGCCAAGGGCACAAATTGGAGTCTAAGACCAAAAAGAACTCTCTTCTCGAGTGGTCTACTGAGGCGTGCGATTCGTTTTCTCGCAACAAAGAGGCTATTGCCCGCGCTGTGTTATTGGCTCATCCTTCTCCAGGAGCCCCCATCAGCGTCGCTTCAGATGCATCATCAACTCACGTAGGTGCAACCTTGCAGCAGATGATTGGTTAACTATGGGAACCCCTTGCTTTCTTCTCTCATTCTCTTTCTTTTCTGACTCCCAAAAGAGATATAGTACATTCTCACGTGAGCTACTTGGTGTATACCTTGAAATCCGTCAATTCCCTCCATATTTGCAAGGGCATGATTTCACTATTTTTACTGACCTTCAGTCAGTGCTTGCTCATCTCGTTCCACGTCTTCGGTGCACACTGCAGTTGCTACTCGTCACCTTGACTTTATCCCGTAGATGACGAGCGACATTCGCTATGTTCCTGGCCCTTCAAACGTCGTATCAGGCATGCTTTCTCGCATTTCCGCGATTTCGGGCACGCAGCTCTCTCACACAACACCCGTCTATCATGCGACAATAGCGCTGGTCCAGGAACAGGATGAAGACACGCAAACACTGCGTCACTCTTCCCAACTCGTTGTTCGCGAAATGGAATTACCAGACAGTCTTTCAGGCGCATCATGGTTGACTATTCATCGTCTGACTGTCCTCGTCCCCTCATTCCTCTTTCTTACCGTTGGCATTTTTTCGACCAACTTCACGGACTTTTCCATCCCGGCATCAATGCAACACGCAAGCTCTTCACACACCGCTTCATATGGCCAGGTGAGAATGCTGTCGTTGCTAAATGGACTCGCTCATGCTTGGCATGTCAGCGTGCCAAAGTCCATCGCCGCAAGAAATCTCCTCTGGTCCCTTTTCCTCTTATTTCGTCACGTTTTGAGGCAGTTCACGTCGATCTACTAGGTCATCTTCCTTACTCCCATTGTTGCAATTTTCTCACCATTATTGATCGTTTTACTCGTTGGACAGAGGCAATTACTGTCCTGGACATCAGAGCCTCCACCGTCACTCGAGCTTTCGTCTCAGGATGGGTTGTTCGTTCTAGTGTTCCGTCCACGATTATGACTGACTGTGGTCGCCAAGTTGAATCCCACCAATAGGATGCACTCATGTCAATGATTGGCTCCTTTCGCCTACGTACCACTGCGTACCATCTTCAGAGCAATGCCGCGGTTGAACGTCTGTACAGGCCCTCGAAGCAAGACTACGTTCCAAATATACCAACATCAGTTGGGGGGAAAAGCTATCTTTGATTCTCCTGGGTATTCGCTCGTCCTTGAAAGAGGATTTGGCCTGTTCTGTAGCTGAACTGGTGTACGGTACTCAGCCTTGTCTCCCTGGTCAATTATTTTCTTCTTCTGACCGATCTCTACCTTCTCACCTCGATCTTGCTTCTTATGTACACGATTTTGTATGGGTATGGCTGAGGTTAAGCCTACCGTCCTTAGAATGACTGCTAACCATAAAACCTTCATGCCGAAAGATAGGAAAAAATGTTTCCATGTTTTTGTCCGTCGGAATTCAACTCGCTCTTCCTTGCAACCTGTCTATAATGGACCCTTTCTCTTAATCTCTAGTTAGCCAAAGTTCTTCGTCCTTCAGCTTGGCATCAAGCATGATTCTGTTTCCCTAGACCACCTGAAACCAGCCTTTATTGAAAATATTCACCTTGAGCACCCTCTTCCCACTTCTTCTCCCACTATAACCTTTTATGGTCCAGGATGTCCCCAAAATAACCCCCAAACCAAACTTACAAACGCCCCTGATACACAAACTTCACTTTCCGTTTTGCTGCCTCTGCCTTTTGTGGCGCAGGAACCCTCTTCGGCAGTGGTAGTCAGTCAGGAGCAAATATTTCCACTATTGGTCGTCCGTTAGCGGAAAACTAGATTGAAGACTCCTGCGTCCAGCTTGACGCTATCTCGGAAGGAACCAAGAAGCTGATCACCTTCGCTCTGTCAACCACCACTCGTGTCGGTGCCTCGCCCAACGCAACTGGCACTGTGACACCTTGCGGTCGCGTCGTAAGGAGACCTCGGCGATATCAGGACTAGCAAAACAATATTTAAGAATAAAAGGGGTGTAACTATCTTTGGTGGGGAGTATTTGTATCACTGCCAGATTTTTATAATCCGCAGTTGTCCAAAAGTAAATAAAATAACGTATAATATGTATTTCTGTAGTACTCCAAAAATAATTAAAACTAATTTATCCTTCAAAGTAATTTGCATACAACTTAAGCGGTGTGAAAAGTCAAACAATATATATATATACAAGAAAACCACTTATTGGAGCATAAAGTTTATTATTATTATTAAAACGGTTATTAAAACGGGACTAGTTTCGATATGTAGTTTACCATATCATGTTCAGCCGTTAACTAAGAGAAATCGACAAAGAAAACTGAAATATTGGAATATACAATAACAGGTAACTGACATTAATCTGGAGGCGTTAGCTTTAGGTGATTAAAAATACCCTTTAGAATGAAGTTTGATATATATGGGCTACATTTATGCTGGCCTTCTGACAAATTGAAATTTGGAATTTATTTGATTAGTAAGGATTCAATTATTTTTCTTTTATTAAAATCGCAACAATTGTTAATTATTTGTGCACTAGGAAAATCTATTATATGATTGGCGTTTTTTACATGGTTAAAAAGACTGGAAGCATTACTCGCTCTACGAATGTCCATATATATATATATATATATATATATATATATATATATATATATATATATATGAAATGAATAACTCACAAAGTAGCCCATGAGGTTTGCAATGAATGCAATGTCCCACAGGAAAAATGAAAAGGTGCTTCCAAGTACTTTCGAACTTTATTCAGTTCATTCTCAAGGATAACTACAAGAGAAAATAATATAATAAGGGTATATATATATATATATATATATATATATATATATATATATATATATATATATATAAGCTAGTAAAAGATATAGGGCCGCCTCTATGACAAGAAATCACCAATAAGGAAGTAGGAGATGAATGGGTAAATTCACATTAAGATTTAGCTATAACAGGTAGCAAGGTCAAACCGAGAGGCAAGAAAGAGTCAAAGAACAGAGCAAAAAGGGTTAAAACGATTAATGGCTAAAGCGATAGTCTAAAGAGGGAGATTATGAGAGACACGAGAAGTAAATTGAAACGAAGGGGAGATGGACAAAGAGAGAGGAAGGGAAATAAAATAATGTAAATACAAAATCAATGCATCAATGAAATTGATACATCGGTTTCACATAAAAATGAAAATTGAAAAAAAAAAAGGAATATAAATAAAAGCTAATTTCTCTAAGCATGAGTTTTTTATAACATCAGTTTTAAAAAGGGCAGGGCAAATGTTAAAGTTATTAAATTGGCTTATACATGAACATTCTACAAGGTTTTTTTTTAATTGAGTCATTTGATCAAAAATAAATTTTGCTGAATTCCAATTAATTAAGTGGTTATTTCTTACGACATATCTACAAAAAATGCACTATTATTTACAGCTCTCCTAACATTACATTTATGCTGATTAATACGGACAGATAATTGCTTTCCTGTCTGTCCAAAATATTTACTTGTACAAACAGAACATTCGACCGAATAGACTCCCTCAATATTATTACAATTATTGTGAACTAGAATGTTTTTTTATAGTTGACTCGTATTTAAATGCAACTGAAATGCTAGAGTTTTTTAAAAGACGGGGAAGGTCAATGAAACAAACAGAGAAGGGTAAAACTAGAATGTCGTTAACATTAATAGGGATAGCAGGAGCTGTATTATAGAACGTCTTTTTTGTAGAGGAAAGATCGTTTATAAGAAAGGGATAAGGGTAACATAGTTTATGGCCGATTTCAAAGATATTGGAGAATTCAGAATCCATATATTCAGGACTAACAGCCTGTAAAGCCCATAAAAACATAGATAAAAAAACGGAACGTTTGACTTTGGGACTATGCGCAGAGTAAAGATGAATGTAAGAGTTTGAATTAGTAGATTTGCGATAAATGGAGTATTTAAAACCAGTTGGTGTTCTATGTATAAGAAGATCGAGAAAGGGAAAGGTTCTATTATTTTCAACCTCATGGGTAAATTTAGTGGAAGGGACGAGTGAATTAAGTTTGGTAAGAAAGCTATTAACATATTAGGAATTAGGCCACAGGCAAATGACATCACCAATATACCTGTACCAAACAATAGGGAAGTCAAGGGTAGTAGAGAGGAGTCTTGTTTCAAAGAACTCCATATATAAGTTAGAAAAAACAGGTGAACCCATAGCTAATTAAAACCTTTGAAGAAAATACTTACCTTCGAAAATGAAAACTTACAATTTTGGGTACAAAGTGAAATGAGTTTCATAAAAATAGTAGCAGGTAGTACGGAAAGAACAATATTTTGCAATTTATCATTAAGGAAATTGAAAAGATCTTCCACTGGAACCTTGGTAAATAATGAGCAGACAGCGAAACTAACAAGGGTAAAATTATTCGAATACTGAATGGCATTGAGTTTAGAAATAAGGTCGTAGCTATTGGTAACATGTAACAAGGAGTAACAAGGAAAGAAAGTAGCCTAGAAGACCATACGGTCCATTCAAAGAGAGTATCTTTGGACTAGCAGTCGAGCGGGCACATCTCTGCTCAAATGCTTTACGTCTTTAAACGGTCACTTTTCAAGACCCTGTCTAGTCTTTACTTGAACTGGTCAACAGATTCACTGTTGATAACTTCCACTGGAAGTGCGTTCCAACTACCGCAGATACTGTACGTGAAAACTTTCCACACAGATCGCAGTTGTAATGCTTCAGTTCAAGTTTAAAGCCGTGATTTCTTGTTCTGCTCTCAGCAAGTGTGAAAATAGCCCTGTAGTCAACATTGTCAAACCCTCGAAGTATTTTGAAAACCTCGATGAGCTGACCAAGTAGTCTACGCAGTCTATGAAGATATATTCCCTTAATCTATCTTCATAACTTTTATGTCTGATAGAGGGGGTAAGTTTGGTTGCCCTGGCTTGCACGCTTTCCAATATCGCCATGTCCTTTCGAAATGAAGGACTCCAAAATTGTACGGCATATTCCAGGCGCGGTCGGACAAGTGACTTGTACAAGCACAGTACAATCTCCTTGTTCCGATATCCAAACTGGCGCTTTTATGTAGCCTAGCATCCTTTGGACCCTTTTCTCCGCCTCAATACACTGTTTCGAGAACTTGAGGTCAGTAGTGATTGTTACACCCAAGTCCTTCTCAGTGCCCATGGATTCAATAGCAGTGCCCTTAAGGATATACTGTTATTGGAGGTTTCTGTGGCCGATATGCATCCCTTTGCATTTGTTCACGTTAAAAGGCATTTGCCACGTGTCCGACCACTCCCCAATCTTCCCAAGATCTTCCTGCCGGCGGGCAGTATTTCCTTATTTTGCAACGTTCATACCAAGCTTGGTTTTGTCGGCAAATTTAGAAATCTTGGCCACCATGTCACCGTCCATGTCGTTGACGTAGATGATGAATAGTAGTGGTCCCAGGACAGAACCTTGAGGCACCCCGCTAGTAACGGGCACCCATTCAGAAGCCTGTCAACTTACCACCACCCATTGCCGTCTGCCAATTAGCCAGTTCTCTATCCAGCCGGCTATTTTTCCGTCTATGCCCAGCGTTCGCACTTTTTGGAGAAGACGGTGGTGTGGTACCTTATCAAAGGCTTTCTGAAAGTCTAAGAAGACCACATCCACCGCCTTGTCCCGATCGTGCTCACTGAACACAAAGTGGAAGAATTCCACAAGGTTCGTCAGGCATGACCGTTGCCTTCGAAAGCCGTGGTGGGAACTCCTCAGTAGCAGGTTTGACTCTAAATACGACGTTATTTTGTCCACCATCATGCTCCCCATGAGTTTATTGACTATCGAGGTCAGACTGATAGGTCGTTAGTTCGACGGTTAGCTACGGTCTCCTTTCTTGAAGATAGATGTCACCTCATCTTCACCCCAGTCTATAGGAACGCATTCGGTCCGGATTGACATGTTGAAGATTGCGCTCAGGTGTCGTGACACTTGATCACACACTTCTTTCAACACTTTAGGTAGAAACCCATCCGGGCCAAGTCAGTAATCTTACTTTCCATTTCTCCTTCGGTGAAGTTCATATCCTCCAGCTTTTCCCCCGAGTAGGAATCCCTTGGCTGGGGGATGGGACCACACTCTTCAGTAAACACTGAAGAGAAGTAGTGGTTGAGGAGGTTAGCATTTTCTGCATCTGAGTGCTTTAATGTCCCCTCCTCATTCCTCAAAGGGCCAATCGTTCGACGGATTGGTTTACGGCTGTTTACATATCCAAAGAACTCCTTGGGATTCTCTTTACAGAGTCTGGCCACTCGGAGTTCCTCAGACTGCTTAGCGGCCATTATGTTGGACTTCACTCTCCTGAGAAATGGTCCCAACTAGAAGTGTAAGAAAAGAAGTGAGTCATTTAGAGAGAGCATAAGAAACAAAACTAACAGAACTCATAATAGGGCGTAAAGGGAAGTTGGTTTTTGCGTTTTTACAAGTCCATACAAATAAGGAAGGGTGGCGTTACTCGACTTGAATTTTGAAACTAATACAGGGAAGTTTTTAAGTAATAGCCGTACATTTTAATCGAAATCACTATTAACTTATAGAGTGAGATTTTTCAATACTGGGAGCTAATATATGAATTTTTATCCATAACCACAACAGTTCTAGACGTATCGGATTTTTACGAAGAGTCGATGAAGCACGGCGTTTTAGCCTGACATTGATAAAGACAACCTTTCACAATAGAAATTGAATCACTGAAGATATAACCGAAGTTAACTAAATTGGCCAAACTTTTAGCAATGTAAACAAGAGAGGGGTGGGATAGGATAAAGAAATTCTGACCATATCCTAAGGCTGTAATAATATTTTCATCTAAAACATTGGAGGAAAGGTTGGTAACAGTTTCCGGTCGGCTATCCCTTGTCCAACTGCTATCTTCGATGAAGGTTTGTAGTTTTCGTTTTAGTTTATGTTCCAGTTTAGCAGACTTGATTCTGAGGGTGTCGAAGATGAAGTCTTGTAACACATTAGACCAATTAGAAGGGATGATAGCTGTGAAAGAATGGCGTCTTGCGTTAGCTTCCTTGAATGCAAGTGCAATCTCGTTCTTCAATAAAGAGAGTTTAATATACACAACGCACACACACACACATATATATATATATATATATATATATATATATATATATATATATATATATATATATATATATATATATATATATATATACACGACGGGCAGTCAATAAGTTTTGCGAATCGGTAGGGCTAAACAGAGGAAGGGGGATGGCTGTTTGTAAGGTGGTAGCACAAGTTAGGACAAGTCAGGACCTGCAGCTGCACGCTTCTGCCTCGTCTATTTAAGAAGCAGTAGCTAATCGCAGATCGTCAGATACAAATTTTTCAACAATGGAGAAGGTTGAGCATTACACAGTAATCAAATTATTGACCAAGGAAGGCATGAATGCAAAAGAGATTCATGAACGCATGGTTTCAGTGTATACCGACACCGCCCCTTCCTATGCAACCATTGCTCGCTGGAATATGGAGTTCCGCCATGGTCGTGAGTCCCTTGAAGATGACCCCCGTCCAGGATGCCCGTCAGACGTGACCAACGAGGACAATGTGGCCAGTGTGGAAGAGGATGATCCTCGAAAATCGACGGGTAAAAGTCGAAGAAATCGAGCGAGAACTTGGAATATCACATGGAAGTGTTATCAACGACAATTTGGCAATGACCAAGGTCTCTGCTCGTTGAGTCCCTAGAAACCTCACGAAACCTCACGCCCCATGATCGACTTCGGAAGAGCTGCTGCTCCTGTAGAACCAAGACCCAGCGGGATTCGAGTCACGCATAGTGACAGGTGATGAAACGTGGGTCCATCACTGGGATCCCGAGACCAAGCTCGAAAGCATTAGCCTGGAAGCACACGGGCTTTCCGAACCCCATCAAGTTCCGGACCCAACCCTCAGCCGGGAAGATCATGGCCACTATCTTATGGAGTTCTGAGGGAGTGTTGATGGTGGACTATGCGCCTCGTGGAAGGACCATCACAGGCCAATATTACGCCGAGGAACTAGCTGAGTTGAAGAAGTGCATCCATCAGAAGCGGCGTGGCAAGTTGACACGCGGTGTCCTGCTCCTCCACGATAATGCCCCTGTTTACAAAGCCAGAGTTGCACAAGCTGCCCAGCGCGAGTGCCGAGTCAAGGAGCTCAACCCCCCCCCCCCCTCCCTTCCTACACTCCAGATCTGGCCCGTAGTAGAGACTTCTTTTTATTCCGCCAGCTCAAGGCTGCACTGCGTGGACGCCGCTTTGGGGACGATGAAGATGTCTAGCTCTGCGGCCAGAAGTGGATTGAACAGCAGTCGGGAGATTTCTGTTTGTTGGGAATTCGAAGCCTCAGGGACAAGTGGCGCAAGTGCATTGAAGTCGAGGGTAATTATATTGAAAAATAATAAAACACTTTTCCTAATATATCGTTTCCTTATATCCGAATTGTAAAACTTATTGACCGCCCCTCGTATATACATATATATGTGTGTGGAACTCCTTTTGAGAGAGTTTAATATACACAACTATATATATATATATATATATATATATATATATATATATATATATATATATATATATATATATATATATATATATATATATATATGTCGTCGTATAGGAAGGACGGAGTGATGGAAGGATGTTCGTGAGTATTGGTTGTTTACGTACTACTCCTTGATTAACGTTATATCTCTCTAAGAGTGCTATATGTGATTTCATAATTATTATCTAGGGTCTCAACTTCTTTAAACTTTAAAGGTTCCCTGTGCCATAAGTAGCGATTCGAAGTTAGAATAAACAAAATTGTTAAACAAACTAAAACTTTAATTAAAACACAAAAACTAAAATAAACCTAAACCACAGAAATATTACAAGTTTAAAGGCAAAATAAGGCCTTCAATAATTTTTAAGGAAGGCTTTATAACTTGACATTATAATGTTGGTTAACTCGCTACTCACTTCAATATAAAAAAATAGGCTAATTGTCTCTACTGGAGTTTAAATTTCTTGGTTGCTCTGGGAGCGAGTTTGAGTCTGACCGTGAACTCAATGAGCCCAGACACCTCAGGAATACGATGCGTTCTTTGACGCGTGCCTCGACCAGATGGTTGGCGGCGGACGGGATAACTTGACAGTGACAAGGGAGTTAGGCGGGTGTGGCAGATGGATGTCCACACGGTATTCGGGAAGGGGGGTCTTCTTCAAGTGCGAGAACTATCACGGTGCTTTAGAATGCACCAGGATAGACGGGTTTTTTTCTGACGAGAGTAAGTTGAACTTGGTTCTTAAAGCAAGTTAACTTAGAGTTCGGTGTGACCACCGGGTAACGGGCTCGAGGAGGAGCTTTTCTTGTTCTTTTCGGAATTCGTCAAGGGCGAGGAGTGTACTCGGGAGGGGGGTCTTCTTCACGGGCGAGGACTGTACTCGGGGAGGGTTCTTCTTCAAGGGCGAGGATAGGGGGGGGGGGGTCTCTGACGAAGATAAGTTAAACTTGAACAAGTTAACTTGAAGTTCGGTTTGCTAAACAGGAACTAGCTCGAGGATGAGCTACTTCTTAGTCCCCTTGGTAGTCTGGCCTCTCTTGCAGGGGACTTCGTAGCCTGGATGACTCACGGATTCTACCTAGTTTTTCACAAATGTTTGATATTTATACCTCGTCACCCCACTGGGGTAGGGGTAGGAAGGAGGGGGGGGGCATGTGGACGGGCTGCAGGAGGGTTCTTACTCCAACGGTTTTTCTCGTCAAGTCTTACCACTGGTCCAGCTGGCCCTTCGAGCTTGAGAGAAACGCGTCTCCAATTTCGTACTTGACGTGAAATTGAATATACTCTCGTAGGGGAGATCTTGCAGTTTAAACCGTTTAGCTTTTCATAGGGACGAGTGGCGAGGGGCTGTGGTTACGAGATTGACCCAAGTTGCCTGGCCCAGATGTTTTGCGGTCAACGTTCCGTGTCTCAACCCGGAGAGACGGGAGAGGGTCGATTCCCCTACAATATATATATATATATATATATATATATATATATATATATATATATATATATATATATATATATTTGTGTGTGTGTCTGTTCTGTATATTAAACACTCTCAAAAGGAGTTCCAATACTGTAACTACATAAACTCAAAAAATTTTAAACGCAATCTTCAACTCTTGCCTGCGCCTTCATCCATAAAGGTTAGTTTATAAAATAGTTCCACTATCCAGGTTTGTAAATTCATCTCAAACGTGATTACTCTACTTATAGAATTTTCATTCATTACAGACCCCAATTTACTTATTACCGTTGTGATTCCTTTAACATCCTTTTTACATTGTTTGTTCTTATATTATCATATTTAATAACTTTTACATCTACTCATTATCCCGTTAACACTATATATCCTATTAACATCTATTTAATTTCCTGTTACTATTAATTCGATTACCAATTATTATCTTGTGAATTGTCACTTTTTATTCTTTTACGTATCCATTAAATAATAACTCGTATTCTAATTTATATATTTTTTTTCTCATGGTTCAGGATCAAAATAGTCTGATTCTAGGGAATTGTTTGTGCTGAATTTAATAATGACATTCGTATAGCTGTATCGGGCTCAGTTTTCCAGAATCAGCATATCTATATATTTGGTGCACCATGTTATTCATAAACTAATTTATATGTTCATTGGTTCCACTTATGCAATATTTTTTGCCTAATTTGTGCTTTTTTGTTTGTTTCATATTGCTGGTTCATGATAGTGCATATCTACAACTGCCTAATTTCTAATCACTCCGAACTTAACAAAATATGGAACGTGGCAAGTGCGTGAACGATGCTGATCGTTTTTGTTACATATGTGGCGCCTTCACTCCTGGTAACCTCAAGAAATCAATCACGAAAGCTGTTCGACTGAACTACAAAAGTTACTTAATATGTCCTTTGGGTGATCAAGACAAGAAATGGGCACCTCATATATCTTGTAAGTCTTGTGTCAACAACCTGAGCGAGTGGATGTGTGTTAAGCGAAGCTCAGGAATGCGTAAGCCCGTAACGCAGCCATCTCCACTAAGGTGAGCCCCTGGGGAGGTCGAACCCGCAGAACGGTTCCAAATGGGCGCGGTGCTCGTAGGCCTGGATGATCGAAGAATAAAAGATGCCTTCTTTACCTGAGAGGCATATGAAGTCCTGGGTCATGCAGGTTGCGATAGAACCAATTCGTTGGCCTCTCGAAACGAGAATTGCTCAGAAGATTAAACAGCCAGAACCACTTTCTCTAAAAGATAGGAGAAACATTGCATTCAAGAACCCTGATCTGTCTCGTAATGATGCAGCTCTACCAGAGTGGCGCCAGGGGAAGGTAGAATCCGCAAAAGGGTTCAGAATGGGCGCGGTGGTAACCATATACTTGGGCATACATGACAAAGACTCGTCATGTGTGTCCCTCGTGCATATTTCGGGTTAATCTGACTTGGCATGTCTATAAACGTGATTTGAATGGCCGAAGCGTTGGCAGTAATAGAACCTCCGCGGAGAGGCACGTGTGCTTTAACACAGAACAATATCAGACAACAGACACTGACTCAGGAAGGGTGTTACGATCGAAGGTGACGAAGAATGTAGTGATAGATCTCGAGATCTCTTCCTGTTTCCTTATCTTGGTCAACCTTGATCCCTTTCTGGTCGACTTCCTTTTCTGTGCTGTCCTCTTCGGACTAATCCACGATTCCCCTCGCCAAAACTACTCCTTTTGCCAAATTCATGCTAGAGTGCGGTGTTAAATCCACTGGCGAGGCACTATGTCTGGATGGCACTAATCATATGCGCCTGCGCAGGGTCAGCCACATTTACCAGAAGAGACCATTCTGAGAAACAGTAATCTAGGTTTCCCTACCAAGTATCCAAGCAATGGCCTGACGCTGATGGAACAGGTGTCCTATATACAAAATCTTTCCATCAGTCGAACGAATAAAGAGAAAACACGTAAAGCTCGTAGACATTGGTTAACCCTTCAATGAGGGAGCCCGGCGTCTCCGAGGCTTCGCTGACCTTACTTTTCGTTGTGGAATTCTTTGGACTTACTCTTCCCACACATAGCTGTCTATCTCCCTCCCTCTCTGGGAGGAAAGAAGGAGAGGAGCCTCTGTTCTTTTTTACGATTTATTTTGGGGATTGGAGTGCGGGCAGTGAATCATCTTCTCTCCTTCTTTGGAAGGGGTCCCAAGGCCAGACAGGCCAGCTGAAGCCTTATCCTTTTCCGAAAATAAGAACTAATCAGCTACTTTGAGTCACCCCTAAAGGAGGCGGTGCCGTCTTTCTTATTGGATAGTGGCGGACTTTGACTCAGGAGTATTTATTACGAAGTCAGTGTTTGCTCCTAAGGAAGACCCTACCATTTGGGGCTGGGACCCCTCCGAGTTCATGTTTACATCTAGCCATCTACCCGTTGTGTCGAGGATCACTACCGAGGAAGCAAAAGACTGGGCTTATTAATATGATATTCGTCTTTGGGGCCGGCATGTCAACCTCCATCGTAAAATAGTGGTGTCAAGTATGCTGGCATGGTCCAGGGTCTAATAAAGGGAGTAGGCACCAGCGGACCCCACAACTCTTTGCCCCTTTAAGGGAGTTTCCCAATTCAACAGTGCCCACTGGGAACGCGAATCCTAGCGACACGATCACTGCGTACCTTTTTTGTTCTTTGTAGACCCCCGGCAAAGAAGAGAGGGTTCTGCCGCTAGTGGAGAAGAAGGGTCATTCAGAGACGACTCTAACGAAGACATGGGAGAGCCTTGAACCTATCTCTGATAAAAAACTAGGGAAAGGGGGGGGGTATAGAATTGGTACATTAACCATCCCGGAGGAGGATATGTACATTAAAGCCCCCCCTTCCCCTTGTGGGGAAAGCCGGAGAAGCGAGCTCTATGAGGAGAAGCGTGGGAACGGTAGCTGGCGAAGAACAGTAACTGCCTACCCTGATTGATCTCCCCGCCGCTTTGGGCAGTTGGAGCTAACATCTGTTTTAAGAAGACCACATAAGGCCCTTAAACGACGCTCTAACGTTACAATTACCTACGAGACCCATAAACCCGTGGTTAGCTCACAAAAAAGCGGTGCTAGTCAAAAGGCACGGCAAGGAGTGGGGGTGGTTGAGAGTCTCTCTAATTAGCAAGCCAACTTGGGCACCCCAGTGCCAACCTCTGCACTTCTCGCTCTCGCCAGCTGCGAACTTACCATTCGCGTTTCCCTCCCTGTGGCCTGGTCACTTCCCCCTTAGATGGGGCGGTGATCCACCTATAAATAAGCCCCGAAAAGAAAGAGAAGAGATTAGAAGTCGATACGAAAGTAGAAGGATCAGTTCGTGAAGATCGATCCTTTAGGCAGACAAGAAGATTAGAATTCGATAAGAGAGAAGAAGGTTCAGTTTGTGAAGATAGATCCTTCAGCCATACAAGACTATTTCTGTGAGAAACAATAGGATAAGATTGAGAAAATTGATCCCCCCTTCCCGGACCGAATTAACATAAATAGTCAATCTTTATATCGGTGCTAAACCAAAGAATCCTTTACAGACATAGAAGAAGTCTGCCTGGAGAAAAGTAAACCCACTCACTCTCGAGTGACTCTCACATCTCAAGCTCCGTAAGAGTGAGAGGAGAAGAACCCAGCCCCAACGAGGTCCTGTTCTTTAATTACGGTAAAAATTTCACCGAATACCCCAAAAGCTAGGAGAATACTCTATGTTGAAGAATCAGACACCAAGAGGCGTCAAGGTCATTCCCAATAGGACTCTTGGAGAGAAGAGCACCCTAACTCTCGCCGTCTTCTTATTTTAACCAGAGGCAAGTGTGCAATAAGAAGTTACATCGTCTCACCTCTCTCCCGCCATACCACCTCGACGAAATTCAATCCTCGGACACAACAACACACCAAAGCGAGAGATAAGCCCTCCGGCGACATCCTGCAATCCCTAATCCCTCCTGTCATGTAAGTTAGAAAAAATATTTATATTCATATTGCGATAGTAGGAGTTTAGTACGTCTCACGTTTTAATGGGAGTAGAAACCATTGTTCGTGAACCTCGGTCATATTGGCTAGTAGACGAGAGTACTTTAATTTAATGTTTATCGCTAATCAAATAGGGTCGCGATAAAAATACTAATCGGCAATTGGTGTGTTTACGTGTAGCCTATTTGTTTATTTTTGTCATCGCAGTCGTTGCGATAGGCCTAGATACCAACCGGAATAGTCGAGTTTAACATTGAGACAAGGATAGAAAGGTGATAATTGTTTGTTTGTCATAGTTAAGGGTTACATTTAAAATATATGTTTATTTTGGGATAACTCTTGTGTTTCCTCTTATCCTTACGTGTTGAAATAGCTCTTCCTTAAGAACAAAACAACTGAATTAGCACTCTTAGATCAAAGCCTACTTCATCAAAGAAGTACCTCACGTACCACAAAGCATACCGCGAGAAAAGTGGCGTCAAGAGTGGAGTGATAAAAAAGGGCATCCTGCTACAGGGGGTATCTCCGTTGTACAGCTTGACCAAACATATAAAGTGGGTACCCCTTTACCACAATCGCGTAGATAGTAGGGAGCCCCTCCATTACTCAACGGGGCACCTAGGAGGACGAGGCTGCGCTTGTAAGCGGTTCTCCATCTCCATGCATTAGAGGTCGCCTAATATTTCGTTCCCTTGTCGCCATGATTGCAGTTTTAAAAAGAAAAAAAGTCCCCATAGGGTCAGAAATTTTTTTTAAATTGTTTGAATTTCACAGATTAGAAATTAAATAAACGTAGCTCATATTTTTCTTTGATTAGGGCGGGTAGAAACGCTTCTTTCAGTTTAGGCAGAGGGAGGGAAATGATATTTCAAGTGTTCTTAGTCGCCTGATGTAGGAGGTCCAGTTCGGTTGGACTGTGGTGTAGTGCAGGGGTCGGCAACTTTGTTCTACATAGAGGATAATGCCCATCTCTATGAGCTGATGGTGGGCCACATCTGCCGCCATAGTTAATAAATAGAGGCAATAATACTACAGGCTTATATTTGACATATCATCATCATCATCACTAACTCTATAATTTAAGAAGGGGATTTTTGAAAAATTAATAAATGTTTTTATTTTCCTTAGTGGACAAATGACGTTTTTGTTATCAAACTTATTCCTAATAATTTTTGTATAATATCAATAAAAAAAAAAGTGAAGTTCAGAAATAAATATAAGTATTGAAATTTTGCGAATAATTTTTTAAAACCCAAAGAATTACAAATGGTGAAGTTCAGAAAATAATTTTTTATATATCTTCTTCTACAACTATATTTTAGCAACGTAATATTTTGAAAGGGGGGAACTTTAGTTTAGAGTTTCTTTTTAAAATTATTATAATTGGCAAAGTTCAGAAAATTTATTTAAATTTAACCATGGTTGCTTTTTGGGGGATTTTAAATTTTAATCTTAGTAGAGAAGCGCAAGCTTTTTCCTTAGGGGAGAGTTGCGAACCATTGCCTGGTTTATCCATAACCTTATATTTTAAGAACGAGATTTTTTGAAGGTTTGAATAAGATTTTTTCTTTTAGTTCGGTTGTCACCTAAGTACATAGATTTAATTTTTTTATCCAAGTTATTATTAATAATTCCTTTATAATATTAAAAAATAAAATGGTAAAGTTCAGAAATAAATATAAGTATCGAATTTTTGTGACTTTTTTAAAACTAAAAGAATTACAAATGGTGAAGTTCAGAAAATTTATTAAAATTTTGGCATGGAAATTATTATAGCAAATTTAGATGGAGAAAAGAAAAAAGAATCATGATAGGCCGTAGAACACAGAAGAAGAAGAAGAAGAAGAAGAACTACAGAACTACAGAATCTAGGACCAGCAAAGACCCTAAGGTCCGCTCGAGGCTAGTCCGCTACACTAAATCAAAAACTACGATACACCCTTATCTACGAGTGTATCTCTAACATGCTATTTTTTTTTTATTTTAATACTATCTACTGTACACACTTATCTACATGTGTACATTATCGTGCAATTTTAACTAATCAAACTAGGGGTCGGGGGAGATAGAAAGTTTTTCTTCTCATCTTCCGCAGCCACTCGACTGCTAGTGGTGAAAAGCTAATTTAGGGATAGAGACTACTTATAGGATAGGCGGAAAAGAAATGGGACATCTAAGCTACACATGCAGAGAATCGCCGGCATCATTTTTAGTCATCATAATTTCATATCCTTAAACCTCCGCTCCAAACTCTCTCTCTGCAAGGACGTTTAAATTCACAGTGCTCAACTACGTTATATTTAAACTATTCAAATGCACGTCGAGACGATTTTTGAACATATTAACCGAAGTGCTATCTACTACGTGGGTGGGCAGCAGATTCCAATTTTGAGTAACTTTAAATGTAAAATAGTTTTGGGCTATACTAGTGTTAAAACGCTTGTTCACTAATTTTAACCCGTGCTGACGAGTATTTCCCCTATGATCCAGTTCGAACAGATTGCGAAAGTCAACGTTTGAGAAACCCTTTAGTATTTTAAATACTTCTATTAGCTGGCCACGTAATCTTCTGCGTTCTAGCGATGGCAAATCTAAAGCCCTGAGCCTTTCCTCGTATGATCTATTCCTCAGCTCTGGAATTAATTTCGTAGCCCTACGCTGCACTCTTTCTAATTGCGCGATATCTTTCATTAAATATGGAGCCCAAAATTGAACAGCGTATTCGAGAAGTGGCCGCACAAGGGATTTATATAAAGGTAAAATTACATCCTTAGATTTGAAGGTGAAATTACGCGCGATATAACCCAAAACGCGATTTGCTTTTTTACACGCATCCGCGCATTGCTTCGAGAATTTAAAATCGTCTGAGACTAATACTCCCAAGTCTTTTTCTAATTTAACCGCGTCGAGAACTTGGCCTTTCATGGTATATTCTACTCTTAAATTATGGCAACCGAAGTGCATTACCTTAAATTAAATTCCATTTGCCACTTGTCCGCCCAATTGGCAATCGAGTTTAGGTCCCCCTGCAATTTATCGACATCCGATCTTACATAGGCACGATTGCCCAGCTTCGTGTCGTCCGCAAATTTCGAAATCCGACTAAGTATGCCTTTATCTAAATCGTTAATATAAATTAAAAACAATAAAGGGCCTAAAACAGAGCCCTGCGGTACCCCACTACTAACGCTGGCCCAATCTGAACATTCCCCATTTATTACCATCCGCTGCGAGCGATCTTTCAGCCAATTTCTAATCCAGTTTAAAATCTTACCAGTCACCCCAATCGCTTTAACTTTCATTAATAACCTTTGGTGGGGGACGGTGTCGAACGCCTTTTTAAAGTCTAAATATATTACGTCTACAGCTTTGCTTTCATCGTACACGCAAATCATTTTGTGGAAGAATTCGAGCAAGTTAGTCAAGCACGATCTCGCACGCCTAAATCCATGTTGGGTATCGTTAATCAGCTTATTTGCCTCGAGGTGGCTCACTATTCTATCTTTAATTACAGATTCTAAAAGCTTCCCAACTACCGAAATTAGACTAATAGGCCGAAAATTCGTTGCTTCAAATCTATTCCCCTTCTTAAATATAGGTGTAACGTTTGCTCGCTTGAAATCCAACGGAACTACGCCATCCTCTAATGAGCGATTGAAAATTTCACGCAATGGCTTAACGAGTTCATTTTGAAGCTCCTTTAAATGAATTGGATATACCCCATCGGGGCCCGGAGATTTCGACTTTTTCATTAGCTTAATAAATTTAAGGATTTCCTCGTCATTTATAGTTACATCGGATATGCAATTATCAGCACTACGAACTTCCCCAATTAACGATTCCAATTCGGAAGAATCTTCCACAGTAAACACGCTCGTAAAATGCTCATTTAAAATTTTGGACATTTCTGTCGGAATTTCAGTCAAACGACCATCCTTATCTTTGATCGGCCCTATCGATCCTTTTACGGGTTTCCTATTATTTACGTACCCATAAAACCGTTTCGGTTCATTCTTCGAATCCTTTGCGAGGTTTATTTCATACTTCCTCTTCGCATCTCTGACCGCACGTTTAACTTCCCTACGAGAATCTATGTAATTTTGCCGACTTATAACTGACCCATTGTTTTTATGAATTTTAAATTTTCTATTTCGGTCCCGGATTAAGCGTAGTATTAACGGACTAAGCCACGGAGCTCTCACCGACTTCCCGCTCTTACGCACATACTTAACCAAATCAGAATTCACACGAAGCAGCGTACATCGAAGTTCTGCGTACATCTCTCCTACCGACCTGTTCTCGAATCGTATTCCCCAGTCTATATCCTTAATCCTTTCGCGAAAAATATCGAAATCACAGCTACCAAAACGAGGGATGAGCTGCGAACTCATTCTAACTTCTACGCAGGTGTTTAGTTCGAATCTAATCGCATTATGGTCGCTGGAAGCTAAATGTTCACCCACACGTACGTTTTCTAACAATGACTCATCGGTTGCCATGATTAAATCAAGAATATTGCTATCACGAGTAGGCTCTTCCACTTTTTGTACGAGAAAATTCTCCAACATAAAGTTTAATAGCCTCTCCCCCGGTTTATCAGAAGTAAGGTTGCTAAAGTTAACATTAGGTAAATTAAAATCGCCGCAGACTAACGTGGTCCCTTTTCTAATCCAAGACGTAAGCGTATCGAAGAGTGCAGCATCTTCTCTTTCCAATTGGCAAGGCAGACGATATACTACGACTAAGTTAATTTTATTTATAGCATCTAAACTTAGCTGGACTAATAAAGCATCACTTCGCATATCATCCTTAGACGAGTCCATCGTTATGGCGTTTAGATCCACTTTTATATACATTAATACGCCCCCTCCTCTACCGGTTTGTCTATTTCTGTAATGAATTTTGTACCCCGCTATATCGAACTCGCAAACACTGATCCCCGTATGAGTGTCTAACCATGTTTCACTTAGGAATACGAGGTCGAAATCACCCTCTAGAATAACGGCTTTTATTTCGGCATATATGCATCCCAGTTTGCGCTTTACGTTAACTCTTCTATAACACTCAGATCCGTTCCGTTTCCCTGCACCCCGTCGATAGTGCCCCCTTCACGCGCGGGCCGGCCCGGTGCATCGGCATCACGTGGCCGCGCAACTCTCCTACCTAAAATGCTACGTACGGACTCGTCTAAGATCCTACCCAGCCGACTATTACCCACATCGCTTAGGTGAATTCCGTCCTTTTGGAAAAGTGACGTTTGGTCCTGGAATGAATCCCATACGTTAAAAAAGCTAACACCAGTTTCTCGACACAACCGCTTAAGACATTCGTTAGTATAGATCGCTCTAGATTGGAGGCGCAACGTGGATTTAAGTCGGGGGAGAACACCAATAATTCCCACGTTGGTTGCTTTGGATTTCGCCGTATCTATCATGGTTCTGGCACGATAAACTATATCTTCCGGGGTGCTGTCATACCTATGGACGTCGTTGCCCCCTACCATCGTGATGATCGTTCGTTCACCACGCGTATCTTCCAATTTCTCGATCTCGGCGGCCACGTTGTTAATGCGGCCACCGGGATAGCAAAAGCGCTTACGCTTAGAAGGGTTACGCGCAGCAAACTCCTGATCCTGCCTTCTAATTAAGGAGTCCCCCATTAAAACGGTTTCCTCTTCCCCCTCGATAGGAGTTAGCAACGCGAAAGGGTTCGAACAGGGTAAAATGAAGTTCTGATCCCTCGTTGGTCTAGCCCCATTTCTAACACGTCGAAATTGCGATTCCTGAGGCCTAAACGAGTTTAAAATTCGTTGTTGCTCGTCAACAATTACCTGATGATTCGAATTTGCAGGCCGCCTATCTCTATTACTATCTTCCCTCCCGCGCATGTCGTGAATAGCAGAGTCTAGTTTGGAATTTAAGTCATCGACTTTACGGTTAGTCGAGATCACATCCCTCGCAACGGTATTTAATTCCAGTTTGATCTCGCTGATCGCACTTGACAACTTGCGTTCAAACGCTTCGTTCAACATACAAAAGCGACATATTCTAATTTGCTCAAGGTTCGAGGGAACGTAAATTTCCTTATTAAATGAAGCAGCGCACCTTGAGCATTCGATCTTTATAACGGGCATTGTCGGTTTTTTGTTTTTTTTTAATTCGGAACTAATTTGGAAAACAAGCTGCACAAGCTAATATACTGTAATTGAAAGATCGAACTTTATAATACGGCGACGAATATTGAATAGGCGATATATATAAAAGTATTCAGTAGCAGAGGCACGATAAATTCTGAGCAGAGTGAAATTAGCGGGAGCACAGAGCGAGCACGTCTTTTCAGTAGAGAGTCGGTGGGACGAATGAAGTAGAGAGTCGGTGGGACGAATGAAGAGTCGGTGGGACGAATGAAGAAGAAGAAGAAGAAGAAGGAGAAGAAGATGAAGAAGAAGATGAAGATGAAGAAGATGATGAAGATGAAGATAAGGAAAAGGGTGTTCAGGGTGTTAAAATACAGTCTATAAAGGGGATTAAAAAAGGCGGTTAAGATTAGTAAATAAGGCCGTAGGCCACACACCCGCAGGGGTGCCTGTGTAACCAAGCTCTTCCTGTTAAGGAAGAGAACAGCGGCTTCTATATATATATATATATATATATATATATATATATATATATATATATATATATATATATATATATATATATATATATATATATATATATATATATATATTTACAAATTTTGTTGAAGTCCATTGTGTATTTTGCCTTAATTAATTTCCTTTGGCAACTTTCTCTTCTTCTAACTATCTTTTTTATTCCATCTTGTAGATGGTGGATTATTTGTCCAGTATTCATCGCTTTTTTAAATGAATGTGTTTGGTAAAAAACAAACTAAATTGTTAAGCTTTGGATCTTATTCGATCATCTTCGGAGCGTTATGGAATTTCATGCCTCCTTTGTCCTGACTTGTCCTAACTTGTGCTAACACCCCCACAAACAGCCATCTCCCTTCCTCTGTTTTGCCCTACCGAGTCGCAAAACTTATTGACCGCCCCTCATGTATATATATATATATATATATATATATATATATATATATATATATATATATATATATATATATATATATATATATATACACACGAGGGGCGGTCAATAAGTTTGTGGGGGTGTTAGGACAAATTAGGACAAGTCAGGACCTGCAGCCGCACGCTCCTGCCTCGTCTATTTAAGAAGCAGTAGCTGATCGCAGATCGTCAGTCACAAGTTTTTCAACAATGGAGAAGGTTGAGCACCGCGCAGTGATCAAATTTTTGACCAAAGAAGGCAAGAATGCAAAAGAGATCCATGAACGCATGGTTGCAGTGTACACCGACACCACTCCTTCCTATGCAACCATTGTTCGCTAGAATAGGGAATTCCGCCATGGTCGTGAGTCCCTTGAAGATGATACCCGTCCAGGACGTCCGTCAGACGTGACCAACGAGGACAATGTGGCCCGTGTGGGAGAGGATGATCCTTGAAAATCGACGGGTGAAGGTCGAAGAAATCGAGCAAGAACTTGGAATATCACATGGAAGTGTTATCAACGACAATTTGGCCATGACCAAGGTCTCTGATCGTTGGGTCCCTAGAAACCTCACGAAATCTCCCGCCCCATGATCGACTTCAACGTCGTCAAAGTTCGGAGGAGCTGCTGCTCCTGTACAACCAAGACCCAGCGGGATTCGAGTCACGCATAGTGACAGGTGATGAAACGTGGGTCCATCACTGGGATCCCTAGCGACTACTTTTTATTCCGCCAGCTCACGGCTGCACTGCGTGGACGCCGGTTTGGGGACAATGAAGATGTCCAGCTCGCCGTCCAGAAGTGGATTGAACAGGAGTCGGAAGATTTCTGGTTGTCGGTAATTCGAAGCCTCAGGGACAAGTGGCGCAAGTGCATTGAAGTCGAGGGTAGTTATATTGAAAAATAATAAAACACTTTTCCTCATATCTCGTTTCATTATATCCGAATTGCAAAACTTATTAACTGCTCCTCGTATATATATGCAAAGGTTACACAGATCAAAAGAACAGAGATCTTATAAATGACCCCGAAAAAGCCACGAGATCTCTGGTTATCCAGACTTGGTGATGAACTAGAAGAAATGTGCTTCGAATTTGGATAACATACGAGTATATAAACATATATGGAAGTGTTCAAAAAAGGTCCGTGAATAGTGTAAACATAATGTGTCAATTATTAAAAAAAAAAAAAAATTAATTCTAAAATCACCCTTCAGAAATAGGGTGAAGTTCTTTTCTATTTGTGTGATGAAATTAGTAAAACAAGTGCGCCTAAGTTAGTAAATGTCTCACTAAAAACTATGTTCGATTTATATAGTTTTTTTCATAAGGTATTATGTACTAAGCATTTTGAAAATAACCCAGTTTAATTAGTTGGGCCTGGGATTACGTTACAAGAGGACGAGTTATGCTTTTCGCATAAACACGAACATCACGGAGGAAAATCTCCCCATTCCTAAGTTTGGGTTTTTGTAATTGTAGATACATCGACGACACCAGTCAAGGCTCTTTGGAAATAGTCCAACAAGGCGATGCTGGTACTATTTTACCCAAAATTAAAAAGGTAATTAGGCAATGCTCGAATGTGCACTCGGACGAATGGAAGGCCTACCAAACAATCAGTAACTAAGAAAACCTACATTAAACTGTAAATCATTCGTTATATTTCATTTATAATATAACAGGTGTTCCCACTTAGCATGTAGATTTATATTGTAACAAACATAGAGCAAAAAAGAATTCTTACACTTCAATTTACAGGAATTTATGTATCGTGAACGGCATCAGGAAAGATATTTGAATATTTTTGTGCTGAAATTTCGAAACAGTATTAGTGTAATTTTTAAATTGATTTATGTATTAAAGTATTACTAAAGTATTTTCTTGTGTAATTTTTAATATAGTTTTCTTAATAAAGCACTAAATAAAGTACTAATCCTTGTTATTTATTTTAGCTCATAATTTTTATTCTTCATTGGCCCCAAACTGGGGCCCCTATTCTTTAAAAGACCGAAACTGGCACCTCTGCTGTTAAAAAGGGTCATATGGGACCCTTTTTTAAAAGATCCAACGCGGGAATGGTGCCATCTGTACATTTTATTAGGAAAATCTTCATTCCACTCTTTGTGCTCAAGTTGCAAATCAGTTATATCATGATTTTCAATCCCTCATTAACCCATTTTTTATCGATTTCATTATTAAAGGTTGTTCCTTGAAGAATTATGACATCGTTGCAATCAACTGTGTCAAGTTTTGTTTTATTTTATTTGATTTCTCCATGAATCTTTTTTTTCCTTCGTGCTTTCTTTTTAATCGATATCATTTCTTTGATTTATTCATGAATCTTTTCATGATTCATCTTCCTGCCAAGATGGGGCCGATTTTTGTCAATATACACGTATTTATATATTGTTGGTTCATTTCGTGGGGGCGGGCGGAGTCTATCAGGCGACATCATGTTTAAAGATCGAACCACATCTACACAAACAATGGCTACCTAATATGAAAACCATTGCATTTCACTTGCGTCCTAGTAGTCACTTCACAGTCAAAAGAAGGAAACTGATTAAATAAAGTGAAAATGAAGGGAGAAACAGCAGGGATAGGTTATTTTATCAGAGAGATAAGGAAGAGTTTGTGAGAATGCTTGAAGTTAGAAGAGAAGGAATATGCGATCATGGAGATAGAGCAAATTCGGAACAAATAAAAAAAAGTTGTAGTAAGCAATGCAAGGGGCTATGTATGGGTGTGCCAGAACTGTAAGCAAAGTGCGGAATGGTGGAATGACGATGTGAACCGTATAGTGGAAAGAAAATAGTAGGCGCCCATGCACATTCTTAATATTGCAGATGAGAGTGACTGGCCGATGCAGTTGAATGCATAGAAGGAGAAGAAAAGGAGTGAGGTGGAATAATTGATTAAACGGGTATGAAAGCATCAAATAAAGCATTTTTGGACAACGGATGAATGAGGATCCCAATGGGAACAGGAAGCTATTCCGGAAGTTCAGAAGATGTTTTCTGCGATTCTGCAGTGAAGCTTGAAATCATAAATGTCTTCTCTAGATCTTGCAATACATTTCTGCCACTTCTCTTCCTTGGTACAAAACTCTTGGTTTTGATATGGTTTTATAGTGGATTGGACACCATATCTTAAACATTCTTTTTTCTTTAACTTTCTACTTGTTATAAACCTTGGCTTCAGAAAAATGTTATTCGGGCTTTCTGTGCTTCTACTTCATTAATTTGTTGACAAGTTGCGTTCCACTCAATTAACATATTGCCAAGTTATTTACTACTCCCTTAATTTGTTGACTAGTAATTTTATATTCCATCAATTTGTTGACAAATTATATTCTACTCAATTATTATTTTTTTCCGAATGTATATTGCGTGTGTAGGGAAATCTTCATTTTCCATGAAACAAGAAGAAATCAAACTCTTCCTTTCCGACGTCACACTCCAAAAAGAATCTCATACCGAAAGAAGATTCATACCAACAGGATTCTAACAGTATACTAAACCCTTATAAACAGCAAGGGACCAGAATGGGAGAGCCGAATGGAACCGGAAGATTAGACATGCCGCATAGTTATGAGCAAGTTGAAAATAGGTAGTAGTAGAAAAATGCAGGCCGGAGACGAGGTAGTTAAGTTAGCCATTGCGAGAAAGAACGAAGACATTGGGAAAGTATTAAGACTGCTATCGGTCAAATTGGTAAAAAGTCAACCCAAACTTAAAAAAAAAAAACAAGCTTTCCTGATATGAAAGGTGAAGGAAACTCTCCGTTGAAGAAGACAAATTTTGGATCCAGTGAAGAAAGAGGATGCAAAAGCTACAGAGGTCCAAAAAGGCAACAATACTGAAACATCATTCAATCGCGGTGGGGATGCCAGCTGCCATCATCTATATTGTGGTTTAGATTTAAAATTTTGCTGCAGGCCAGTTAGTAAGGCAAAGTTGGCAACCATAAGGGCGAAGGAAGGCAGAAAGAAAGGTATATCAATGCATTCAGGATAGATTCGCAAGTATGGTCTGTGGTATTGTGCTAATACCTATCGAGCAAAATGAGGGAGCAGACAAACAGAAGAAAATAAACGAAGAAAAAAAGAAAGACCAGTGAAGTTATCTAAGCTAAAAAGGGCTACAATAGGAAACGATCTGCCCCCTGAATGATGAAAATAATAAAATACTACTACACTAAAATGTACAGCAATAACCAAAAACGTCCAGTATATTATTGTTTATCAGACCTTACCTAAATAAAAAATTGCTGGCTTGCGCTTGATCACATTCCTCCCAAAATTTCGATTTCTCTCACGCAACCAAATATCTCTAGTTTGTTTATAAGTAAGGGAAGCATCGTTTGGGCGAAGTTATTAGGCAATCTAATTAATACTTTCTTATAACTTCACTACAACTTTAGCAAGTTAAATTGTTTTAAGTGACAGCTGTGGATAACTATGGAACATATTGAGTTTGCCGTCTAATTAATTTCTTCTTGGAAAACCATACTGTAATTCCTCTTGCACTTTAGAAGTAATGCTTTGGTTGGGGAAAAGAACTTTGCAATTGTTAGTTAAACAGCAATACACGCAGGCGTGGTACGCGGTCAGTATAGCAATTGGAGGTCACCTTCACAATCCCTCCCAGAATCCTTCGACGCAAGTAAACTTGCTTCGGAATATTTACTATTCAATACTATTTAATTGTAATGTGAAATTCTTTGAATGGAAAACGTTATTTGATACTGAGTATGGACTCAGCATCGGCTTTATATAATAGTATAATAGTTTGAGAAAAACTATCTTTTGTTTTAATTATATTAATCATTAATTTAAAAGTAAGGTAATATGCATTTGTTGAATTAAGTTTATATAGAAAATTTCACTGGTAGCACAAACTAGCTGATTTCTTCTCTGTGAAGTTAGTCCCGATTCAAGTGAAGTAGTCTGCTTGCAGCCGAAAGGGGTCTCGCAAGAAGAGGGTAGGCAGTCATAAGCTGCTCAACGACGTTGCAATAGGCTTCAGTCCGTTTTTCCAGTCGAATTTCCAAAGCCTTTTGCGCTTCCTCGTTATTCGCTGCTAAGCTGCGATATCGATCCTCCTTCAGAGAGTTGAGTAGCCGCAGTCTCAGACGCTCTTCTTGGAGCAAAATATGACTCTGAAAAGTTTAAAATGTTCGTATCAATTTATCAATTACACTATACATAAAAAATTAGTTGCATATTTACATCACAAGAAACATTAAACTGACTTCATGTTTCGAGGCTGATTTCTCTTGCAATGCATTCTCGGCTTCTTGTAGTAGCTTTATACTTTTCATATAAAGCCTTTGTTTCATTCGTACGTCATCTTGCATTTGTTTCTTCTGTTGCCTAATCATTTCTGTTTTGCGCTGAAGATCACTGACAACCTATCAAAGAAGCACCAGTAAAAGGTTGACTCCCACACAACAAGGTCAAAAATAACTATCGATCGATTGAAATCGAATAATGGCAAAGTGCAAAAGAACCTAAAATCTCATACCATTCATTTTTAGCGTTAGAAATAAGTCTGGTTACTAACCTTTCGACTACTACTGATTTTTCTCTTCAAGCTGTCAATTTGCATCTCACGCGTGGCTTTTGCCACATTCGGGTTTCGATTAACACTTTCAAGGACAGCAGCCGCTCTGATCTTCATCGCATCTTCAAATTGGACTGATTTTACTAAACGTTGAGAGAGTTCTTTTTGCGTGGCTTCCAAAGCTCGCCAACGGACCTTTCAAAGATTTAATCTTAAAATCGTCATCTATTCATTTGCTTACTATATTCGAAATTTGCTAACATGCTTGAGATGTCCAGGGGTTCTAGGATTGATTCCTCCCTCTGATTTCAATGTAGTTCCTCCCCCCCCATATATATATATATATATATATATATATATATATATATATATATATATATATATATATAGCTGAACTGTATAAGCCAATTTGTAATTTCCTCCACGAAAACGTATTCTGGTATCATACCTACATATGAATTAAAATTAACTAATTTAAAATTACAGAACTGAGTCAATTTAAACCCTCTTGCTCTATAAAGGAGTCCGGTTATGCTGCGATGGAATAACCGACCAACGATTGATAATTGTACCCTGTCGACATGTAATGAATAAGACAGCACGCATTCTTTCTTGTTGCCATCCACTTTAAACCACTTACTTATTTCTTTAATTTCAATGAATAACTTGAATAAATGTCGGAAATTTTTAAATTTGGTAAGTTAATAAAAAATGGATCTTCTCACATTCATTCTAGTGATCTCCCTTTTCATGACTTCCATTTCTCCGCAGGCGCCTTTCTCCTTCAAGAATTCCTCCTTAGCCTTCCTCGCAGACGCAAGCGTTTTCTCCCAAAGTGCCTTTTCTTCTGTTGCCTCAGCCAACTTTGCCTCCAAGTGATGGAAACTCCTCTTCAGAGTTTCCAAATATTGGTTTTCATCGAAACATTTTTTCTCCAGCTCCTGTTAGGAAATTGAAATATTTGCACTACACCGTATTTGTAATTTTTAACCATAAAAGAAATTATAGAATACTATTTTGGTGATTCGAAGGGCGAAAACATTAAATTCAATACACCAAAATCTCATTGGATAATACCAGTCTATCCTCATTTTCTTTTTAAATATAAGTACCGTGTGCTCGATAGCTGAGCGTTAACAGGCCTTAAGTCATAAGAGTGGACAGAAAAGAGAGTGGCCCTATAAAATAATAGCAGTTGAAAAAGCAAAAGTGAGATAAATTGGCTATTTCAAGCCAAATCTGGAGAGTGAGTGTCACAACTCTCTCCTAAGCCCTCTACATTTCTCATCGAATTCTAATATTTGAGCAAGTTTGTAACGCAGCATTTACACCTATTTCATACATGGCTGCGCTTTCATTTATCACCTATATGAGGTGCGACTGACTCTACGGTTGTGATATTTTTACTTTCCCACCACAGGACTCTGACCCATCATCATCATAATAATAATTTATTCGTGAAATGTAAAAATAATCGACAAACAAGAAAAATATTATTCCAATAACACAATATCACCGCCCTTCAAAGGTAGCACCCCTAAAGGGTGTTTTATAAATCGCTCATTAACGACGAATTTTAAGAGGTTGGAAATTTTACCCTCGTATTTGACAAGTTTATAGCATTTTTAAAGTATTTAGTAGCTCAATAAAACGCTTTAATTGGGTATATTTCTTTTTAATATATATGATTAGGGTGTGGTCGTTCGAAGAAACCAAATATATTGATCAAGTACAGGTTAATCTATCTTTTACAATTGTCGGGTATTCTTTCTTTGTAGTATAATTTAATCAATTATACATATGATAGTGCGAATGTCAATCCTATGAGAAAAAAATATTTTTTAAAATCCCTTGACATGAAAAACTTACTTTTATAGCAGCCATTTGTTCTGTTTCAGACACCCCAGTGAGATGAATTACTTCTTGCAAATTTAAGGCCCTTTGATGAAGTTGATTATCAACATCTTTTCGAGCTTTATTTATTCTTTTCTGGGACAATTCCACCCGATTGAGTGACATCTTTTCGCCCTCAGCTTCTGCTTTCAACCGTAAACAGCGATCTGTCAGCAACTGAACTTCTGAAAAGTAAAGTAAACTGATCACTTCTTGTCTTTCCATGAGACGCTGTTTGTTATATCCTTTTTGGTGCCTCTACTTAACGAACCAGTCATGGAAGAGAAATAACGATTTATTATCCATGTTTATGAAGAGACTACAAGGCTATTTCTTCCCGTGGTGAAACAAATATGCAATGAAACAGAAACTACCACGCGGAAGTGGAATAAGTGAGGGAACTGACCAAGTTCAGATAAAACAAACATCTCCTCACAAAATTGCATGGTAAAGAAACGGCCATATTCCACACAAACCAAACGTTCATGTCTATAGTATAAAAAATTAAGCACAGATCGATGTCAATAATTCTAGTTAAGGGGTGTTAATTAAAAAAAAACCTGCAATAACCAGTTAATTAATTCTTATATTAACTCAGCGGTCGTAACTTCCCCTATACTCTCCTTCAAGACATACTAAAGTACAGTACGTCGTCTCGCTGGATGGAGGCCCTAATCTGCTTGAGAGAAGATGCCATCCATTCCTGTCGTGACCAATCGCCTCACGCAAATACCAGCATACTAAACTTCTCATCACTTTGGAAAACAACGCACTCTTACTCGGTTTGTGCAACTTTTAACTGAGTATTGACTCCATTCAGTAGGGGATCCAGGATAAATATTTTGGGGGTTCACCTGAATTCCTTCCTCTGAGTAGTCTGAGGAAATGGCATTGACCATTAATAATAGTTATCTTACACGTCATTGATAAGAAATAACAGTAACTCACAGAGTAGTGAACACAAACTCTCTTAGATAGATCCGAATTTTTTCCACACGTCAGAAAATTATGAATTGTAATTTTTGGACGACAGCAAAGTAAAGTACTGAATTTTATAATTATTTGGGGATTTACCTGTATTTTAGACATGTAACATATAAGATACATTCGATCGCAACTGTATTCTTTTAGATATATTTTATATTATTATATAACTCTGTCTGATTAGCAGAATACAAATATGGTTTGAAAAAGATATAAACATAAACAGATCTGAAATTTAGTGGTGGCTTCAGCCCTCTAGCCCCCTCTGGATCCGCGCCTGGCCTATCGACATGTCAAAACAACCTCGAAACAACCACAGCACTCACGCAAACTATTTTAACACTTGACTAGTCGATCAGGGTACTTACCGAACCCAAATAAAGTCTACAGCGGTCTCTAAGCAATTCATCTTGAAATATTGTCAAATTCACTCTGCATATTTGCCTTTTCACCTTGCACTTTTTTTACAAATTATATGCAGGGAATAAATACCATCTCAAAAATAAGTCAATTCATGAGGAACAAAATATACGTATAAAGAAAAAATAAATATTTCTTGTAGAAACCATAACCGAAAACATTGTCTAACTTATGATGACAATACACATGAACAGTGCACTCAAGATACTGAATGGAAAATACATTTTCGGAAATTTTACCTCTTTTAAGGTTGTGTTCTTTTCTTTCTAAATTCTGTTTTCGATTCAAGTCCTCAATGATTCTCCTTTGAAGCGAACTTGCTTCCTGTTCCAATTGCAGTTGAAGGCGTTCTGCCTCTTTCAGGTCCAATTGAAGGACTCTTTCTTCTCTTTCCAGCGGTAGACATTCTTCACCCTGCTCATGAAAAGGATTGATTTAAAAACTCCCTCCCGAATTTAAATATTCTTTTAAGCCTCCCACTTCCCATTTCTTATATCACTCAGGCCAAACAATGATGATAAATTAAGCCCTTTTGAATCATTCGTAGATGCTTTTTATATTTCTGGTTTTAGAATAAGTCCTTTCGTCTTTGCTCATTCCCTTTATAATATTGTTTTCTTAGCTACGAATACATTGGCAAGACGGATCATTTTATGTTCGTACCAAAAAACGCTCGTCAAAGCAAAGCAAAATCTTCAATTGGAATTAGTACTAGCAATGCCACGCAAGGGCCTCCAAATTTGTAGTTTTGAGTACTTAACTTCTTTATAGTCATGATCAAAAGTTTTGAGACTAATATATATTTGTATTTTTTCATTAGTTTTAAAAATTTAGATGATAGGAACAATTATTCTAATATTTAAATTGTTGAAGATTTATTAAAAAGTCAGAATTGTAAAAAGAAAAAAAACTACATTCCTTTGTTGAATCCAAAATCGCCCTCTGGTCCTGTGCTGTAAGTGATTTTCAGTCTTTGGAGCTTTGCTATTCGATCAAATGGTGACAAATATGGGTTAACTGAATGATGTGCAATTATAATCTATTTCATAATATTTAAAAAAAAATTTGGGAGTCTTCTTTTTAAATTTCAGAAGTGGTTCTATCCAAATAAAAACGTGCAGCCATTGTTGTTCTGGACCAAGGTGGATTGAAACGAAAGGAGATAGTTTCTAAGGATATTACCTCAAGAGGTATCATTTCTAGGATCATTAATGACTTCAAAATGACTGGTTACACTCCATTGAAGAAGGCTTCTGGGCGCTCAAGAACTTCCAATGAAGGCCAAGATCACCTTCTGCTAAGGTCCCAGCTCAAGGATTGGGTTACGTCCACTGCCAAACTTGCCTACGATTATTGGAAAAGGAGCAGGTGTGAATTCTTCAGCGCGCACAGTGAAGCGAAGTCTTTTCGACAAAGATCTCAAGTCGACAAGGGCTGCGAAGAAGAAGCCTCATCTCACACTGAAAAACTTTACCGATAGGTTCCACTTTCCAAAGAATTCACTGCTGAAGACTGAGGGAAAATGATACTCTCAAATGAAGCTCCATTCCGTTTATTTGGAGCTTCCGAAAGATCACTCAAGAGGAGGTGAAAGGGAAAGCGCTCTTATTAGTCCCGTTTCGTACCCACGGCGAAGCATTTGGACGCACTTCATGTCTGGTGCTACTTCTTATCTAAGATAGCTGGAGCACTAACAATTTTACCAAGACACAATGCCATGAACTCAAAATGGTACCAAAACGTGCCTTATTAGCACCTTTATCCAACAGTTCAGGACCAATTTGTCGATGATAACTGTATTTTTTCATATAAATGCGCACCTTGTCACAAAGCAAATACAATAACAATGTTTTTCCCTGAAAATAACATCAAACATTTGAGACCTTTGCCCTGGAATTCGCCAGATTTTAACCCAATAGAGAACTTGTGCGCAATAATCCAACTAGAGGTTGATAAACAGAAGCCATCCAATTGTGAAGAGTTGGAGCAATATTGATCAAGATATCATAAAAAACTTTTGTCTCCAAAGGGTACTCAAACGAATTGAAGCAATCTTGAAGAACAAGGGACATAATTGTAAATATTGGTTGCGAGCAGCAATTGATTGTATTTATTAAGAAAATGGGGTTTGGCTTTGATTCTTTTAATATTTTATGATACAAACATACTAAAAAATGAAACGTTTGATTAGTTCTATTAATTTTCTTTTCTTATCTGAAAAAGTAGAATAGTCTTAAACATTTTGGCCATGACTGTAGACTTTCATGCATTATCTTGGCCCAAGCATTTAGGGTTAAATGATAGATACTTGTAAACCTAAATATTTTCGCAATTCCTGTTCTTTCTTTTCATTCACTTTCTTCTTTCGTTGATCACTTTCATTCTACTCTCGCTAGTGAGCGTAGTTTCATCAGGTCCAACGCTCTGATAATTTTAATAATATCTACCAGGCCAATTACACATGGTTAAAGGTTAGGTCAATGTCCTTTCAACTAAGACAGTTAAACAGTGACAGACTCTCATATCGAAGTGTGAGCGTAAGGAGCAATCGGCTTATTCACTTGCATTTTCTGAGCCTTAAAAAGCGTTTTGCTCCTAATCACGCTTGTCAAACAAGGTACTTTACCTTACATAGCTCGACGAGTTTGTTCACTTCTTTCTGCAACCTGTCCAGGATATTGGCATTGGATTTTATTTTCCCTCGCTTTCTTCGGTAATATGTTTCCTCCCTGCAAATATGTAACGTCTTAACTAAGACAATTTTTTTGTTCGGGTGCCATGCTTTCTTTATCATCTCACCTCCCGGTACCTAACAATGAAAGTAGATTCCTTACCATGATTTTTTGTTGTTAGTATTAGAAAAAGACTTCGAATACCTAAAAGACATCAGAGATGATTGCAGAACACTCCTATTTCCCCCAATTCACATAAAGATAAGGGGTTAATAAATGAAACTGCAATAAACGGATTAATATAATGAGGAAAACAATATATCAAAAATGGGAAAACTACAGTTCCCAACGGCATTTTCTGAGACTTCCGAGGATTTGAAAATTGTATTCTCTGTAATTTTTACTACGACTCAGCTAAGGTATATATTTATGTATAAAGTAATATTTTTTTAGAATAAAAAAAACTTAAGGTAGGGTCATCCCAAAATCGCTAGTTAGTAAGAAAATGTATTCCGTCATCCAATTACAGCAGGTAGTAAATGTCGCCCTGGTGCTCGAACACATGTATTGATCCTTCTCAGTTAAAGGCAAAACTTTGTAACGATTTCTATTCTTCATTTCTACTTACTTATTTTCACCGCGGGGTCAAGTTAGGCTTCCCACCCTGGCTGCACAAGAAAATTTTCTACAACGAGGAAAATACCACGCCGCACTATTTGGGCGGGACCACAAACGGGAGTAACATCGCATACTACAAACAAGATAGCAAACAGGGAGACGGGAATTAGCCGTTTTCCCTCGCTTTTACGCCAAACTCTATTCCCTCTATTGACGCCAATTAATGTGGAAGTTCCAATTCGTTAATCCTCTCTGGTCTATGGTCTAACATCCCATGTCTTTTCGTCTGGCGATCCTGGTTTATCGTCATTCCCTTGATCGCAGATGTCCATCTCAAACCACAGGTTTTAGCCGGTTCTATAATGTCATCGATCATCTGCCGATGCCACTTGTCCCCACATGACACTTCTTACGGCTCAATCTTTCCAATGCATCGTTCAACCTCCTTTTATTGGCATCAAGGTCACCTCAATCTCTATCTACCTAGTCCCCAATCACGGCGTTCTTTGCTGTTGTCAGGTATGTAAGTTATTGTGCCTCAATTTGGGTATCACAATTGTTATGCTTTCCTGGAAAAGAGAAGAATTCATCAAGGACAATTAATAACCCATTGTGGGATAAGACAAATGCATACATTCCTATTCATTCCGTCAAAAGAGTTAGGTGTGCCTGTGCAAACTGCTGTTTCTTTTCATTCATTTACCTTGAAATTTGCCCACTAGCAACATGGCAATTCATTGTTTTTCCAACACCATTCGCGGCAATTCATTATATCACAGAGTAAGGTCATTTAACTAAAAGGTAGCTTAAAGTCTGGGGTACCAAGCAGTCTTCGCAGAAAAGTTCAGGAGAGCAGGCCATCCGGTGACAATGCGTGTGCCAGATTCAGGGGCGTCAAAAATGTCCTTATACCCCCGAGCTATTGAGAGGTAGGTGCACAAGAAAAGTGAGGGCGCAGTGACACGGAACTTAAAATTCTCACGTGCTGTCTCCCATCTTCTTTGCTTTGCAAAAAGAGCGAAACGCCGGTCAATGAGTGCAGGCAGCCTGTCCCATTCATCATCTCCCTCATTTCGAGTATTCTCTGAATCTCTAGGAACCCAGCAGAAGACACAATCTCGACACCAAGCCGAATTGCAACACTCATGGTTTCACGGATACTGCGAATTATTTATTTGATAATTCAATGATTAAATCAAACCGCAAGGAAGAAAATATATTCCTTTATCTTATCTTTCCTTGCTGTTTAATGATTTATTTCCATCATTCTATTGCGTTCATGGTATAAATACATATATACAGTACAGTCGCTGTGCTATTACTCTATTTCTTGTTTGCCCTTTGAATTCTCAATTAATTTCTCTCTTTCAGTCATTCCGATCGAGCTAGCTAAGCATGCCTTATCATATCATTTATTAGAGAGAATCTTTTATTCTCTCATGTAGCCGACAAGTCTAAGGTGTGGCTTTAATTAAAAGCAAAGTGTTTGCTCATATATTCTTCAGAATTCACTATAGAATCGCAAGGAAACCTCTTCTGAACTTGCTGCTGGTTCAATGAATCTTCCTGTTCAAATAAATCACGCATAGCAGTTAGAAGGAGATGCAAGGCAAGAAAATTTATTTGATAATTTAACTTTTCTGTGACAGTTTTTTAAGATTTTCAGCACTTTGGGGTCTACCTTTATGAGACGAAGAGTTGGAGAGGCATTTCGCCTTGTTGTGTGGTACCAAATGTAAACCATGGGGATGTTTTAATATAAAGTCTATCATGGTATGGCGCTACATATTTTCGTCAGGACCAGAGGATATGTTTTTATTTGAGGGAGGAATAAACTCCACCATATTTCCACCATATTTTCACAAGCTTTAGAACTATCAACCCTATCTAGAAATGCATCCCATAATACCAAGAAATGACGTTATATTTCAACCACGCTAAGAATTAATTGGTTCGGAGAAATGAAGGTTGCTCTCGTTAAGCTAATCGACATCACAACTGGGTACATTGCGATGTGCTTTCAAGAGAGAAATGGAGAGAAAATAATATCCCAACAATGCATTGAGACCCTAAGAAACGTTGGGCTAAACTCAGCAATCCCTACTCAAATTATTACTAACAGAAGGGTAATTTGTAGAAAGGTAGACTCATAGGTAGGTACACACAGCGGAGGAATTAAAAACTGAAGTACAAAACAGCAATCAAGGAATAAAAGTGCACCAAATAAAAAAAGGCCAATGAATGGCAAATTAGATAACTACAAATGGATTTATCGCCTTCAGCATGAGAATTCCGGCGGAAAATATAGAAAAAGAAAAAACAACAATGAATATTCAAGTATGCTGCAAATGTTATGAACTAGAATATCAAACCACAAGAAATTGCACAGTAACTCAGAAAAGATGTTCAAAATGCTCAGGTGAACATGGATGGAGGGATTGTACCTCTATCACAAAAAAATGCCTAAATTGCGAAGGAACTCATCTTACTTCAGCAATAAGCTAAATTAAAATGGAGGAAATCATAAAAATAAAAGAAAGAGAGAAAACCAAGGCGACACGAAGGGTGTAAAAGGCCACTTATGCAGGAGTGGCAAAGGCAACAATAAAAGAGGTGAAAGAAGTGAAGACAAATATTACTATATCACAAGGAGTAGGCTCGGACCTTCTAATATGCATGCTATATGCATACTTAGAGACAATATAGGTAGACCATGTACATTCTCAAATACACTAAATCAACTGCAAGTGAAAATGAAATTAAGAAATTTGGTTCCCAGAGAACCCAGAATTTTCGGATACATTAAGAATGGACTTACTTGATAAGAAGTAGAACCAATGGAACTCCATAAAAAAGAAACGAATACGGAAAAATCAAACGAACAAGAAAACTAGTCATCTTCAGGTGAAACAGTGGAAGAACAACACTCAAAAATAGACATAAATTAGAAACAAGGAATGGCTTGTGAAGCTAAAGATCTTAATATTAAAATATACGCAAGCGACGCCATGCCACTGCCAGGAAACTAGAGCAAGCAGATGTCGTCCAAGCACTTAGATAAGTGCAAATAGGCATACAAAAGCAACGAGAACGAAAAAAAGAAAAAATATTGAGAGAAGGTAGAATTAGAGTATACCCAGGTGATCTACCGAGACAGGAGGGAGAGATACGCGATAAAACCACCAATAAAGAAAATAAAGATATGATCCTACCAAGCAACTCTCACTGGAAGATCAATCCAGATATTGTACTCATCTAGGAACATGGAATAATTAACGAAGAGAATAAATTAAAAATACACAACTATACTGTCATAACAAACAACCCAACAGGAGCAGGGAAATGAAAGGCGGCTATAGCAATAAAAAATGGGCTCAAGTAAACCGAAATTCCAATTGCAGACGAAGCATATATAATCGTTAAAATAGAATTAGAAATAACTCTATGAATGATATCGTGGGATATCAACCACCAAGGAGAATTTTTTTGCTTTTTGTGGGCGTTTCCTATCCTCTGTATCATCCTTAGAAATATTACAATTTTCAATACTTCTGTTATTCCTTGATAAAGAACTCGAAATAAAGTTCGAAAGTACTTTGAATCTTCGTATTATTTTTCCCTGTGGGCTTTGCTGCATATATATATATATATATATATATATATATATATATATATATATATATATATATGAATATATGAATCCACGGGATCCTGGGGGGCTAGGTATATGATAAAGTCAAAAATGGAAAGTTATAAAAGGCGAAACGAATCCCAGTCAATATCATAAAATATTGGAGGACGCGCGAAAATGGCAATATGGTCCTCAGAACCCAAATGCAAATCGTTTGGCGTTTATCATATATATGATATTCCTTTCTGCCTAATTCCATTCGTGTCCTAAGAATTCAAATATCAAGAATCTTTGGGAAGTAAAAAGCGAGGGTAAATTGTGGTTGGTGTTTAGCCAAGGATCATTTCTACAAATGAATAAAAGGTTCTCACATATGGGCGTGTGTCTCTATTTCATTGACGAATTCTTGGATTCTCTCTCTATCTTCTATTGCATTCTTGAGTTTCCTTTTGAGATTAGAGAACTTGAGTGCTTCACGGGCTGTATACTGCTCTTCTGTCACCATTTCGTCTTCCTAAGTTAGTTTATAAAAACACCGTTATAAAAGAATGAGGGAATTTGTAAAGATCAACAGAGCCAGAGTAACCGAGGGCAGTTACTTTAGTACTGTTATAGGAACTTACCTCTTTATAAGTATGAACTTAAAATTTAATTTTTAATATATTTTTGGATTATACACATCCTCAAATTATAAATCACTCAGCCTACAATGATATTAGGTTGTTACGAAATTAATGTCGTTTTTAGAGGACATAAAAAAATGCTTCTAGAGTTGTTTAAATTGTTGCACATTTGCGGAAAGCTGTTTAAAGGTAAATGCTTTTGTTAAAGCAAATTTTTGTTAGAAATCTCCTTCAGCGATAGAGGCAAGTGACACACACATCATGCTTCAATACGATACGAAAGCGAATAGTGTCACATTAGCAGTGAAAACTACAGAAGTGGTAGAAAATGTGGTGAGTATTCGTAGACGTCAGCGTTGGTTAAAAAAATCCCGTTCAGGAGTTTTCGGGTTAAAATATTCCGAGTATATGTAGAGGCCACCATACTGCAATTGATCTTGATACTCTCAAGTCCCTTCAGGAGTTTAATCCTCGACAGGACACGCGTGAAATAGCAAGAATTTTAAGTTTCAGTCATGAAAGTGTGTAAACGAAGAAAAAGTCCAGCATAATGGTGTTTAGGGTGCCACATGAACTGCCTGAAGGACAACATTTGAATATTGCTTCATCTCTATTAACTCGAAATTCCTGAGAGACATTTCTGGACAGAATTGTTACGGGAGATGATTAGTGGGTTCTTTAATGAAATATTAAGCTAAAAAACAAAAGGTAATGTCTTAATCGCGAACAAAAACATTCCTACTTCTTGATGTGGTCGACAACAGCAGGATGTACTTTGAATTTAGTGTCATGTGAAAGGAATAATTCTTTAGGAGCTCCTCTATAATAAGTAAACATTTACTGTAGACCTAAATGATCGACACTTTCAACGTTTAAATGAAGCTCTTGACCCCCCTCCCTGCACAATTCATGGGGCTCAAAAATAATACCTTAGGTTGGGAAGTTCTTCCTCATTCTACATAACCATTTATTTGAGTCATTACAACAGCACCAGGATTACAAAGTTTGCTTTGTTGTGAAGGAATTGGAAAAGGATATGGAATCATATATTCACAAAACCGAAGGAATTCTCACATCCATTGCTAAGTTAAATGATGGAGAGCATTGTCAATTATGATAAAAACTGCATTTACGGAATGACAATTTTGGGGACTATTAAAAATGATTCTACTTCCCTTCAAAATCTATATTAAGTCATCGACGACCTAATATTATTAAACTACATATGCTTGATGACCCTCTGCCAACAACACATTAGGTGAGGTTATTGGGACAAGCATAAAGCTGATATCAGAACTATACAAGAATGCAAAAGGGACGTTAATATTCTGCAGGGTGATCGTTAGAAATATCGTATCAATTAAATTAAATTTTTCATCAAGTCTTCTAAGAGTTTTATCCTATCAGAGTGTATTTACCAAAAAAATATATGCTATATACAGTAATTCAATTTTTTTGTTCTACAAATAGATATCTGACAGGGCAGCTTATTTTGGAGTCTGATGATATTTTGGAACTGAGTCCGATGCTGTTGATGTTTATACCATCACAACGAGTTTAAACCATTTAAATAAATGTTTAAGTTGCTAAAAGTTTTGATTAAAAGTTAATATATTTTAAATTTCTAATGTAACTCTGCTGTAGTTTTGTAGAAATATCAATCCAATATTTAAACAGAACCTGAAATAGTGATCTGATCCTCCAACATCACATAATGTTACGGAGAAATTGGCTTTTAACAAGAATATGTAAATATTTACCGCCTAGAATCACCTGGCAAATAAGTTAACCAAAATATTTCAGGTAAAAATCTTAAGCATAAAGGCTTGTGACGGCTCATTCGGCCCCATCAAGTTCAAATAGCTACAGCATATCTGCAAGAACAAAGGGTGCTCGACAAGGAAACCATTGCTTTCTAGAAGAAATTTTAGCTATTTAGCTATCAGCGAGAAGATCATTGAAAAAAATACTTCAATTTTTTACTGTTTTTCTACTCATTATATCAACTTAAACCTCGTTACATTATCCCTGAGCGGATATACCGTTTACTCGAGTTAGATATCACGATATACTACAAGCGCCAGACAAAAGAGCCAACCGAGGAGCAATTACTCCGAGGTCATAGGCGGTGGGGCCAGGTTACTATAACAGAGTGGGATCTCTCAACGTCATACGCAGAACTGTCTTTATATCAGTCTCGAAACGGTCAGCTCTTTTTACACCTTCATGAGACGAGGAGTAGCACTTACTTTTCTTCCCCCCACCCCGGACACAAAGATAGCCACTTTTTCCTATTGGACACGAAAATTAGACACTTTTCTCGCTTCTAGGGGACGAGGAGTCGCCCCTTCTCTCCTCCAGGACAGGAAGAGTAGTCAGTTTTTCCGCTTATAGGACACGGGGAGTAGCCACTTTTCTCGTATTGACTTGAAACCGCCCCTTTCAACTGACGATCTTTCACAAAGAAGCATCAACTCATGAATATCCACCGTGTGGCTTCTGCCTCTGCCTTTGCCTGACAACCAGAGTTTGATGTCATTCCCAACCTTCTATCGTTTGTCCGCTGACACCATCGACGCTCTGATGTTCTCTCCTGTGTAGATTACCACCTTTTAATCTCCTGCCTTCCAATCTTGGCCATTCTTAGCATACATTAGTATAATTTGATCTCACTCGTTGTGTATTCTGAAAAGTAGCGATGATTTCATCACGTTCAACGATACCGTCCTTCGCTATTTTAATTCCATATTCGGCTCCTTTTAGGCTCTATGTCTATGGTTAAAAACCGTTCTAGTGTGATCTACCACTACGGGGAATTATTAATGACAAGCTTCATGGATATAACTCTGCCCTTCACTTATTGGCTACACTCTTTACATGATGATGTAAATTGCCTTCACCATTTGTTAGCATAATTTATGGCATTTTACATTAGTGAGTCAAAGTTTCTCATGTCAATCTTGGCATAAATATATGCCACCTACGCGGTTTGGGGCATTATTTCTAACGCTTCGAATCCTGATTTTTTTTTTTCTGTTAGATCAGTCGTTAACTGCTCGATTCGTGGTATGGGCACTTGAGCCTGTGAAATATACAGAAATCATTCATGGGGATTTTTATCTATAATTCCCACCAAAATATTAATGACTCGAAAGAAAAAAATACAAGTAAATGTTATTCGTGGCTAGAAGATAATTCATCTGATACATCAAGAAAATATGGATTTAACAAGCATGATCTTACGGATCATTAAAAAGGAAAGGATTCACTAAAAATGATAGCAGCCATTGAATGGGGAAGGAATGAGAGAGGGAAAAAACAACAAAAAAGATAACAATGGCATGAATTCGAGATGAATTATAATCAAGGGGGGCAGGATGCGCCATACCCACATCAGACCTCTCCGTTTTTCAAGCTTTAAAACCAGGTACGTCTAATGAGCTCAAGATCTATAGGATCTTCCACCTTCTAATCTGATCACGTTAAATTATTATAGTGATTGTATTAGTGTTATTAAATTCCACAGGTTTAACCATGGGGTCGAAAGCAATAAAGGAAGTTAGTAGCGAATATAAGGTTGAATGTGCCTATATTTAGAGTTATAAAAATAAGGAATTTCTTACTAGAAGCCGGCCACTTTGTTTCAGGAATTTTATTTTCTGTTTTACATTTTCAGCCGCCTTAGTAGCCGTCGTGTGTTTGCTAAGTTTTTGAAATAGAGCGTCTTCGAGTTTTCTGTGGCGTTCCGTTGCAGCCGCCAATTGTTTGTATACCGTTGTGAGCAGAGCACATTCATTCTCATAGTCCTAATGGGAGAGAGATCTCTTTTTAACTTGGAGGGGAGTATATTTGTTTTATTATCATGGTTAATATTTAACCAATTGCATTCTTACTGGCAAAACTCTAAAAAAAGGGGGTTCAATAAATTAGCTTTACTTTTGTCGCTCGCTGAAGAGCGAACTCTATTTTTTCGGCAACTTCGACTAAATTATGCTTCTTCTCTGTCTCTTTGATCAAATTCTCTTGGACATCGCATAATTGTTCCCGTTGAACCAATAAATAATGTTGAGATTTCAAAAACCTGAAAGGAAATGGAAGAATGTTATCTTCAGGTTGTCAGTGCACGAATGGTATTTCAATGTTTTATTTTCTCTTTGCTACTACGATAAGTTTTAGAAGAAGCCGGAAGCAACCTACGAAGATAATAAAAATTTACCGAGAAAAAATCCCAAAATTTGACGAAGTAAATGTGATAAAGCCAAAATGCTCGCGTAGGTGGATGAAACAAACTCTCAACCATGGATGTTAAAATGTGTGTAAATCGTAACTCTGTCTTAGCACACTACGACTAATTCCATTTACTTTTTTTATTTCCTGCTTCCCAATGTATGGGTCTAAGCCCCAAAGAAATATGCTCTTTCTGTTTGATAAACACAAATAGCGAAGTCTATAAAATAAGCAAATGTTGAAGCTCACTTAAAAATTGCTCGATGATTTGAGCTCTTGTGGTAAATAAAGACTAAGAATTAACGAAAGTTTGCATGCATTATAATTATCGTCACTTCTGTCTAAACTCCCGTCTTCACTATTCGCCCTTTTATCTTTCTGGGTGATTTCCCACCCATAATTTTCGTGGATGAAGTCAAGGAGGAGCGAGATGGTGGTTGTGTGTGCGTGTTTGGGTGTGGGGGTGGGGGTCATGTTCCCTTTTCTGCGTAGGCAATCGAAAGTTTCTGCGTTTACCGCTTTGCTCGAGTAGGTGTGACGCACGAGTCGGATTTGTTTTTTGTTTTGTTTTTTTATGGATGAAATCCAAGAAAGGGAACGCAGCGGAAAATGGCGAAAGTGGTAAGTGGAGAGAACAGTGGCAATAAAGGGAATCTCGTCAGTTGGAGGAGAATTAGTTCGTTTTCTCACATGTCGGCTCTTGTTCCTCGGGGGCGCAGTTCCTTTTGTTCAATGGGGTCCCTTTACCAGTTTGAGGGTTTTGAGTGGTAGCCTCCCTGATACACCAGATATCTATTCCACTTCATCAAACTCTGAATCATGACTCAATTCCACAAACCCCTGGTGACTTAGCTGTTAGTTTCTTTCTAACACATCAAACTTCCTTAAACCTGATTCCACGATCAACCAGTAATGATTTCTAAAATGGCAGAAAAGAGATATTTGTTTGCTCCCAATTAAAAGAAATTTCTTATTATTGTGGTAGAGTATGGGTATGGAACCTGGTGTAACCAGCGAAGGCATTTTCACCCATCGGAAAGACCTGAGTTGACAGCCAGATGAAGGAAATAGGAAGATAATTAGAAAAATAAAGAAAACTGAAAACGTTAATAATGGCATAGACTGTAATGGCAAACTTTATCAATCTTAGGAACAATTTCACACCAAAGAACACAGGTACCCACACCTAAGAACTTAACTCCTCTACCGAGGTTGCATAGCCTCTCTGGTTGTGCGCGTGTAATTGCAAGTCTTAATTTGTTCGGGTAGTGGACAAGAGCGAAGTAGAAGTGAACTTTTGAAATAGGGTTTCAAAAGGGTTATTTACCTGTGAGTAACCTTCTCATGTTCTACCTGCAACTGTCTGACCTCCTTCCGGACATTTGATACCTGAGAACAAAAAAATCGAAAGTCACTTATGCATATTGTCAATGACACTAGTACAGAACTTGACTCTGCAAATGAATCATGGCATTCATACTGAATATTAATTTTGTCGTGACTTATCATAAAGGTTTCTATAGACAAGTAAGGTCAAGTAATGTTCGTTATGGTTAATATTAAAAGTAAAATTTTCACTGAGTGCATTGCGATGACATAAACTTGATAAAAACCAGCTAATCCAAGCCCATACGAGTGTAAAGCTTTATTCTCATTACCTCATTTTTAAAATTTGCTTCTTCAGCTCTCAATGAAATTAGTGATTTCAGCGCATCGGAGAAGAGGCTCGACTTTTTCTCTATCAAACTTACATTCTCTTCCCAAGCTTTCTGTACAGCTTTGCTTTCACGCTCTGGAAGGAAACAGGGGCTGAATCTCAGGCTCGACAGACATTTAAATTTAAGTTTACTCCTCAAGGGTAGTAGTGAATTGTTGTGTGGGCACGAGTCACACATCAGCTCGAATCGTGTGATACTGTGAGGACTTACAGTTAGACTGGGGATCCGAACCCCGGGATCCCCATGGAGATGCACATCTGGCGAATAAACCTAACAAAATCAGGTTTAACGTTGCTAAAGTGGCAGTAAGAGAAATTCAAGTTGAGTCTAATTAAATGAACTTGTTATTGCGAGGTTCATCTCCGTTAATTCAGTTTGGTTTCCAGCTCTCTCGTTTCATCATCGCATTATATGAGTTTTATCTTCTGAAAACAATTTGGCAGGATAAGGGCTAAAGGTAGACAACCCCAGTAATTTGGAAGCCCTCCATTTGATTCGAGATGATCTTGCCTCTTTCTTCAGTCCAAAAGGAACAGCAAGATCTTAAAACTTGTCTCGAATATAGCCCCCCCCCTCTTAAATCGTTAGGTCTCATTTGACCAGTAAGTGTTCTCAAGAATAAGAATGCGCCAGGAAGCCCTGGTGAAAACCCAAGGCTCTACTAGGCGAACGCGTATGCGGAATCAAACTTGGGCCGTGATCGCTTATGGCTGATTCTTGCTAATTCCGGCTTATAAGTGAATCAACTCAAAACATATCTACCCAGTCGCTAAATAATGAGGGAACGGGCAGATAGGATAAGAAAGGAAAAAAATAATTGTAAAAAGAGCAAGGCTGAAGTGGAGTACTGGTTTTCAACCCCAGATGTAGTGGTCGTGAGTTTGAAGACTAGCAGCAGATTCGTGAAGAGGACAGAGCCACTCTAAAGAACGGGTCTGAATCTTCTGGTTCGAACCTAAAAGAGGAAAAACTGAGAAAGTGGAGCTGGGTGATCCTCGAGCCTCGAGTGCATGTCATTCAGTGTGGAAAATTTGAAAGAAATCATCAAAAGAAGATAAAAATATATGGATGGGATTAATAGAAATGTCGATAAACGACAATAATAATATTTTTGCAAGCCAGTCTACAAGGCTATTGTCCTTCACAAAGCACCCATCGACCAATTAAGGAAAAGTTTGTAGGAAGAGGTGGGTCTTCAAAGCTCAGTTAAAGGCACCGAATGCTACAGAGAAAGATATAGGAGGAGGATGATCACCCAACGTTCTCGGGGCAAATACAGAGAAAGCACGATCAACCATACAGCACAGACGATTGCAAAGAACAATCAATATGAGGGGGATATGTTCAGGCAGGAAGAGAGATAAGAGGATGCTGAGATGTCTAAGATAAAGACTCTCCAGAAAAGTCCGTCAGGCAGGGCCCTCTCCACCAACTGTGAGGCGATTATATGCAAATTTTGTCGTCTGCAATATTAGGACAAAGTCCAGTGAGGGGTTAGGAAAAGTAGTTCGTGTTATCCAAATGCAATTAATAGGCTCCTAATCAAAATTTCCTCTTGTTAAGATTTTGAAAGGCCTAATTTTCTTTCATTGGCGTTTTACCTAAAAAAAATTTTTTCATTTTCTTCAATAAAATTGAAAAAATCGTCCCTGACCATGAGTGAACCACAATATTATTACTTGGACTCTAATCCATCCTCCATAAGGTTCAAATTGCACAAATGTGATTCCGTGATTCTTTAGGCACGCTTATTTATTATCTGTTCTGAGCGCATTTGCTAACGAGGGATTACACTTTTGCAGTCATAAATCTGTCTTCGCTCTTTGTCCGTGATTCATCGCCTGCCTAGATATTAAATGAATCAATGTATAAGTATACTCTCGTTAATGAGATGTTAACTTAGCTTAATTAATAAGATTGATGAGAGCAATTCTCAACACGTCACACCTTCCACATATAGAACCAGCCTCAAGTGATCGCATGTCAACTGTACTTCTCTTCAAGAATGGCTCTACAAAACCGAACCTGTCGTTCGTTTCATTTCCAGTGCTCCTCGGTTATCTAGGGTATATATTGAGTCATAATATATATTGGTAAAGCCGATTAATATTTAAAAAACATTACTAAGCTGGTTACACAGATGTTGATCTTCCAATGAAAGTAAATTGAGGTGGCAGTCTTTCTTAGTACAATCTAATTCATTTTCTCGCCGTTTGCGCTAAACGGAAGAACAAATCTTTAGATATAACAAAAATTGAATAGATATGTATCTTAGAACCTTATTTGATTTTTGTGACTCCACAGTGATAACCCACTTTGATCGATAAGCTGATAGTTTCACAGGGTGCGTAATGCGCACTCTTCCATCCCAAACGAGATGCAGGTACTGCGTTTTGACCTGGAGCCTTGAGGAGGCAGTCTGGCAGCCAGGTAATAGAGTGTGCACTTGAAAGTGAAACTTCGTATGGCCACTTCCGCCCCTCGACTGAACATGCTAGTTAGCCTTTCTACAGCCGAAGGCGACGCCTCATTCCAGCTCACAAGGGAGCTACACCGAGACAGCCAAAACCAAGATTTTCAATAAAAATGAATAATAAATTTTCAGATTTAGGCTCAGACCAAGATCAAGATGATTTTAGAATTCGTCATGTAGTTCACTTTATCATTGGTGCAAACTGGAGAAATTCTGTTAAAGGAAACCCATGCGACGGAGATAGTGCTAGCCCGTAGATAGTGTTGATGATCTAGTCAAGATATGAGGAACTCCTGTGAAGGTAACGCCAACTGATGAGAAAGCCGAAGTAAAAAAAGTAGGAACGTAGCATTTACAGTTGTTCTTCTGAGAATAGATGTGGCGAGTGTTTTCTAAGGAAGAGCTTCATACATCAAGAACTCTCTCAGCACTATCTGTCAGGAAGAAGGCATGCGCTTCACCAAGTTATGAGACGAGTTTTACGAGTGCAGCGAACTATTCTGTAGAGACTGGCTATACTTGAACGAAGTAGTCTAGGCAAGAATGCAAAAACTTTGAAATAATGCTTAGATGGATTTTCTAAAAGGAGAACACATTTCAGAGTACTGTTTGCACCAACGTAATACTCACAAACACCATCAAAGTTCTAGTAATCTACCACGAAATTTGTTATGTCTATGCACAAGGCACTCAGTATGAAGAACAAAATCGATGAATTGGTCTTAATTGCATAAGAAGATTTTTATATTATCGCCATTATGGGGAAAGGGATAGACAATTCTGATGGTACCTCATTAAAGGATTTAACTTTTTTAGTTATAAAACTTTTAATATGGATAGGTCTTTAGGAATATGTGGAGGCGTTATTCTATACATAAAAAACCCGAACAAGTCGCAATAATAAAAAACATTGATAAAGATAATATGTCTGAGATTTTACATATACGAGGGGCGGTCAATAAGTTTTGCAATTCGGATATAAGGAAACGAGATATGAGGAAAAGTGTTTTATTATTTTTCAATATAATTACCCTCGACTTCAATGCACTTGCGCCACTTGTCCCTGAGGCTTCGAATTCCCAACAACCAAAAATCTGCCGACTGCTGTTCAATCCACTCCTGGACGGCCAGCTGGACATCTTCATCGTCCCCAAACCGGCGTCCACGCAGTGTAGCCTTGAGCTGGCGGAATAAAAAGTACTCGCTAGGGGCCAGATCTGGACTATAGGGGAAATGGTTGAACTCCTCGAATCCTCACTCGCGCAGGGCAGCTTGTGCAACTCTGGCCTTGTGGACTGTGACGACGTTGAAGTCGATCATGGGGCGGGAGGTTTCTAGGGACCCAACGGGCAGAGACCTTGGTTATGGCCAAATTATCATGGATGATGTTGATAACACTTCCATGCGATATTCCAAGTTCTCGCTCGATTTCTTCGACCTTCACCCATCGATTTTCGATCATCCTCCTCTCCACACGGGCCACATTGTCCTCGTTGGTCACGTCTACGAGCGTCCTGGACGGGGGTCATCTTCAAGGGACTCACGACCATGGCGGAACTCCCTATTCCAGCGAGCAATGGTTGCATAGGAAGGGGCGGTGTCGGTGTACACTGCAACCATGCGTTCATGGATCTCCTTGGCATTCTTGCCTTTCTTGGTCAAAGATTTGATCACTGCGCGGTGCTCAACCTTCTCTATTGTTGAAAAGTTTGTGACTGACGATCTGCGATCAGCTACTGCTTCTTAAATAGACGAGGCAAGAGCGTGCGGCGGCAGGTCCTGGCTTGTCATAACTTTTCCTAACACCCCCACAAACAGCCATCCCCCTTCCTCTGTTTAGCCCTATCGATTCGCAAAACTTATTGACTGCCCCTCGTAGAGTTCGGGATAAATAGTAATAAAATAAAACTTGTGGTTTATATGTGACAAGGCAAAAGAAGAATATGATATTACTTATTTAATTCCTTTGGCTAAAATTAAACAAAAGCAACGTTTATATGCGTTTACTTAAATCTTCCGAACGTAGATATTCTAAATGACAGACAATACAGAAAATTGACTTTTAGATATTATAAATGATAACTTACTGTAACAAAAAGTACACAAACCGTCACGCGAACAAAAATTCCTAGACTTGATTTTGACAAATGAACAGAAGTAACAGTGATCACAACATAATTTGTCGCAATCTAAATATTCAACACAAATATTTAAGAAATTAAAAAACTGGCAGACCTTTGGGTCAGGTCAGTCCTAGTGGAGCGCGCTATTGTTTTTAATAAATTCAAGCCACGTGCGTGTTAGTCAAATATCCTCCAGTATGCATTTTTCTTTTTCATTTTCTTAAAAAATACTTTTGGAAATGGTGTCTAGCTTTGGAATTGTTTGATGTTTATATCTCTCGAGCAATGTACCTTTAAGATAAGTTTTCATCCTAATTTTCACCTTTATTATGAATAAAAATTGTTGGCGGCCATAGTTCTGCCATGGATCCCACTGGAGAAGCACTGCTCACCCAAGATTTATAGAGTTTTGCTTCAATGGTTTCACTCGATTCGCTTGCGCACTCACGATTTGGAATTTTTGGTAGTCTTGTAATTGCATATTGTTAATTGGGGCTTCAAATTATATGACTGCCCGGGGCGACACTAACGTTAGATAAGCCTATAACTTTAAATCTTGTAATTTTGGTCTTTTGCGCTTTAGCTTGAATTGTTTCAATTGAGAAAAAATTTTAGAGATTGAAAACGGTCAGGAAATTTATAATACATTTTAGAGTTCATTATTCACTATAAATAAGGAAATAGTACGTTATAAACATAGAGCTTCTATTAAATCAAACCAGCTGCAGTTGAAAATTGTGAAGACAGGTAATATTATCAAGATTTGAAACCGATAGTTTTATTATTATGACCTTGTGAAACAAAAAACAAGAATAGCCAAAATAAACTAACGTTCTTACCAAAACAGGAACCCAAGCGATTTTATAGATATACAAATAATCTTAAGCCACTTAAAGAGTGCATTGGGAGGCTTTAGGATGTAAGGGCATCCTTATTAACTATCCATACCCCTTGGTCAAGATATTAAACGAACATTTTCAATTTTTTACAATAAAACATACAAATAACTTAATTACAATACAAGATCTAAAAAATTTGTTTAGGCACTGCTCTTTCAAATATTGATATAACCAAATAAGATTAGATTTATATTAAGAAAATTAAACTTCCTAAAGCGCCTGGGGGAGAATAAAATAATCCACCTTAAAGAATTAAGAATCCAACTGCTTAAACCCCCTTGTACATTTTTTAAAAAGTCTATTTCGCAAGTAAATAGTTCATAATGAGTTCAAAGTGTCAAATATAAGAATTTTCAAAAAGGCCTAAATATAACACAATTTTCATAAAAGGCATAAATAGTGATCTGGAAATTTTCCGCCTATCTCCCTTACCTCTAGCATTGGTAAACTCTTTCAAAGCATTTGTAACAAATGTATCATGAGGTAAATAACTTATTAAATAAGACAAAACGCTGTTTTCAACAGGAATGCTGATGCTTAACTAATTTGCTTGATTTCTTTTCAGGGAAAAAATCATAACATGGACCAAGATAAAGCTGTAGATGTAGTTTATCTCAATTTAAAATAGTATTTTGATACCTCTCGACATAAAAGACTTTTAAAGGTAAAATCAGACGAATAGGTGGCAATGTAATAAGATAAAATGGATTGAAGACTGCATGGAAAACCGTATGCAGCGTGAGTAGTATCGTAACACAAATGCTGAGTCCGAATTTTGTTAGTCTAATGCTGAGTCCATATTTTTGGTGACGTCGGGGAAATTTTTAGGGCGAACTCGCTGATTGGTTTGACGTCATAAGTACCCCCCTCCTCCTACACATACACACACATAATAATAATAATATAGACAGCAACATCGAGGAATAAGACATCCTTGTTATAACATTTTGTCGTATATAACATGTTTGACATCCTGCAGGCTATAGGAACAAACGGTCGTGAATATTCAGATGATACATCACACTAAAGTTGAGTATTCCCGGGCGAGGGAAATAATTTTTATTCGGATTCAAGAGATTTCAATTCTTCATATTTCTCATGCACTCTGTTGCCAATGAACAGAGATCGAACGAGACTATTTGGACTGAGTTGACATTCTGACATAGGCAGTGAGCAACTATATTATCTTCATCAGGGACGTATATTATGTCGTTAATATGCTCTAATATCACCGTTCACTTACGTTGCTGTCCTTCGGTCTTTGCACGTAGCGGCAAGGAAAGGGCTAATACTAATGCTTTGTGGTCCGTACATAAGGTCACATGTCAACCTTGGATCATGTGTCTGAAATGAATAGCAGCAAAATACGTAGCTAAGAGTTCCTTGTCATAAGTGGAATAGGTTTATTGTATTTTGTTTAACTTGCTGGAGAAATAATTCTACTGACTCTGAAGACCCATTCACTATTTTATGAAGAGCAGCACCCACTGCTAATTGAGAGCTGTATGTAACTATTTGGTACGTTGAATCAGTAGGTAACTGGTGATGTAGCTTGATTGAATTTGCCAGGGGGTCTGTGGTAGCATCAAATTCTTTCTAAGCCGAAACATTCCAGATGATTTCTTGAGCTTTAGGTTGAAGTAGTGCGAGTATAGTCAGAGGAGCTTTAATGGCAGCAAAATTAGATATCATCTTCCTATAATAGGCTCACTTTCCTTAAAATCGATGAAGTCCTTTGTACTTTGTCGATAAGGGCATTTTGCTGATTTCTGTGACCTTCCTCGTTATAGAGCAAATTCTTGCAGCTGAGACAGTATGGCCTAAGGAAATAAATTTCTTCCTTCATGAACAGGCATTTTTCAATCGAAAATCGCAGATTATTCTCCGCCAATACTTTGCGGAGAAAAGTTTGTTTAGATATTCTATATGATCATTTATGTTATCGAAAAGATTAGAACGTCATCAATATAAACAAAATCTAAATCAAAGCCACGAAATTAATTGTCCTTATGGTGCTATAATTTACAGCTTGCATTTTTTACACCAAATGGCAATCTCAAAAATTCCCAGAGCCCAAATGGAATTGACACAGCAGTTTTTTATATATCCACTTGATTTCTTAGAATCTGGTGATTTGTCCGAACCAAATCTAGTCGCATGAAAACAACATTACCATATAGATGGTAAAGGATAGCGGTCCGGATTTATATTTGCGTTCAGGAAGCGAAAATCATCAGCAACTCTATACTCTCTTGGGGTCTTCTTTTTCACTTTATGAATGGGTGATAAACGGAGTGACTTTGATGGACGCACCATACCTTCACTTAATAGAGTTTCGAATGTTGCTAAGACAACTTGTAACTTGTCGGTTGAAAGTGGCCTTGGAGGGGTGAAAGTTCGTGGAACGCTACCATTCTTGATTGTATGAACAACGGAGTTAGGTAGGAAAGAACCTTAGATTATATATAGATTCGTATTTCCGCAAAACTGCTCTGCAATTATTTGGAAGATGCGAGAAGTCATTAATAATTAATGATACCATGGGTGCACTTGATTGCTTCACTTTGATTCGAGCCTAGTCTGATTGTCAATGAGGATGCCACGAGCACAATCAACCAGAAGATCAAAATGCGCAAGAAAATCGGCTCCTAACAATGGCAACGTAGTATCCGCAAATACGACCATCCACTTTAATGAACGGCCAAACTAGGGATACCTATATCTAATTGCAGTTCATCGTGCACTTTTATTCTTCCACCAATAGCAGTTTAAATATTAAGAAGAGTGACGTTGTGGAGAACATGGCCCTGGCACTAGAATTGCACCAGCAAAGTAGCTCGCAGGAATAGAAAGAATTATAACAAATGTCTGCGCGTATATATATAACGGAGTAAGGTAGGAAAGAACTAATATATAAAAACCTTAGGTTATATATAGATTTGTATTTCCGCAAAACTGCTCTGCAATTAGTTGGTATATGCGAGAAGTCATTAATAATTAACGATACCATGGGTTCACTTGATTGCTTCACTTTGTAAACTGGTCAAGTAATTAAGTAGGAAGGTGAGAATTCAGATGGCAGTAAAATTTGGTGACAGTGTAATAAAAACGAACATTCCGCGTCTGGGAAATAACAAAATTATATCGCAAAAGTAAAAAATTGCAGGCGCAATAAATTGATTAGCTTCGGAAACCATGGGATGAGAAAATCCCGCCCAGTGGGCGGAGTTAAAAACATTGTGATTCCAGAGGCGAAACGAAGCCACGCCTCCTGTTCTATTTATAGAAGAAAAATGTCAAACTCGATAGAATTAAACATGTATTTTTGTTTACGTGATTCCTCTCAGTCTTTTCTCTATCATAAAATCTTCGGTAAGCTCAGCCAAGTCGGAATATGCATCTCACTCTGCGATCCTGCCAGTCGCCAGCGGCCAGTGTCCGTTGGACTTTCGCATTGAGACTAGGTACGCTTTGTGTTCAGTACAGTTTGGAAAATAAACTGACACCTATAAGTGAAAATTAGAAAAAAAATTCAAATCCGTTATGTTATCATGTCATTATAATGTATTCTAGTACATATATATATATATATATATATATATATATATATATATATATATATATATATATATATATATATATATATATATATATGGTCACTTTGGGGATTTCGTTTGTCACTCTGGCACACGGCCTGCTCCCAAAGTCTCATCTGGCCTTCACTCTGAAAAGGTTGCCTGGCCCTGCTTTAGATGGAGTTGAATTTTTACGTATTCACCTCGCTTTGGCCAGCTGTAGCAAAATTTACACTATCTAGCATTAGATCCAAAATACAAATGTGCATGGCACACAACAGGCTTTTGATTATCACCGATAGGTCGTAGTCCTAATGGTGCACATTTTGTATATCACTGTTATATTAATTAGGCACACAATTTGATATATTAACATTAAGGTACACACTGGTGGGCAGTGAGTGCGCACTATTCGTACATTTCACATTATTTCACTGATTACTACACATATAATTATACCGAGAGCACTTATATTGGGAAATGACGTGGCACTACTTTGGTTTCTCCCCTTACTATTCACATTGAAAGACTGTAATCGATAGAATAGCATTAGTTTTTCTAATTGGACGAGAGTCAACTCTTTCTGCGTAGCGAAAACTGGCACGATGTTCGGAGGTAAGGACTGGATAAACTTGTCTTACATAGTCCTCACCAACTCCACCTTCAGTGCTATCCTTCACAGCTCTTCCAGATTGATCGATGGTCGTCTGGTAGGTGGCGAATATGTGTTAATTTCTCGACGAGTGCTTCTTTCGTGCTCTCAAGGAGTTCAATTACTTCTGTCGTTTGGAGAGGGTAGCTCTGCTATGAAAGAACCGAAGCAGGAATTCGACCGAATGCCTTGGGAGGTAAAGCGGTCAGGATATGATAAATTTTTGTGTCTTCCCGACTTATCCTCGAATGTGGAATTGTGCTTCCACTATTTTAAACTATCCCGCAACAGCTGCTTCATTGAATACGGGAGGCTTGATGGTGATTGAATTCGCAAGGTCCACTTCTTGGTGTGTAAAGTGAGCAGTTTATTTTTCTCTTGGTGAAAAAATGTTCTGGTGATAACTAGCGTTCGATTTAAGAGGTGTCACCAGTTATATGGGTTGGTTACCAAATGTGCTTTGTCATTGAGTTATGGCGACACTCCTGGGTAGCCAGATATAGTTTTGGTTCGTCTTGGTCGGTACCGATTCTATGCTTTTGCGAGTGCCTTTTGCGTAAGGCACTGACTCCAGGTGGAAGAGTTCCCTTCTTTAGTGATTGAAGGCAGTCTTTCTCTACTGCAGGTTGGGTAAAGGTGATGGGGGATTCTTTAAGGATAAAATAATCTGAGGCAGTGGATGCAGTATTCGTTATTCGGCAGGAAACCTGGGAAATCTTCAGATGTTGCTATGAACTTTTCTCACTCTTTTTAAGGAGCTTGAGAGTATTTATTGGCGTTTGCCATTGCTTTTGTAGCTTTTGTACATTATTAACCTTATTTGCAACACTTGCACATATCGCACCAAAATAGTGAAAAAAATAAACACGTCATTTGACCACTTTTGGCCTTTCGGACACTTCCAAAAGAGAAGTAATACAAGTTCGGGAGAAGTGGTCTTTAAACCACTATTGTCCATTCGGACACCCTTAATTCAAATGTTTTACTGGTTCGACGTGAAACCATTATAATATTTCATAAAATACATCAAATTGCTCATTTTAGAGATATATTTGAGTCTTTTATTCCACATTATAATGCTCGCATGGGTGAGGCACGCTCGCTGATACGAACAGGGATTCACTCTTTAAGTTACTTACATGAACACCACAACGTAACCTAATTTTCAAAAGTCTGAATTAGTAAACACACCAACCTAACTTACTTAACCATCAGGTAAAGATAAGCCATCTCTAAGTTGTCCTAGTATAGAAAAGCTATCTTTTACTTTTTACGATGCCTTATCTTTACTTATCCATAATTTCAAAATTTGTTGATTACACGAAATTGGGTACTATGGCATAATATCAAAGTGAATGTGAAAACTTGCAAAAGGATTTAGATAGCTCATTCGAATTGTCGAAAAGATGGTAGATGCAGTTCAACATGGAAAAGTGCAATTTCCGAAGAGATTACAATATGTCTTCATAATTCAAAGACAAAATAGAAATGGATTTAGGTGTCCTAATCTCGAATGTTTTAAATTTTTGAAACGATGCACTAAAGCATCACAAAAGGCCAGTAGGGGTCTAAGATACACAAACAGACATTGTGTGTTTAAATCGAAAGATTTAATCCCTTATATAAAGCCCAAAAGGGCCTTGCAAGATAGGAACGCGTCCAGCGTCGAGCGACGAAATTAATAAATGAACTTAGTCTTTTTTATACCCTCTATTTCTAAGGCACCTCAATTTACTTTCATTTTAAGATTGGTTTCTTTAAAAGCGGTTTTTTATTTAGGCCCGTGTGGATGCTTTGCTCCCGAGCAACGAAGGCTTTACTTAAGAGGCACACATATGTGGATTGACACATAGGATAATGGATTAATACAACTCAGTCAGTGTCTTCTCTTTATAGCACTAGTTGACAACCCTCTTGTGAATCTCTAGAAATGAGACGAGAACCAAGAGATTCCTTCAAAATTCGCAGCCCTACCTACCGTATGTGGCCACGATGAGGCACAACAGGAGTCTTTGCAATGAAAAGGCTATGTACTGACAGGAAAAGGTTTACGCACTCGGATTCCCTTCTCACCACAAGGGCTAGAAGCTGCAAAGCAGGCATTTAACACTAAAGGGCAGGCCCATTGGTGTGTAGACACGCCCTGGCGTCTACCAACCACTGCCCCCCTCCCCTCCTGCCTTGTGGGTTCTGCCTTTTAAGGCGAAGGCTAGAGGAAGGATAGCTCGATCACAAAACCAGGATCGGCAGCTCCCTGCAGCCGAGGATGAAACCTGGTCGTCTCGAGCTTCTCCTGCCACCAGGGACTTTCTTCCCTCAGTCAAAATACGGGCCCGAAGACTGCACACATTCCTACGCGTTTAAAGCTAGTGCAGGTTGATACCCTCACGAGGGCATCCGTTATCATCGATCTCGATGGACTTCCCAAAGCCATACATCCTTAGCTGAAACAAATGACTTAGGATTGAATTCGGGGAACTCTCCAGCGCACTTTCTATCACATTTTCTTTTTATGTTTTTGTTTATCGATGATTCAATTAATTTTCAACTATAAAACTTAATTAACCTCTGCATTAACTTAGGTTTTACATTTTTAATAGCGAATGTTATTAATCAATGCCAATTAACAAACAACTAAAATCGATCGTAAACTTTGTCAGGAGTCCTCATTCATTATTATTTTATTTTATCTCTGTTTTATTCTTATAATTTTTATCCTATGTTACGATGGCCAGTCTTTGGCTATCAAAGTTATGATGATGGATGGGGATATCAGGAGAGACTTGTGAAATTTGATAATCAATTTAGGTATATTTGTATTTTATGCACTAAATTAAAAACTTAATATTTAGCTATATTTGTAAAAAAAAAAAATAATAAATCTATTTACATGGGCTAGCCATATTTATGGGGGGAGCGGGGGGGGAGGGGCATTAATCAAACGTTTCCTAGGGAATGTGATGCATTAATAGGTTGAGAACCAATCTAAGCCGTGGCTCTTTGTGTTTTTTATTCTTATCCCGCACTTTCATTCCTTTGGGGGTTAAATTCACCTGCCCTCCATAAAATGAAAAATACAATTTTACGTTTGATACAATATTGAAGAATATGAAAAATACTAATTTAAATGTAATAATGAGATACTTGAAGTTAATGCTGAGAAGTTTCCCAACTAAAAATTCAAATTATCATTAATCGATCATATCGCCTAGGTTGATGGATATTAACATAAACCCCTTGAAAACCAAGCTCCTAGATAAAAATAGGTAGATAGCAAAAAATCGGATATTAATTAGTTCGTTCAGATCTCGAGTTGTTGATCGTAACTTAAAAAAATGAGTTATGGCTCTTACCCACTGCCGCAAGTTCCTCCTCTTGCTTCCTTGCAGATCCTTTAATTTCGCGTGCTTCTTCAAGCGCCCTGTCAGTTGCGTCGCGAACAATAATTAAAGTGTTATCTTCACGTCGCAATGACGCCCGAAGCCGCTCGAGATGGAACTCCTTAAATAAAAGTTGTGCAATTTAAGACTGCCACAGTTAGATGCTGAGATGAAAATTGCGTCAATAAGTTTATCCCAAAATGTCATCGGTAGATTTGAGAGGATCTCCAGTAAACATCGTTCATATTTTTCCTATTTTTTAAAGAAAATAAAAGTAAATCTATTTTGATTTACAGTGATAATAAAATGTTGAAGAAGCACCCATTATTTCAGGGATTAATCATAACTTTCGGGGCTTTTTGATATATCTGTTTCCAACCTAGAAATTCCATAACAGGTCATTTTCAGGCAATCGACCAGGAAATGAAGGGGATCATAGCTCATTTGTCTCTCCAATTTGTCGATAATATCACATAATAGTTTAAATTGCTAAAAGAAAATGCGAAGACGGCAACGGAAACTAATAACAAAAAGAGATATTAAAGAATGGATTGAGGAAAGCTTAAATATTTTTGAAAGGTTTTGTCATGCACAGAATAAATCCCCAAATTTTGATTTCTAAATACATACAAATCTTTGAGTCGCCTTAATTATAGTTATTGATATGTTAACGGAGATTATGCCTCCAATTTTAATTGCCACCATTTTTTTCCACAAGGGGAAGTTAGGGTGTAAAAATCCCACTAACAAATTCCAACTCCGTCCCACTCTTTTTATGCTCCATTAAGCAAACGAATACCCATCATTTTTCATGACACTGAACCTTCATAGCTATGGGGTTCTATGCGCTGAGCATGTCGTCGAGTCAGGGTTCATCAATGGCCAGAAAGGCCCAATTATGCACCCTTACACACATCCCACACCCACTATACATGACATCATGCACTTTACTTGCTCACCCCTTTTTCTCTCAGACACACATTCACGTGATCTCGATTTTTCATTCCCTTTCATACACGGAAGTCAGTACCAGCGTAATCTCATACAAATTCCTGTTACAATCCATCGAACCACGTAGGCATTCATTAAAACTCTAATCGTCCCTGAGACTTTGCTACCATTCAAAGCCACGTTGTCGCAATTTGACACATACCTACCACTGCCGTTCAAGATACACCTTATATACTTAAAAGAACACCATTGTTTAAGGGTCACACTCAAAATTCTAATATCATATCTCACCGCATTCTTATTCCTGCACTCCATTACCTTAAATTTGTATGCATCGTCTTAACTCTTTCATCACACATAGCATGTCAAACGCATACACCAACATAGACAGCAACCAACCCTTGCCATTCCGCACCATTCTCACACCTCAGTCCCTGATTTAATATAGCACTTTTTTTAGCACACCATCCATCCATAAATATATTAAATACCCATGGTAGCATCACACACCCTTGCCTAAAACCCCAACCAATATGAAACTACTCCGGCTATCTTTCATACGAACGCATGCCTTACTTTCAATATAAAAGATTTTTGACCAACTACCAGTTTACAACTCCATACATTTATAGAACCTATAAACGCCTCGCTGTTGAAAAGATCATACGATTTCTCGAGATCCATATGTCTAGCCTGCACCTTACATCCCATATCAATTGATTTACAGCCAGCTATCTCATTTTATACACTTGATCTACACATCACCTGCCACTGCTACATCTTCTATCATTCGTTTTTATATTTTTAGTACACTCCTCACTCAGAATTTTGCCATACACCTTGCTTACAGCATTCAACAAACTTATTTTTTGTACTCACCTAACTTCCTATGCAAAAATATGTTGGGGGCGCACTCTCCAGCCTTGTTCATTTGTGGTTTTTGGCAAGGCCAGGCGAAAGAGGACTTGGTATCAAATTGTACATACAACAGCGAGGGTCCAGCGTCATAGCCTTGCAAAAGAAGACATTCTTAAGGCGAACTTTCCACTGGGAGAGAGAGCAAACCCCAGGTCGGTGTGTCATTTTCTTATTCAGGCGATTATTCGTTCCGAGCAAATGTTTCTCTTCTCTCCTTGTTCATCTGGTACACCCCTTCCCTTTTACGTACGACTCACACAGATTCCGTTTCTTCTCGCTTCGTCTGCAATTCTCCTGATCGGCTCGATTTGGTTTCAGGACCTTGTCCCCTACATTCACGCAACTCTCCTTCCATTTGAACTTATTTATCGCCCTTAATTACGCCTAAATTGGGGGAATCCACGAATACAATCCAATCACTGTCGAATATAATCTCTGCCAAATAGTCGAGTCACTAATCTGCTCGTACTACATTGTAGAATACATCTAAGGCGTATCTCTGGTAATTTACATTCATTTATTTTCTGTTGTCCTTTTTGAAACATCATATTAATTCATTTATTTTTGTGTGCTTAAATATAGCAACGAAATTACCCTTTTTCTTTACATTTTCCAGAGTTTTCATTGTCAGTGTTGATTAATGGAGTTAATTTAGATTACCCACAAAATGGGTGCTAGCTTTGTCCCTAAAACAGGCACTATCACAGCATTCTTCCATAACCCAACCATCACACCTTTTCTATAACGCAGTCACCACCTCATATGTAGGCTACGATTTTATGCTCACTTCTGGATGAAAATTTTATAGGCAGCACTGGCATTGGCACGGGCCTTTAGCCAGGACTATATTTTGAGGGGGGATTAATAATTACGGTACAAGAAATCCTGAGAGTGGAAAGGGCGGGGTGTTGAGGGTAACGATTGGTGATGCAGCAAGTTCTAAAAGCCTAGCGATTGAGAATTTAAGGGATATCAACAAATTCAGAAGAATGAGAAGCAATTTTGAGGCGTATACATATATTGAAAAGATGATGATTACAAATTCAAATAAATTCTTTAGGCAATAATCTAAAAAAAATCTTGTTAGTTTCCATATAATACCTCACTGTCCTTATATTTATATTTTCCACCAACTATCACACAACTAAACGCCGACTTGATTGCCGAAACACTTCCATGATTTCAGCTACAGAGATTGCAACAGTTTTTTCTTATTCAAATCCCATGAGGGAAAGTTGGCACTTCCGTTGATGAGTCATGCATCTTCTATATGGAGTTAGTAGTCTTGTTACAGTTGAAAAGGTTGCTTCACATGTAGCAGAAGATGCCCCAATAGTCAAGGCAGCACAGAGCAGAGTATGCAAGTTTGGGAAAGGTGTTTGGAGCTCCATTCTGCGAAACCATTCCAGAAACTTGTTATTGGTACTTCTGCTCTCTTGACATGAAGATGTAAGCTGCTTCTGAGCCATGCTTCGAACAATCTCTAACTCATGACGTAGCAAAGACAAGTTAATTACCATTCCTGTTTTGCTGACCAAATCAGTGAGTGGTTGCAAATGGTCATGATAAAGAAACTTCTCAGAGCATGGTAGCAAAGTGGAAATACTCGTAGATGCTACCAATTGCTGTTGCACTCAGAAAAACGCTTCTCCAACTCGCTGGTGAGTGAATCTAGTATTTCAAAGTATATAGAGATGAGTGGTTGATTTTTGTTTTGTCCTGTAAGTGCAGTCACAACAAAGGAGTCCAGATTTCGGGGAGGTTTTCGAACTCGTTTTGCTGGTTGTGAATGCGCCTCAGGTTCCTCATTTCCACATTGGCACTAACTGTTTCAGTGAGGATTTGGTAACCATTAATGACTAAGCACTCTCTAGATTGCAGCATTTTATCAGCTGGCTTTAATGCGCCAAGTACTTCACGCATGACAATTCCTGAGAATACAAGTTTCTCTTGGGATAAGAGCCTCTTCAACTCAATTGCAGTCACTGACAGAGAAACAGGACCATCCTCACTGAAAAAATCCAGTGTTGAGATGATTGTGTCATAGTTTTTCACAATGTTGTTAGTCGTCTTGAAATGTCCACTTCAGCGATGTTCCATCAAATGGGCCAAAGGCATTGCACCTGACTTGCTATACACAGCACAAACTTTACAAAGTTGTCATTCAATGGCTGACACACATCAAAAAACTCTTTCACAATGTCCGCTTTCTGACATACATGAACAACAACAAGGTGAAGTTGATGATTAAAACAATGTATGTATGGGATATCTCTCTGAACATGATCAACAATTCGACGTTGTATCCCTGAGTGTTTGCCTGACATGACAGATTCATCATCATAACACTGTGCCAATAATAGTTTTAGTTTCAATACCTCCAAAAGGATTTCAGTGATGTAGTTTGCATCAAATTTCTTCAACTCATAAACTCCGAGAAGAGTTTCGCTTACATTTGGTGGCCCATGCCTTCTGACATATCTGACCACAACAGAAAGAAACTCAACTCCAGCCGAGTCTCTGGTCTCATCACATTTAATGGTGAACAACCCAGTGTCTGTTGTTTGTATCTCTTTCAAACAATTTTCTTTCACTAACTGCGCCATCAATCCAATCACATCGTTTTGAAATGTGAAGATGTGTACTTTGCATTTTCTGGAATTGATTTTGTGATTTTAGCAAATTTTTCATCTATATTCATAGTGTACTCTACCATTTTTATAAATAATCCTGAATGTTGCTCACCAATTTTTTCTTCACTCCCTCTGAATGGCAACTCATTTGTTGTGAGCAATCTTATTATTTCAAACACTCTGGATATATAATACCGATTATTTTATAATTGGCTATCACAAAAAGGTTTCTAGCGCACCACCTTCTTTTACAAACTTTTTATAATATATCCATGCAGTCATAACAAGCACACTTTAAAGCAGTGTGCTTGGAAAACCTCTTTCCTTTCTCTGTTGTAGTTTTCCAATTATTGAACCCTTGTGTGGTGTAAGATACGAGGGAAGGTCAATAAGTTTTGCAATTCGGATATAAGGAAACGAGATAGGAGGAAAAGTGTTTTATTATTTTCCAATATAATTACCCTCGACTTCAATGCACTTGAGACACTTGTCCCTGAGACTTCAAATTCCCGACAACCAGAAATCTGCCGACTGCTGTTCAATCCACTCCTGCACGGCCAGCTGGACATCTTCATCGTCCCCAAACCGGCGTCCACGCAGTGCAGCCTTGAGCTGGCAGAATAAAAAGTAGTTTCTAGGGGCCAGATCTGGACTGTAGGGGGGATGGTTGAGCTCCTCGAATCCGCACTCGCGCAGGGCAGCTTGTGCAACTCTGGCCTTGTGGACTTTGACGACGTTGAAGTCGATCATGGGGCGGGAGGTTTCTAGGGACCCAACGGGCAGAGACCTTAGTCATGGTCAAATTGTAGTGGATGATCTTGATAACACTTCCATGTGATATTCCGAGTTCTCGCTCGATTTCTTCGACCTTCACCCGTCGATTTTCGATCATCATCCTCTCCATAAGGGCCACATTGTCCTTGTTGGTCACGTCTGACGGGTGTCCTGGACGGAAGTCATCTTCAAGGGACTCACGACCATGGCGGAACTCCCTATTCCAGCGAGCAATGGTTGCATAGGAAGGGGTGGTGTCGGTGTACACTGCAACCATGCGTTCATGGATCTCTTTTGCATTCTTGCCTTCCTTGATCAAAAATTTGATCACTGCGCGGTGCTCAACCTTCTCCATTGTTTGAAAATTTGTGACTCACAATCTGCGATCAGCTACTGCTTCTTAAATATACGAGGCAGGAGCGTGCGGCGGCAGGTCCTGACTTGTCATAACTTGTGCTAACACCCCCACAAACAGCCATCCCCCTTCCTCTGTTTTGCCCTACCGATTCGCAAAACTTATTGACCGCCCCTCGTACTTTCTACAAGGAAAGCAAAAGCATGAGTCTTTCTCCACAGAATATTCAAGCCAAGACCAGTCAGAGTACTATTTGTTTTGGAATGAACGATTTTGTTTTCCAAACACAGTCTCTGGTGGGTTCATTACACAAGGTTGAGCTGGTCTATTGTCACCAAGATCAGATGGAAGTCGAGATTAAAAAACTCCACTTGAATCAGAGGTATCTGAAAGCTGGTTTGATGAGCAAACCTGCTGTTGTGAAGCATGAGATTCAGTTGCAGACACTGTTATGGACTCAGAGACAGTCCCAGATGTTACTGTCCTTCTCTTTGACATCCTTATCACAAAGGCATCCATTTTACCTAAAAGAAAAGAAACACAAGGTGCCAGACGAATAATTTTTTTTTTAAGACTGACATGGATATTTACTTACTACCTTCAAAAGTCATACTCGTATTTGTATCATGGAATTTTTTTTTAATTATTAAAGGGCCACCAACAAGAGACATAAGCTACTGAATATCCTAGAAATTATTTAGTTTCATTACTGACACATATAACTAGTGGGAACACATGGCAACAATTTCACTACTATCACATGTGAGTGGTTCGATAGAAGGAATCAAATTAATATAAAAGTAACAGGAAGATTAGTCATCTTAGCTCCTGTTTGGTTAAGTTGGTTAGGTTAGCTTATTTAATTTAATTTTTCACGATTTTCTAATATTTTTGGTGTATTTCAAACGATTCTGCTATTCATTTCCATTGTAAATTCCTCGTTTTTTAAATAGGCTTACTAATATTCAGATGGGCCTATTTAAAAAACGAGGCATTAACATTAAAACATTTATTCAAACCATTTGATACAACAACATTTTATACTGACATAACATACAAGATTACTGGGTATTTATAGATGATTTTATGGATAATCTGGACAAGATCTTCGCAGCCTACTTTGCTTTAAAACTTTACCAATGGCCTTTAATAATAATTTATGAATTTACTTTAGCGCGAAATGTATTTAATATAAAGATATTGTTATTAATTTTAATATCAATTATTTCCTACTTTTTACGACCTCTTAATGGCCCAGCAAGTTTAAAACTAACACAAATGCACAAGAATATTTGGACAATTTTTGAGAACCCTCCACTTAAATGTCACAGCAAGTTTAAAACTAAAGACATGCAAAAACATCGCCGTGATACTTGTTGTCAACATACGCCTATATAAAATAGCTAGAAGCTGCTAGACTTCATTATTGTTGGAGTTTTTCAAGCACATTAATTTGCAGGGCAATCAAAGAGTAATTTTAAAAAAAATCTAGAGAAAAATATTCAATATATAAAGAACAATTAACATATGGGTAAATATAAGAAACACAAAAACAGCGCTTGAAAAACAAAAAGTACGCTTAATAGTACTTTAAAAGTCAAGAAACAAATAAAAATATACTATATGTAAATAATATTTTTATTATTAAATTATTTTAAAGAATATACAAAATGAATAATAATTAAAAACTAAAATATTAAATTAGTACATTGGTGGGGACATGTGCTTGGAATTGGTATTTATATCCCGGCAAAAATTATTTTAATAAATCTGATCTTACCTCACAAGGATTGTTTTTATAAATCAATCCTACCTTGATAGATGAAGTCTATTTGTTAAACATTATATTACAATAGAATAAAAAGCGACCAAAAAACACACGATAAGAATACAATGGAGTAAAAACCGGCAATTGATAACGCAACAATGTCAATTTTAACAATATGTTATTTATTTATGACAATAGTCATAAATAAATAACATATAAAAAAATTATCATCACCAGAAAATTTACATTAAATTTAGGTTAGGTTAAGTTACATTAGGTTTAAATATATAAAAGATAAAAAAAAAATATTAAATTGGTAAATATTAAAAACTAAATGTTAAATAATTATTGGAGGGGGGGGGGGCTAACCACTTCCATAGCCCTCCCGTGGCTACGGGCCCACACTGGCACTGCTGACGGTAACTATAATATGACAATAGGATATACGGTGGATTCCGCATAGTATGACCGGCTGCCAATTAAGACCAATTCCGAAGGTCCCGATTCATACATATTTTATGCGTAAAATTTACTTCTCCAACTAAGACCATACACAAATTATAATTCATGCTGATTTACCCTATGCCGTATTCCGGCAATTATGACCACTCACGTTCAGGGCTGCCACTATGAATTTAACTTTATCCTAAAATTTACCTTAAAAAAATTCCAAGATTAAATAAAAGATCTCAAGACTTCAAAAAGTAACAGAAGTGAACATTTCCCCAAAGTTTTACAACTTAAATTGGTTAAATGAATTTAATTTTTCCGAACGCATATCAAAATTAAGGGTTCTCTATACCTTAGAAAAACTCGTCAGGATGGGAAAACTCGGTCATGCATGCACTGCATATTATATATGTATACGTTTCAATCAATGTATATGCAGGTAGTGAAAGATATTGTACCTTTTAAAGTAGCCTCCCTTCTCCGTTTTCTGTATTGTGGCTTTACAGAAAATGGGTTAGATTTCGCTAAGAATGACCAGCCGCTAAAAAAAAGATCAAATTAGGCTGTCCAAATGTGGTTACACTTCCCGGAATCCACTGTATTTGCTTTTGCTTTGATACACCTTCAGAATAAACGGAGTGAATTTCGAGCAGGTTAAATGTACATATACTCTTAATTTACTATGGGTGATTAAGAGGAAAGAGATATTTATTAAATTTTCAATGCAAATTGGAATTGCTAACTATGCTTTTGGCAACGCGTGGAGTGAATTAAATGTTATTTGAGTTAGGTGAAGTTATATAGGAAACGCGTAGAGAAACTTGCCCGGGGATGGAAGAAGGTGGCTTCGAGAAATCGCTCGTCAATGATAGGACAGTAGGCGGCCACCGTTACTTTGGACTCCATACGAGATGAATCGGTCTCTATGGCAGACGTTACCTTCATGTGTTCTTAGCGTTTAAAATGCTTCGCAATGTTTCATTAGCTGTTTTTTTACTCTGATTAAACACTCGCTTCACTACTCTTGCGATGAAGAATTCGGTGCTCACAAAGAATGATTGACTTTTTCTCTTCATTTAAAAAAAAAATAGGGTTGCTTGATTGTCAAAAAGAAAAATGTGTAATAGAAAAATGTGCAAAAGAAGCGAGAAGAGAGCAAGAACAAAAGTACAACTAATAAAAATACAAACCTCAAATAGTATTTTTGAATTGGATGCAAGTGGAAAATCAAACTTGGATATCAAATCAACTACTCCCCGCCTCATTTTTAGTGTGGATCTGCTAAATACTGGTTCGTTGCGTTGGAGACCTACCTGAACATCCTTTGTTTTTATTATGGCTTTGCGATCCCATAAGAGTGTTAGCAACGTTTGGCGCAAAGAAGTCAAATCAGAACCACACTTCGAGCGAATTAATTTGGCCATAGCAAGCCGCTTATCGCACTCTGATAATTCTGAGGTTAGTTTTCTTTCTGAAAAAGTCATTTTTTTTTCTCTTTATACCGGGAATAAAGTGGGCAATGAAATTCCTAGAATAGGCACTCATTCTTCTTCGTATCTACAGGTATTTATTTAATTAATCTTGTTTCCTCCCTAGGAACGTCAAACACTTGTCGAACCTAATTTATTCTGTTTCACCCTAATTTAGTTTACTTTTCTATTGGTCTGATCCATATTATTTTTGTTTTTCTTTTTATTTAATAAATGAAACGAAAGATTGATCAGCAGTTTTGTATATTTTTTTCAAATTTTTTCCCAATTAAAGAGTAAAGCTCACGTAACCATTAGTTACCATTATATAGTTCAATATATATAACTTACAAGAAACATCCAAGTCAATTTTGAACTGCTTTAAATTTGACTCAAATTATATTATTTTTTATTTACTTAATTTGCGGTTTGGTAATACTTTCTCGATATATTGTTTTGTTTTTGTAAGTTAACCTCAGGATCCGTTAGTTGGCTAATTTACCATTAAAAAATTATCGGGTTTTAATTGTCTTGTTTACTGGTAATAAAAAAAAATTATGTCACTTCTTTTGTTGATCAGTTTAATCCTTACGCTGTTAATTGATTTCATGCCTTATTACTGGACTTGATTGACTCATTACATCAGTAAATTTATTTATGTGACATTTTATAATTCACGTACTTGGTGTCTGTTATGTATCCAAAATACGGCAGTATAAAGAGCGATGTCAGGACAACACAACAAATTGTATTTGCAATCCAATGCATAAAGTGATGATTTGGGGCACATGAATTCATGTTCAATTTTAATTTTAATTAATTGATTAAATTCGCGTTTTTCTTGTTGAATTTCCACACAAACAGGTGTTATTAAGGTATTCTAAGTTTTTTTTTTAATACCAACAAGAAAAATGTCGAGGCATGGAAGTTTGTGCTTTCAGATTTGCGTGGCCCCAACATCAAATAGTTACGGACAGCCTCTCCCCTCGATTAAAGACTAGCCGGCCCCCCATTTAGTGTGTCTCTACACACTTGACTGGAAGGGGAAAACAGAATTATGATATGTTGGACAAAGATAACTTCAAACGGAAGTGGAGGGGCTGGTGTAGGCACTTGAAAAAGGAAAGATAAACTTATCTTTCTATTATATATATATATATATATATATATATATATATATATATATATATATATATATTTATATTACTACAAATATCTTTATTATTATTTTTAACAACTAAGTACAACAGAGCATAGTACCTTTTTCTGTTGCTGCAATCACTTCTTGCGAGTATTCTTCGTCCATTCTTTCGGCTTTCTTTAAGTTTTTCTCGGCGGAATTTTTAGAGGACTTCACAGCTTCTCTTTCGAACTTTGTTTCGTCCAGTTTAACCTTCACAGGCAACGAGAGGGAGCATAAAAAATTGGGCTGATTTTTCAGCAATGCGATAAAAAATATGCGTTTTGCTCTGGGTCATTTGATATTTACAAAAACGCCTCTTATCTAAAAAGGTGTTCCCTCTTCCTTCCTCCATGTTCTATCTTAGATCAATATAATGCGAGGTAGAGCTTTCTCTCTGAGTTTATCTTTGAGAGAAAGAAAGAGAGATAATGAAAGAAAAGGAGATATAAATGAAGAGAAAGAAAAAAAGGAAAATAAAAAGAGCGAAAAGAAGAGAGTAAAAGAGTAAGAAAGGGAGAGTAAGAGAGTAAAAAGTAGGAAGATAGTCAACTCCTTAAAAGCCCTTACGGTTCATTACCGAGGGGCTCTTGCAGTTCTTAACATTAACAATAAGCTATTTTATTATCAAAAGTCGGATTAAAATGTGCCGCAATAGTATGTGATCTACATTCATGTTTCTGGTATACCTTTTGATCTACATTCATATTTCTGGTATACCTTTCATCTACATTCATGTTTCTGGTAGAGCTTGTGATCTACATTCAGGTTTCTAGTATACCTTTTAATCTATATTCATGTTTCTGATATAGCTTGTGATCGACATCTATGTTTCTGGAACAGCTTGTGTTCTACCTTCATGTTTCTGGTATAGCTTGTCATCAACATTCATATTTCTGGTATAGCTTGTGATCTACATTCATGTTTCTGGTATAGCTTGTGAGCTATATTCATGTTTCTAGTATAGCTTGTGATCTACATTCATGTTTCTGGTACAGCTTGTGTTCTACATTCAGGTTTCTGGTATATCTTGTGATCTACATTCATGTTTCTGGTATAGCTTGTGATCGACATCCATGTTTCTGGTATAACTTGTGATCTACATTCATGTTTCTAGTATAGCTTGTGTTCTATAATCATGTTTCTGGTATAGCTTTTGATCTATATTTATGTTTCTGTTATAGCTTGTGATCTACATTCATGTTTCTGTTATATCTTGTGATCTACATTCATGTTTTGGGTATAGCTTGTGATCTACCTTCATGTTTCTGGTATAGCTTGTGATCTATATTCATGTTTCTGGTATAGCTTTTGATCTACATTAAAAGTTCATAATTTTTACCTGAATCCGGTTGGTTTAGTACCTAGATTCCCAAACTGGGGGCCATGAACCCCGGATGGGCCATACACCAAAATTGAGGGGGCCACAAGCTGAGGCTATGTACAGATAAAATCCCAAGCCCCACCACACTAGAACAGCCAGTTAGCAGCTGAGCCAGCCAGAGGAACAGGTGCGTCTGTACTCGGTATAGGTTTTAACAATGCCTTGCTGCCAGACACATGAGTAATATGCCTCATTCTTTCTTTATTCAGTGTAATTCCATTTTTATATATGATTTTGTGTTCTCAATAAAATAATTCATTGAGATTCATTTCTATACCAAACAATTTTCACTCAATAACTTATTTAATACTTACTATGCTATGGTTTCTGTATGAGAACCTGGTCTTGAGTCTAGAGTATCAACCAGTCCACAGTTCCACTTTAGAGGCTACAGTTACAAAAGCAAACACTTTGTGAGTGTGTGTGGCTCCCTCAAATAATCTGTTTGCGCCAATTTTCGTGTTATTGGGACCTAAGCCACCATCAATACCAATTTAATGGTAACTGAGCTTTGCATCATGAAGTGTATTAAGAAGAAGGGAAAAAATATCTGTTGTATTTTTGCACAATCCATGAAATGTTTTTGTTTTTTGAGAGTTTAGTAACCTGAAATTTTATTTCCTTCCAACTTCTCATTGTTATGAACTACTTGAAATGTTGTTTAAAGATGGTTTTACTCTTTTAGAAAATTAGGAAAGTTTAGATAATAAAAAGCGACTATTCTAGGGCCTATCGAGGTCATCTGCTTTTGGAAAAAAGTGATTGGTAAAGTAAGTTAATGAATGCTATTTTCTGGTCAAATGGCAAAGTCAAATTAGCTAACACCTGCAATAATCTTCCCTCTCATAGGGTAGTCTACTGGAATACCAAAGAGATTATGTTAAACATAAAAACAAAAATATAAATATAAACACAAATCAATTACAATAATCTTCCCTCTCATGGGTAGTCCACTAATACCAAATATTCATGTATTGTGAAGCTTCATATTGACCTTTTGTACGCTCATTATGAGTGATGTCATTTAGCTACAGCAGTATTTCTTTCCGCTTCAGACTCCCCTATGATGGCTTCTAACAAGAAACAAAAATACGATGACAGCTATCAGGATTTTGGATTTACAAGCATTAATGATAAAGGTGTAGTGAAGCCTCAGTGTGTGATTTGTCACAAAATACTCTCCGCTGAATCACTGAGGCCTAGCAAGCTTAAATTACACCTGGTACCTACACATTCTCAACATGTTGGCAAGGATCATTCTTTTTTTGGTCGACACGAATTGAATATGAAGAGACAACGACTCGGTGCCAGCGTTCCATTCACCAACAAAATGCTGCATTAGTGTAGGCATCATTTTTGGTATCCCTTGAAATAGCAAAGAAAAAGAAACTTCACACCATTGGGAGGAGTTAATTTTGCCATGTGCCAAAACTATGGTCATGCTTGTTTTGGGTGAGAAAAATGCTGAAAAGCTGAGTGCTATTTCTCTTTCAAATAATACAGTGCAACGCCGAATATCTCATGTCAGATGATATCAAAGAACAGGTGATACAGAAAGTTTAAGAAGCTGAATTATACAGTATTCAACTCGACGAGTCCACTGACGTCCAGTCCTGCTCACAACTCATGGTTTTTGTTAGGTATGTCCATGGTGAGGTTATGAAGGAGAAATTCTTGTTTTGCGAAACTCTCGAGCAATCTACAAAAGGTGAAGATGTAATGCAGAAACTTTCAGAATTCTTTGGAGCAAATGGTCTCAACTGGGGCAATCTATGTAGGGTATGCACAGACGGGGCTCCAGCCATGTTAGGTTCTAAGTCAGGTTTTGTTTCAAGAGTTATACAAAAATCACCAAATACTATACCTCTCCACTCCATGATCCTCTGGCAAGCTCTTGCTTCAAAACCCCTACCATCAGAATTACAGAAAACCCTGAATACCATTATAAAGACAGTTAACTTTATAAAAGGTAGTGCTCTTAACACACGCCTTTTCAAGAAACTCTACCGTGATATGAATGCAGCTCATGAAATCCTCTTATTTCATACAGCAGTTCACTGGCTATCCAAAGGAAATGTAGTTCAGGCTGTATTTGAGCTCAAAAAAGAGATCAGACTCTTCCTTGAGCTACATGACAAGCAAGATTTGTTGTCAGCATGGTCTGTATATGGCTTCGAAATACAGCTAGCCTACCTTGTTGACATATTTAAACAGTTGAACACACTCAACCTTGAGTGCATCAAATTACTTCTTTAGTATCATTTTAATGTTTATTTGAGATTTGTCAAAAAGTAAATTGCAAGTTTCCATGACTCAATATTTAAGAAAAGAAAAAAATATGGGGTTGAATGAATAAAATTACAGGTATCGCCGGAGTTTTTTCATAATAGACCTAAATAAATGTAGTCACTGTTGTCACGAGATATGGATTGGGGAGGGGGGGCCATGGATAAGGATCATATATGAAAAGTGGGTAAAGATCAGAAAAAGTTTAGGAACCACTGGTTTAGTATATAAAATAAAGCAGCTTTTATAGTTTAGGCAGGATGAGAGCAAAATAATTTTACACGCAGGTTATTAGAGATCAAAATTATTATTATTATTATTAGCAAAATCTCTTTATGGCTTTTTTAAATGATATTCGAAATGCATTCAGATAGTCATATTATTTATGTTTCTAATATGAAATAAAAATCAATTTAGTATTTTTTCTTTGCCTTTTCCTTCATCGATGGATTTTTATACATTTTTAATGTTATGTTTTAACGTTTATTTCACTCCTCTATTTAGAATTGCACACTTATAACCAAATATTTGAATGTAGATCACAAGCTAGTCTAGATTTAAGTTGCTGTAGATCTCATTAGAATGTAGATCACATGCTATACCAGCACCAGAAAAAGTGGACAGTAGAGGTGAAGGCTCTACTCGCCTACCTCCCACCCACCAAAGCTGTCACGCAAAACAGAGGAGATGAGTTAGGTTGAAATTAAGAACATAAAAAGAAATTGTGATTTTAAAGTTTAGGTTCTAAACCTACTAATTTGGATAAACAAAAAGTTCCCAATCATACATATATCCAAACATATATAGGGTAGAAAGACGAAGTGTAGGCTTCTTTTTACAAATCCTCTTTAATATGTAGATATAACCATTAATTAATTAATTTTGGGAGGTCGTTTCAGGATTAATTGAATTTTGTGAATCAACTTATCCCTAACACTATATTTTAGGAAGGGAATTTTTGAACAGTTTGAATTTTAAAAAATTCTTTTAGTTCAAAAGTTATTCTGTATGTTATTGTAATTTTAGTTTTAAAAAATAAAGAATTAAAGTTTGTTTAAATTAAAGGATATTATTAAATTCTTAAAGAAAAAGAGATTGAAATAGAGAGAGATACGGAGATTTCCCCAAATTATTTCAAATTAAGGCTGTTTTGTCGTATATTTGAAGCTTTTATCAAAGTTCTTTCTAAGAGTTGAAAAAAAAATATATATGATTGTCGTGGTATAGGAAGGACAGAGTGATTGAAGGAGTTGGTACGTATGGGTTGCTTACGTACTACAAGAAGACTCCTTGACTAACGTTATACCTCTCTAAGAGTGCTATATATGTTTGATTATTGACTTCTTTAAACATGAAGGGTTCCTTGTGCCAAACGTAGCGATTCGAAGATAGAATAAAAAAAAATTGTTAAAACAAACTAAAACTTTAATTAAAACACAAAAATAATATAAACATGTACCACAGAAATATTACGAACTAAATACACAGTAATGACTTCAATAATTTCTACTTGACATTATAGTGATGGTTGACCCACCATTCACTTCAATTTAAAAACAAATGCTAGCGGCATTTACCGGCCGCGAATACCTTTGTGGATACCCCTCGGAACGGGTTTGAGCCTGTCCTTGAACTCAATGAGCTACTTTACCTCGGGAATGTTATTGTCTCGAAGACGCATGCCGACCGGCCAGATGGAGGTTGCGGGCGAATAACTTGAAATCCACAAAGGACTTTGGCGAATTTGGCAGCTTGGGAGCCACATGCTTTCGGCAGGAAGGGATATCACCACGGGATAGTAAATGAATGTTCCTTTCTCCTCTTTGGATTACTCTGGGGAGTAATTCGCGCTGTCTAGCGATGCGCTAAGGCTTGAATACTTTGACTCAGGGGAGTGCAGGAGGGAGTGGACTCGGAGGGGTCTTCTTCAAAGGCGAGGACTATCCCTGTGCTTTAGGATGCACCAGGATAGGAGGGGTCTCTCTGACGAGAGCAAGTTGAGATTGGTTCTTAAACCACGTTAACTTGACGCTCGGTGTAACCACCGGAAAACGGGCTCGAAGAGGAGCTTTTTCTTCTTTTTTTCGGTATTCCTCAAGGGCAAGGAGTATCTCGATGTTTTGTGCTACATCAAAATAGAGAGAGGGGTTTCTTTGACGAGACTAAGTTGAACTTGGACAGGTTAACTTAAAGTTCGGTTTGATAACCAGGAAATAGCTCGAGGATGAGCTGCTTCTCAGTCACTTCTCTTGGTAGCCTGGCCTCTTGCCGGGGACTTCGTAGCCTTGTTGACTCACGTATTCTACCCCGTTTTTCCTAGGTTTTTGGTATATACGGTCACCCAATGGGGTAGGGGTAGGAGGGGGGGGGGGCTTGTGGATGGGCCACAGGAGGTTTCTCACTCCAGCGGTTTTTCTCAGGAAGTCTTACCTCTGCTCCTGCTAGGCCTTCGAGCTTGAGAGAAACGCGTCTCCAATTTCGCACTTGAGGTGAAATTGAATACACACTCTTAGGGGATATTTTGCAGTTTTAACCGTTCTGCTTTTCATAGGCACGAGGTGCGAGGGTCTGTGGTTACGAGATTGACCCAAGGTGCCTACAAGGCCCGGTTGTTTTGCGGTCAACGTCCCGTGTCTCAACTGAGAGAGGAGGGAGAGGGTCGATTCCCCTACAATGATTATCGAAGGTTTTGGAATAAAAACAAAGTAATTTTAAATTTCTAAAGTTCAGAAAATGCATTAATATTAAGGCATGGCTTTTTTCTATATAAAAGCAAATTTGCATAAAAAACAGGATTGTTTTTTCTGTATATCAATGAATTCCCATAAATATTTTTCTTGCCTTTAAGCCTCTAAAATAGGCATGGATCTAAAAAAAAAAAATAGACGAAGGGTCAAACAAAACCCAAGAGGGAGTGACATAAAACTTGCTTTGTAAGCCAAAGTGAACCATTTTCCCATGTAAAAATTGCTGAAAGGAGATCTGAAACGTCATCAGTCAAGATAGCTAAATAGCATCTCCTTTCCAATCCAACCAAAAGAAGAGTCGAAAGAGCAAAGCTGTTCCTGCAACGCCTCCTTGATGACCCGCAGCCTCCAATTCTGTGGACGGATGAGAAGTTGTTTACTGTCCAGGCTACTCACGAGACACAGAAGGATCGTGTTTGAACACAAGATAAAAATGAGATTCCGGTTGACAGCAGGCCTCTTTCAAGAGACAGAAACACCTCCGGTGATGTTGTGGGCGGGTCTTACATCAACGGACTAAAAAACACCTCTCATATTAATTGAAGAGAGGGTAGAGATCAATCAATCTAGTTATTTGAACGTGATAAAGGTGAAAGTCGTCCCGTAAGTGGATGCCACCATAGGAAATGTCGGTCTAATCCTTTAACAAGACGCCGCAAACTCACACAAAGCGAAAATATTTAAAAACTGGTGCAAAGCTTATTTTAAGTGCTTTTGATCAAAGTATCTTTAGCTTCTCGGTTCACACGATTTGAACTGCATGGAATTTGGAGTGTGATCGATGCTTTGGCAGAGGCCTGGACCAAATCACATTATCGTGTCGAAGTTCTGAAGTTCAAACTGGAAAAATGCTGGAAGAATAACATAAAATCCTGCGTGCCATTTACGATCAAGTAATACCTAGACTTCGTCGTGTCATCGACGCTAAAAGCGATCACATTTAATATTAGAGATATCATCCTTTTCTTTCGTTTTAGTCTAAGCATTATTTAATATAGCATTGTGTTTTGATAATAAAGAAATAAATAACAGTCTACATTTCGTGTTTCTACCCTGTATATTGAATTATACAATTCCAAATTCCTTTACATATACCAGTAACACCAAGAATTTTGTTACGAGGTGCCTCGCGGCTTTTTAACCTGTTTGCAGGATTTTTTATTTAAAAAAATTTAAAGTTCAGTGTATTTATTTATTATCACATCTAATATTTTCTTGAAAGCATCTACTAAATTCTGGGATATTACTTTTCCTGGCAGCTGATTCTCCACGTTAATAATCTTAAACGAAAAATAATCACTCCATCATCACATCATCATAATTTCATCTTAGTTTCGTTGACTTATGTTTTTTTTATCAAAGTTATTTCTAATAATTCTTTTATAATATCAAAAAACAAAATGGTGAAGTTCAGAAATAAATATAAGTATCAAAATTTTGTGAATTCTTTAAAACCCAAAGAATTACAAATGGTAAAGTTCAGAAAATTTATTTTTATATATCTTCTATTTTATAACAATATTTTAGTAACGTGATATTTTGAAAGGGGGGAAATTTAGTTTAGAGTTCCTTTTTAAAATTATTATAATTGGCGAAGTTCAGAAAATTTATACAAATTTAACCATGGCTGCTTTTTTTAGATTTGTTCTAAAACGTATCGGTACTAGTTTCATCTCATTGTTCATGGACGCATTGCCATTTATCTTAAGCCATGTTTGGGACCCTACATTGTCAATCATTTTTAGTATCTTAGAGCAGGGGTTCTCAAACCTTTGGTGCTCTGGAGTCCTTGAGGAGGTCGAATATTGTTCGCGGAGCCCCCACAATAAATTTATAAAGAATTAAGAACAAGATAACATTAAAATTTACCAATTTAGGTGCTCGAATAATTAAGTTTGTTATTTATTTAATGACTGGGATGCATCTGCTGTTTTGTACATAAAAATGTTTCAAATTCGAGTTTAATTGAAGTAACTTGCAAGATTATGTAATCTGCATTTAGCCGGTTTCTGTATTTAGTTTTCGTTGCTGCATACAATGAGAATATTTTCTCATACAGATAGGTCGTCGGAAATCTCACTAAAGCTTTTAGAGCTTGAACCGAAATTTCCATAAATTCTTCGCTCAAGATAATCCAAAACTTTGTTAGTTCAGTTTCTTTAAATTTACTTTTCAATTCAAAGTTTTCTGAAATATTAATCAGCTGAGGTTTTTTTCTTTTAAAGACAAGGATTGCATGTTAGGAGAATCGAGAAATGGGTTTTGAATCGAGAGAAAGGTATCAGTGTCTGAAACAAAGTACTGTCCAACTAATTCGGCTAAAACAGTTAAATACTGAGAGATGGAAGCTTTTATATTCTCCTGTAAAACAAGGTGGTTGTAAAGAAGATATTCGCATAAATTTCCAATGCATTCATACTCGTATTTTCCATCAAGAATGCATTCTTTCCACAGATTTATTTCCCGTTGGAGTGGAAGGATCTTTCCCTGAGTTTTGAAATGTGTAAGCTTGTTGCCTTGTAATGAAATATTTGTTTCATTTAAGTGGGCAAAAATATCTTAAATATATATGCCATTTTTTTAATAAAAGCTTCATCTTTTAATTTGAAAGCTAATTTGTGATTCTGATCAGATAAAAGGCTACAAACTTCTTCATGCAACTCATAAAATCTTGCCAACACCTTCCCTCTTGAAAGCCATCGAACTTCAGCATGTAACAATAACGCCTTCTGAGTCTTTTCCATATCTTCACACAATAAGCTAAAAATTCTGGAATAAAGTGGCCTAGCTTTAATCGAGTTAACGATTTTTGTCACATCATCCAGTACTTCAGTTAAATCAGGAGGCATTCGCTTAACTGCGAGAGCATGTCGGTGTAAGAAGCAGTGAATGACAACAAGTTCCGAGTTTTTATTTCTTATTTGAACCACAACTACTGAATATTTACCCACTGTGGGGGAATTCCACGTGGAATTTCTTTTCCAGCACGGAAGTGAAGTCCTTGCGCTGGAGAAGATTCCAGAAGTTGGTTAGGCTTAAATAGGCAAGCCTCCCCCCCCCCTCCTTCCACAAGCGGTAGCCTCCAACCGCGTCCACCACGGACCACCTTTACGCGGGTTAGAATCACCTCGGCGTGAAGATTCGAGGCCATTCGAGAGTAGCGCTGTTTCCCCCACCCCCAGGGGAAGAGCCTCGGATATATATATATATATGGGTCGTCTTCCATGTGGGACACACAGAGTTAAGGAGTCTCGCTCGGACCCAAGAAAATTCCCCTAGTTCCAAGTCAAATGCTAACAATAAAGTAAAGTGACGGCTGAACTATTTGTGTGTTAGAATTAGCCTCAGCCAGTGAGGTAATTCCATTTGACGATCGCTACCGAGCGATTTTTCCGACTCCACTCATCAACTCCTGTCGAAGCCCTCCTCGTTCGTCCCTCATTTTCGGGTGGCCAAAATACTCTCCCCTGGACCGGACGTTACCCCCCCATCCTTTTGGAGAACCGTCATCACGTCAACTTTCCCCTCAGAAGCTCTGAGCGCCCTCGCTTCACGTGCAGAAGACATTCGTGAAACCTTACCCTGACGTCTCACCCGGAATCCTCCGTAAGCCAACCCCTCTTCCCCTTCAGTAACCCATTTGAGTTAATCCTCCCCATTTGAATAGTCTCCTTCTGTAATACATTAAATTCCCCCCCTCGTTTACCGATGTAATTTTGCCTATTAATTCTCTTATTTTTATGTAAATAAAATTATATTGTTGTATATGTCTCTTTAAATAACCTTGAGCTTTGCCATTGCCCAAATTTGACCTGACCTCGTTGCACTCTTATCTCGTTGTCCGCGCGTCGAAACTCGTGGCGTTACGTTCCTTGTCGGTTCGCTTTTAAGTTATTGGTCTTCCCCCCCCCCCTAGATATAATATGGTATTGATATAATAATGTCATACCACGACACCCACCATCACTGCAGCTCCATCTGTACATACATTCGAACAGTTTTTCTATGACATATCATGCTTCTCAAAATCTTTTTTAGTATTTAAAGGTTTACAGAAAAGTAAGTCCTCTTTAGTCTTAAAATTATAGATGTAACGAACAAATACAATTGATATAGCTAAGCCCGCAACGTCCGTGGACTCGTCTATTTGAAGAGAAAAGAGAAAATGTTGGAGTTTGTTTGACTCTCTTAATTACTTTTTTTTGACAATATTCTAACATGTCACTAATACGCCTGGAAACTGCACTATTTGAAAGGGGCACATATTCTATGTTGCAAACATAATTTTCACCGATCATACTCTCCACTAAATCTTTTGCACACGGTTTTATTAAATTTTCAGCTATTGTGTCAGCCTCGCCTTGCTGTGCTATCCGAAAACTAAATCTATAAGAAGCAATAAGGGCATTTTTATGATCTTCACTGACAAACAATTTAAAAATTGTTCCTTTTTCTTTTAGTTCTTGGCTTTTATTTCTAAAATAATTAATATTTTTACTTTTAGGTTGAAAGTGTTTTGTTTCTAAGTGACGTTTGAGCTTTGCCAGTAAGAGACTGCCATTTGAAAGAACAGTGCCACATTCTACACAAAGTCCATTTGGCTTTTCCTCATTACCAGTCCAGATGAAGCCAAAACTCTTATAATTTTCATCATATTTTATCTTCTTAGAAGCTTCCGCAGTTTTATTATTGTTATTATCAAGTTTCGATGACGAACACGATGTGCTTGCAACAAGTTGGACAGTGGCTCCACTTGTTTCAGTCGAAGTAGGCCTACTTTTGTTTCTTTTTACAGTTTTTAACCATTTATCCATTTCAAGGGTATAAAGCAATTAACTTTTGAAATACGAAATCTAAATAATCACATTTCTTGTATTTATATTAAAATTATAGCTATGCTGCTACTGCACAGTCCAAAATTCTTTTATAAAGTTTTATCGTAAATGCAACAACTAATTAACGCGGCATTTCAACGGAAACAACGCGAACACACTAACGTGCATGGATGATGAAATTGACGTTTGGCAAGCATACCGATAGACAATGTTGCCATATTTCCATTACCATATGATCAATTACAAAAAGTGTGACTTTGATCGCAATTAATCATGCCACATTCCACATTTATTTCAAAGTGACACATTACGACCTGTTGCCATATTCCACAACCACCTTTGCCAGATTCCATTAATGTCATTATTGCTCTCTTGTTATGGTTACAAAATTGGCCGGGTTAATATTTTAATCAATAAAAAATGGCTCACGAAGCCCTTTGTGAACCCCTGTCTTAGAGATCTCTATGAGCTGGCATCGTATTCTTCTAGATTCGAAGCTAAAGGGTTTTAATCTTGTCAGTCTTGTTTCGTTGCTCTAGTTTGAGTAGTTTTTTAGAAATAATATTAACTTGCGATCTCCGGCCTCTCATGTTAAAAGTTTTTTAATGTCTTTCTTCTAATGCGGGAACCAGAATTGAGCACAATATTCCATATGCGGATTGACTAATGCATAAAATAGATTCAGAACTATAGTTTCATTACTGTATCTAAATTTGCGCTTGATGTATCAGTCTATTTGAGGCTTATTTCTTATTTCAATCATTGTCTACTGGATTTAAGATCGTTCGATATTCTCGTATATACTCCTAAATCTTTCTCAACTCTCGTCTCTGTTATTTTAGGATAAAACACTAGTTATATTGGGGAGTTTCGCTTCCGATATGCATTATTTACATTTAATATAATTCAAGGGCAGTTTCCATTAGGTAGATCATTTTTGTATGCGGTTTATGTTTATCTGCAGTTTGTTTACATCTTCTACTCTCGCTCACTACGCACAATCAATGATATATATTATAAAAAAGAAACGGATATACAGGGGTTCGACAAAATAATTGGACCAGTAGAAGTTTAACACCAATATTTCAATGAACCATTATATCACGAATATCCATCCAAATTTCATTGTGATTGTTTGGGTTTTATTGTAGATACATAGTTTTATTTATCGTCTTTAAGGATTATTTGTATTTGTTTTCAGATCGTGTTATAGATGCTAATATACCTGACCTCACTGAGTTCGAAAAAGGGTAAATTGGTGGAGCTCGAATTGCAGGAGCTTCCGTCACCAGAACAGCTAAACTCCTTGTTTTTTAGAGGGCTATCATATCAAGGACCGTGGCAGAGTTCAAGAAGCAGGGCAAAACCTCCAGAAAGAGCAGTAATTCCGACAGGACCTTGAAGCTCACTGAAAGAGACCGACGATTGTTGAAACGCATTGTGATGGAAAATCCCCGGACAACTGCCCCTAAAGTGACTGCAGAGTTGAATCAACATCTCACTAGCCCAATTTCGACAAAAGCTGTTCGCGTTGAGCTCAATAAAGCCGGATATTATGGAAGAGCCGCGATCAAGAAACCTTTGCTTTCTCATTAAAACATTCAAAAAAGGCTGAACTGGTGTTGAGATCACAAGGGCTGGTCGAAAGACCAATGGAAGCAAGTTTTTTCCTTTTCTCCACTGCAGGGTGAGTTTATGTGTGGATGCAACCCGGGGAAGCTTTTAATCCTGACTGCCTTCTTTCTACAAGAAAGCACGGATGAGGGTTATTGATGGTTTGGGTAACCATATCTTGGAATTCTCTTGGTCCGATCGTTGCCCTGCATGTTATGATCAACAGCAATGAATATCTGAATCTTTTGGAAGATCAAGTCGATCATATGGTCCAGTAATTATTCCCTGATGGTGAGTGCTTTTTCCAAGATGACAATACCCCAATACACTCCGCCCATGTGTTTAAAAATTAGTATGAAGAACATAGGAGTGAGCTACAACAAATGGGGTGGCCCCCACAATATCCAGATCTTAATATTATTAAGAATTTGTCGTGCGCCTTGGAGCGACAAGTTAGAAGTCGTTACCCTCTACCGTCGTGTATGAAACAGCTGAAGCAGGTATTGCAAGAGGAATGGCTCAAGATTCCTCTCAATGTGGTCATGCAGCTGTATGAATCAATTCCAAGACGCATTGACGGTGTTCAGAAAGCAAAAGGAGGACTAACTCCTTATTAAATAAATATTGATCGAATTTAAAACGTGTACCAATTATTTAGTCCAATATATATATATATATATATATATATATATATATATATATATATATATATATATATAGAGAGAGAGAGAGAGAGAGAGAGAGAGAGAGAGTAGGAATATTAAGACAGGAGATTACACTAATCATTTATTGACCGGACGTTTCGGACCTTCGCTAGAACTATCTTCAGCGACTGTATCGACTAATGAGAAGGGAAAGAAATATCAAAACAGAAAATGTATCTCAAAATACCCTACATAGGCTCGCTGACCAACAAACTCATCTTAGACTTACAACAATCAAATTCTACCGTATACGACTTAATACTCTCTCTCTCTCTCTCTCTCTCTCTCTCTCTCTCTCTCTCTCTCTCTCTCTCTCTCTCTCTCTCTCTCCCTCTCTCTCTCTTAAAACCTACTTGTCTCATAAGGAGAAACTACCCTTGTGCTACTCAGATCCATACTTGTTTATTAATTTATGTGTGCGAGTTGCCAAACTCGTTACGTAGGTAAATCTAAGCTACAATTGAAGCTGAGGATCTGCAAGCATAAGGGGCTTTCTCACTATACAGACAGACAGACCCATTGCTAAACCGGAATTATCTAGAATAAAGAATCATTCGGATAATTGCACCTCATTATTGTCCCCTTCAAATTTCTGCGGATAAATCCGTAGATCTCAACATTTTGGAATCACTTTTTATTCAAATGTTTAATTTAGAATTAAATTCGAGTAAGTCGTCCACACCACTTTGCTTTTATTAATTCAAATATCTTAATTTTAGTTTGTTTTGTAATTCATTTTTACGTAAAATGTAATAACAACTCACTCAATAACCCGATAATTATAATGTTCTATTAGTTGTTTACCCATATTTCAGTTATTTTAAACAACTACCATGTTTAGCTTAGTTCAAATTTTCCACCTTTTAAATCATTCGATTCCTGTCCTTCTCTCAAGTTGGTATGTGTTCATTCATTTATTTCATTTTAATTTTTGCTTCGTTTCCTCAGTTTGTTTTATAATTTTGCAGTGTTTTTCTTTGTAATTTTGCATTGTCCTCTCGGTAAATCTTTGTATTGTTTTCTCGAAAATTTAATAAACTCTAAATTTATTTATTATTACATTGTCGCATTATTTTCTCTCAAATTCAACAAACTTTAAACTTAATATACATATACTCGTATCTATTTATGTATTCTAAGCTTGCTTGTTGTCATATTGTTTTACTCCATTATAGGCTGAAGATGAACATAGCTAATGTTTGAAACGTTCCAAATTATATATGTTCCGAATACTAGTTCTGGCTTTAATTTACATACCAAAATCGATGTTTCCGAAGGATGTCCCAAGCAGCGATGGCTGCTTGGTTAAGTTCACGCTGCAGCTTTTTAACCTTTTCAAAGAATTTCTTCTCAGAAAGTGAAAGGTGGGAAAAAGTGCTGGCAAGTGGCAAATCTCTATTAGCCGAGACGTCTTTCAACCTTTTCAAAGGTCATCTTCTGGGCGAACAATGAAAAAATTTTCACAAATGGGTTTTATATATGCATTATTATCTTAACATAAGAATATGTTTTAGAACCAATCCGAAGTGACAAAAATTATAAAGCTAGAATAATGTTTAGATAAAAAAGAGAAAAATTATTTGATCTTGACATAAGAATATTTGTTTTGACCAATCAAATTTGAGAAATTTTGTCCCACCAACTTGAGCTATCAAACCATCCAATTTGAAACGATTTGCCCAACCAATCTCAAAAAATGGAACTTTTGTCTCTCTCATTGAAGGATATACTATGGGATAGTCTGAGCACGGATTTTCTTCGTGAATCCTTCGTTCGGCGCCTTTCCTTCTCACATTCAAGAAGCACTTGAAATTCTATCTCCGGAGATCCCACTTAAGCAACTTTCTACAACTTCTTCACGAGCTCCTAATCCCAACTTTCATATAAGGTTGGCGTAGATCCCACAGGATTCCTCACAACAGTTCCACGCACAGATGAAGGAAGCATTGTTCCCCATCAAGTAAAAGCTCGTAACTCTCTCGCGATGGGTGGCCACTCAAGAATTCGAGCAATTACTTCAGGGAGGTTCAGCGGGAGTCCATGCAACTTTCCCACTGGATCGCGAAACTCTCCTGCTAGATTGCGCAACTCTCCCATTCTTCAGGATGGCATCTGCTGGTAGCACCGGCAATACGGTAGCCCGGCATACCGCTGTGCAATTGGTTTAAATACGAATGATACCTCGCAAAATTTATGAAGGAAACAGAAATGAAGGACGTTGCATCTCTGTTTTCCCTTCCCCCGTGCTTGCACGTTATCGACCCCACCACAGTGGGTAGATTTCTGGTCGACACATGGTCAGTAACTTAATGTGATGATATGCAACAACAAAAAAGCAAAATTCCCCTTCATACCGCAACGGTATGCCTACATTTGGTGAACGTAGACTTAATTATATTTGGGTTTCAGGCGTAATTTTACGTGAATATTTTTAGTGTGCGATATTCAGTGCCGGTTTTTTAGTATATTATAATATTTTAATTGAACTTAAACATTCACGCTTGGTGGGTAGCAACACCAATCTTTCATAGTGACAGGTGATGAAAGGTAGGTCCATCACTGGGATCCCGAGACCAAGCTCGAAAGCATGGCCTGGAAGTACAGGGGCTCTCCGACCCCCATCAAGTTTCCGACCCAACCCTCAGCCGGGAAGATCATGGCCACCATCTTCTAGGATTATGAGAGAGTGTTGATGGTGGACTATGCGCCTCGTGGAAAGACCATCAGAGGCCAATATTACGCCGATAAACTGGCTGGGTTGAAGAAGTGCATCCGTCAGAAGCGGTGCGGCAAGTTGACACGCGGTATCCTGCTCCTCCACGACAATGCCCATGTCCACAAGGCCAGAGTTGCACAAGCTGCCCTGCGCGAGTGCGGATTGAAAGAGCTCAACCATCCCCCCTACAGTCCAGATCTGCCCCCTAGCGACTACTTTTTATTCCGCCAGCTCTAGGCTGCACTGCGTGGACGCCGGTTTGGGGACGATGAAGATGTCCAGCTGGCCGTCCAGGAGTGGATTAAACAACAGTCGGGAGATTTCTGGTTGTCGGGAATTCGAGGCCTCAGGGCCAAGTGGCTCAAGTGCATTGAAGTCGAGGGTAGTTATATTGAAAAATAATAAAACACTTTTCTTCATATCTCGTTTCCTTATATCCGAATTGCAAAACTTATTGACCGCTCCTCGTAAAATCCAACATAAAAATTCCTCATACACAAGCGACAAAGACAATCCGATAAAACTTAAGAGCAAAAACGTCAAAATACATCTGAACAATCATATTGAAATCAAAATCAGAATTGATCTGATAATCCTTGATCATGGTTTCAACTAAATTTTTATATTAAATTAAATTGATCTGACACACAGAAAATATACGTTGATATGTTTAAGAAACTTCAACATATTTTGAAGAATTAATTTATATGTAGGGTATATATCAATATATTATGATTACCATAACTAGTTTCATAATTATTATTATTGTTCTATGCCCTCGCTAGTTATCATTCGTTGGTTATTATTTTGTTCATGCCATTAATTATTTTAGTTATTAACATATCAAATTTAATCTACGATATTCGATCTCTCACTTAGGCTAGATCACAAGTATGAATAAGAGGGTATAATATTTGTCATCATCTGTACATAACCTATTTATTTTAAGTTTCACTCACTAATGAGATTGGATTTAAATATGCATTAAGTTTCAAGGTAATTAATTGGACAATTGGAAGCGACTCACGAATTCATCCATTTCACGTATACAACGCTATATTTATAATTCTCTCCACACTCTTCTTCACATGATTTTCTCCTCATCAGAAAGCGGGGTGCTATGTAAAATTCTACCATTCCACTTGTCACATAGGAAGAGTGACAGTCTGGCACTCAACATTCTGTCAAAGCGATTAGGACATCAGCGGAACGTTTCCGAAGAAAACTGCTAGGGCAGATCCCTCCTGCGAAGCGTGCCAAATGAGATAAACAAAAAAGGAACAAAGGCAACTTGTTAATCCAACTTTTTAGACATATACACACACAACAAGACTAGTAGGAAGCGTTCATATAAAAATTTTGTATCGTGAGGTCACTAGGCCTCCTAATTTGGAAATATATAAACAATAATTCGATCTATCGAAATACGCTTTGATAGTCATTAATTAATAATTTAAAACCATTACAGTGTTTAAATATATACGCGTATAGTTTTTAGAAAGTACCAATTGATTTCCACCAGATTTTCCATTTAGATTATAAGTACAACCTCAATACCGCGATTTCATTCCACATCGTGACTTGAATGGAATTCAAGATTCATAGAGTGGTGGAATCGTCAGGGCGATACTGTTAAATTATTAATATTGAAGACATATTTATTTTTAGTTATTATAGAGTTGTTGCAAAGATTTCATTTTTTTTTTCTCGAACTGTGTGTGTAAAACGGAAGATCGATTGATTCAATGAGATAAGTTGTAGAGCAATTGGTCCATAAGAAGAGAATGATTGGAAAGGGAGTGACTATCACAAAAGCTACACAAATTCAGCTCACTCCTCAAAAGCAATAATACCCTACAACCATATATATATATATATATATATATATATATATATATATATATATATATTAGGCACGTGCCCTCAATAATTACTCAGGGTAGGCAGTTGGTGGTGACCTTTATGTAGTAGACTATCATCAAAAGATTTGTCATATATAAAAGGATAGAAATATAGAAAAATTACTTACAATTTATTTGTACAGGAAATCCATTCTTCTCTCTTTCTTTGTAGCAAAAATATGTCACTTTTTCATTGAAATCAAAAGTAGAATCGCTCCATTTTGTCGTCTTTCCTTTTCAATGGATATTAAAGCAAGTGACGAAAGTCTTAGATTTGTTGTTGTGTCACTAGTGTAGTTCTTAACTCTTTTCGAACCAGACAACCACCTCCTCTCCACAGAAACAGTTGTAGGAGGAATTGTCAAAATTAATTTGATCAACTTCACAGCTTCAGAGAACGTTTGAATCAGTTCATTTCTAATTTAAAATCAAGCAAAGTTTGAATGCATTTATCTCGAAACTCTTGTGCATTGTAAATTCTAGCTAAATTCGCTCTCAGTCTTATGATGTCGAAAAAGTTTCATAGGTCTTTGCAAAACTTTCAAATGCATCCTTTTCAATTTGGCAAGCAAGATTTTGAAATTTATTCCATGAAGTAATGAAATGAATTTTAAGTTTTTTAAATCAGCAAATCTTGCTTTCATGTTCTTCAGTATGTCATCTAAAATAACACCAAATATTCTCATTCTTCCTTCTTTAACTGAAACTTTGGTACTAGATTTTGATTCAGTTAAGTTATTCACTCTGCAACATTCTTCATACTTTATGTACAAATCCTTGAAATTTTTGTGCAGATCCTCAAGCAAATTTATTGTTCAATTAATTCTCTCAATGTAGCATGGTATATGTATCGTTTTGGTTTGTAAGACATTGAAAAGAGTGTCAGTTTTAATGAAAATTTTATTATAAACAATAAAAAAAAAGTATGTTGATTCTTTTGTTAGCCACTCATAAAACGCATTGCTTCTCACAAAAGTTTCTGGATCCCACAACATAGGAGTATTGTTCATACTGTTGAAAAGTTTGCAAAGGTTACTATGGAATTGTAAAATAGTCTGAATTAGTTTTGAATTCGAAATCCATCTCGTTGGTGCTGCCTTTGGAATGCGTTTTCTCACTATCTCATCAAGGAATTGCGTTCGTTTTGTAGAGTGATGGAAAAATGAGGCAAGTGCCTCACTGGTCTTGAAAAAGCTTGTTCATTCAGATATGAATTTTGCTGACTGGGATGCCACCGTATGTTTCTCAAAACAGCCATATTTATCCAAATTATTTATTATACACTCTATTACACCTCCAACAGTTCTGTCCCCAAGAATGTCAAATCCGATAAAGACTTCTTTGATATCAGAGTCAAACACGTACCTCAATAATGTAGAAATATCTGCTTCAATCAAGTCATTTTGTATCTTATTAGAAAGGCCCGAAGTATAATTCAGTAACTCGACATAGTTTCCACGATTTAACGATGATTTCTATTGATTATCTCCGCGAAAAGCAAGTTCTTGTTTAATCAAGAAACAAGTAACAGAAATCAAATTTTTTAATATATCACTATTTTCTTTAACTTTTTTATTGTGAATTTCAGTGCTGACAGACTTCTGTTCATCAAAGAGCAAGTCGAGGCGTGTAGATCCAAATGTGTCCAATGATACAATATCCTTCTTTTATCCACACACTTTCACTAGATACATAAAATAGTAAATATGGGAAAGAAAAGAGCCTTTTTGTTGTAGTACAGCGGGACAACCACTCTTTCTTGCTGTACCAAGCAGTTTGAAATGTTCTAATAAATTGCTTCCATTTCTCTTGTTTTAGGTCCTTAAATTCTGGCTTTGGTCTACCATTTTTTTTATAAGTTGTCTATTTTCTTCATAAGCTAGTTATGAAAATGTATTAAGATATTCATTATCCATTATTGGAAAGAAGGTTAAACGTAAATAAATGGAAATAGGCTAAAACTGAAGAAAAAACACCACAAGAAAATAAGCGAAACACAGGCTCACAAACTTACTACAAGGAAGATGCTAAGCAACTGAGATGAAATAAAACGGAGCTGAAAGAGTGTATGTAGCACGTGGACTACATCATTACTATGAGTAGCTTACATATTGGGATGAAAGGCAGGATTGAATTATGCTAATTGCCTACCTAATCCGCCAAAAAATAAAATATTTTGCATTTTATGCACAATAACCAAAGAAACTTTCAGAATATTTTGAATTAGGTGCATATTTTGCTACAGAAGGGAAATGTAGCTACTGATTTATCTTATTCAGGATAGGCACTGCCTACCTTGCCTACCTAGACGGCATGTCTCTGATTTATATATATATATATATATATATATATATATATATATATATATATATATATATATATATATATATATATATATATATATATATGTAATTAGGTAAAAGGCCATGTTGTATGCAGGTTCTATTGAAAAAAAGTAAACGATATATTAAAGAAAGAAATACAATGAGTTTTTTACAAATATTTAAATTTAATTACATATATGTAAAAATAATATAGGGTAATAGTGGTGAAAGAATTGGGGAAATTTCAGAGGAGAAGAGAAAGTTTTAAGTCGGAGTCTGAGAGATGAAAAAAAGATATTAATTTTTCCCAAGACTGTCTGGAAATCAAATGTTTGGAAAATTAACAGTTATATTTTAAATATACATATAATGGGAATTCATTTAATTTTGGTTAGATATTCATTTTTACTTATTCATCTCAAATTTTGCCTAATTCTTATATTATTAATCTCACTTACCTAACTATTTATCACATTAGAATTTCTCGAATAATTAACTTAAATTTTTCGATTAATTAAACTAAGTTTTATTTTTGTTAAGATGCTCTCAAACTTTGTCTAATTGATTATATTATGAATCACGTTTACCTAACTTTTGTATCGCTTGTTATTTTCGTTTGAATACCTTAATTTATTATTATCCTATTTATACATTTTTAACTAATTATTATTATTTCATTTTCACTTTTATCTTAATGATGATATACTCATTTTTTTAGAAGTTGGGATAGTGGAAGATATAGTAGGTGAAAATTAAGGCGGGGAGGAGGGGGGTATTTTGCAGGTATTATTAGGGAGGGCATCGCTTTATTTTTTATTTACTTTTGACCTTTGTTCTTGTTGTTTATTTTAACTTTTTATCCTATGTTTGTGTAATTTCATGAGCTTTAGTGTTCTTCTTGTTGTTTGTTCTCAACTGATTAGTTGTACTTATTTTTGTTGCAAATCATCAGCTTTCAAGCCTTTGTTAGCTCTAATTGCCAACAATTTACCTCGTGTTTCTTGTGTTGTAATAATTGTATTGTTCGCTGTTTTCATGTGCTTGATGAAATGTTCTTATACGTTGTATTGTGTTTTGTCTATGTATAAATTAGTGTAATGACTTCTTGTGTGCATAATTTTGTGCTCGGGAACCGACGTTGGCGTGAGACTTTCGCCCGTAGCCTTGCAGGTACGAGTATATTAAGCCTGCTGCCTGTTCCCTATAGCTTAGGAATAACACCATTCGTTAGAGTGGACCAGACCTTTTTTCCAAGTTTTGGGGTGACGACATTGATAGGCTCCAAACGTTTCCTCCTGTGCAAATCTCTTTGCCTAAGTTGATCAAGCCTTCTGACTTTGTTGATAAGCAAAGAAGCAGTGTTCTGGACACGTTGTAGCCTTTTTACCGAGGTTTTACTGGCCGCTTAGAAAAACAATTGCGGGGTAGATGAGCTTAGTCCGGACATACATCAGATATATTGTTTTGATGTTGGCCGAGCTAAGATCTATAACCCTGTATAGCTTGGAGATTTCTCCCATTGCCAGGTTCTGCCTCTCCGTGTGGTGTCTCGAGTATCCATGGTCGGTGATTTCAAGGCTCAGGACGGTGTAGCCGTATCTCTTCCCATCTATAATGATGGGCCATGTCAACTCGCGGCTCAGCGAGACGATCTTGAATTTGTCCCTGTTGGTCCTGATCTTCCATCGCCTATCGTACTGGCTGATCTTGTTGATTTCCACTATTGTGCAAACCGCCTGCGCCCTTGAATTCCTCTCCGGGCATACGAAAATTTGAGTGATGTCATCTGCGAATTGCAGATACATCGTGTCCCTGTGCACCGGAGTTGGGAGGTCAATTGTTAAGACCAAATAGAGCAGAGGACTCAGGCAGCTTCCCTGAGGAACGCCCGCCTTCAGTTTGAATTCAGGACCTCTGTACCCTTTTATCATGAGACAGGCCCTTCTGTCGATGGTTGAGTCTAGCTCGAAGTTCAGGATCTTGTATTGAAGTCCTTCCAGCCAGACTTTATCGAAGGCCTTTTGCACGTCCCTCAACACAATGTCTACATAGGACCCGTTTCCCTGGGAGTATGCTACTTTCTCTGTCAGGAGCACCAGGGCGGTATCTGTGCCCCTCTTTCTTCGAAACCCATGTTGTTGGGAATTATGTGCTCCTAACTCTCTCAGATGCGCTTGTAGCCTATCTGATAAAATCTCCTCGAAGATTTTTCCCTGTATCTCAAGAAGAAGGAACGGGCGATAGTTAGCCACCTGGTTTGGGGGCTTGTTTCCCTTCGGAATAAAGATGATTTTAGCCATCTTGTACCCGTCAGGGAAGTACCCTGTATTTAGGGCAGTGTTCATTGTGTTCGCCAAACCCTGAATAATTTGCCTTGGGGCATTTACGAGGTTATTCTTCGTAATCCCAGACCACCCTGGAGCCCTCTGCTTGAAGGATCTTATGGTGTTCAAGGTCTCTTCAACAGTTATTGGACATCTGTGGTCAACTATCACTTTTTCCTGAGATACTTGCGGGTGTGGGTGGGTTCTATGTATCACTGTGCTGAGGTCATCGAGCAATTGGTCTTCGAAGTCCTGGTCGAAGTCCTCGTTCTCCTCAGATGATATAGAGAAAATCTCTTGCCAGTGAGCTCTAAATTTTCTCTCGAGAGACCCGAGTCCTCAATGATGTCGTTCCATCTTTGATTTTGGTTCTGGGTCTGGGAGGCAATCTCCTAATTCTTCGGATTTTATTCCAAAACCTTACAGGATTGTTCTCCCTGTTCAACCTCCCAATAATGTAATTACAGATTATTCTTTGTTTTTCAATTATTATGTTTTTTAGTTCCTCTCCTAGATGCCTCATCCTGGTTGTCCTCTCCGTATTGGTTCCTGTCCTGCCGATCTCTTCATAGATTTTTCTATGTTCCCGGGCGATTTATCTCATCTCGTCCGTCCACCTAGGTTGTGGGAGCAATTTATAGGAGATTCTTGGGACGCATCTCTCCTCGGCTTGTATGAGGAGATTGGTGTTTCAAATTCACTTGTACAGTCTAACTAAAGTGTTAATTTAGCTACTAGTTAAGCAAATGTTTTTTATAATAATCAATTTGAATTTATTCGTTTAAAAGGGGATAAAAACAACGTAGGCATCTTTACTAGAATGGTTAGGGATAATAAGGTCATAAAGGAAGTGAAATGTGTGGGAGATAGATAAGTAAATAAACGAAACTACTTCGGGTCGTTATATTATGGAGGTTTGGGATTCTTCTCAACTTGCCATTATTACACATTTGTAAATACCTCTCGTATTATTAATACAGGATAATTTTTTGCGATGTGTTTATGCAAAAAACTTGCGAATTTGCAGAGGATTCATTACCTGAGCTCTTGTAACCTCCTGCTGTAATCTGTATAGTTGTGCGCCGATCTTTGTGTTTTGTTTTAGCTCGTCATCCCTTTGTTGTTCCTAAAGAAATACAATAAAAAATGAAACAAACTGTGACACACACACTAACATTCACACATGGGCTATTGCACAATATTTTGTGAACCACTTAATGTTTCTTAAGAGCCCGAGATGTGAACGACATGTTCCTACTTATATTTACTTCGTTTTATGACCTAAAAATGCATACATAAAATAATGAATAATTTATAACAGGGGACAGTGGCGTATTCTTTTGAGAGAGGACCGTAACAGGGCGTTGACTACTTCGCTGCAACTCTTTTTATGAGAAAATATGTTAAACAGGTAATTAATACTTGTACATACGCAACGAATACAAGTGCAGACGTAATAAATACATATAGACCCGCAATGTATCATTAAACTCTATTGTACACTAAAATATGATCGTGAATTTGGTAAGAGAATTCGAAACGCGTTGAAAATTTAGGGAAATATATTTTATTAAAGCCAACAGAACTGTATACTCATAGCCACCTTACCTTTCAAGTTACATCATACCAGTTGATTACCACTGATATTGCCAAATAGATAATATATATATATATATATATATATATATATATATATATATATATATATATATATATATATATATATATATATATATATATTTCTTCTCTAACTTATGTGAACTCATAAATCGTATATTCATCTAATGAGGAGATGAAGATCCAATTTATCAAGATTTTCAACACAAATGTATGAAAATACAGAAGAATTATTAACATTGAGAGGGTGAAACAATGAGTAAAACTCACAGCTTGTCGGATTTGGAGCAGATTGGCATCTCTTTCCTTGAGAAGTTGCTTATTTTTGACCTCTTGGAATGGATGCAGGAGGGCATGGTTTCTGCCGAGGTAAGCGAGGGCATCCTCCCAGGTTGAGAAAGACGTACCTGCAACGTCTTCTGCGAGCCACATATGAAATTCAACTTAAGACTGCGTTACAAAAGGAAGAAGATGCAAGAGATCCCTCCTAGTGAGTTGGCATAATGATGTGCCGCCGATGTCGAAGACTCGGCTTATATTTTTATATACTTTGATCTTAATTTTTAACCCACATATATTTTGCATTTCATCTACAACCCATAACTTTTGTAATAATTCATTGCAGAAAAAGAATAGCACAACAATTATGTTATAGAATGCGCTACTAGTAAAAAAACACAAAGTTAGCAACGCTCATAAAGAGCGAGGCCAAGGCGTGACCTCGGTGCCTTGGTCGAGTCAAGTCAAGATTAGAATACAAAGAAAAGTGGAGGGATTGCTGTAGTAAAGTTACAGTGAACAGCAATTTGGAGGAAAGTTACGGAAATAACTTAAAAGGGGATAGGAAGAAAGAGATAGGCCGGTGGCTATACACCGGTGTGTCGTGTATATTGTTGCGTGCTAAGTGGTGTGTTTTACTGGGGTGTTTGAACTGACGAGGCTGAAGGGTGGGCAAGGCAGGGATGGATCTGGACATTCGGCGATGTTGCTGGTACGCTAAGGCGCAGGGGGCGTGTGGGCGTGAATTATAGAATCGTTACGCGATGATGCCACTCTCTTGTACATAGGTGTACGTATGAGGTAGTTGAGCGCTACTGAGTATTTGCGTGCCTAAGCAGCGTGTTGTATATTGTGTATTTGGTTGTATATGGGCTCTCCCTCGAGTTTCCCTAGTTGGCGTATTAGGCCTGTGAAGCTATATGTATTTCGTGGTATTAGTTTGTGTCGTGTAGTGTAGATATTCTCGTGTACATGGGAGAGCGACAGGCGCGCTTCAGAGCAGAGTTCTGAATTCGCTGTGAGCTCCTCTGCCATGTGAGGCTTGCAGCCGTTAATGTGATTGGTGCGTATGTGATTAGTGGTCTAACGAGTGTCTTGTATAGGTGTAACTGCATTTTTTTTAATGCTAGGATGGAATCTCCTCAGCATGTTGTTTGTGTGTTTAGCTTTGGATTGTACGTTGTTTTGGTGTGTATGAAAGTGTAAGTATTTATCAAATGTTGCCCTGAAAATTTTGGTTGGTGGTTTATATGGGGGGGGGGATATTGTGGGTTGGGTGTGTGTTCGTATATATGTATGTTGTATATGTAGTTGTCGAACGCACGGAAAAGTGTCACCTGTGTCTTCTGAGGATTAGTGCTTATGAGCCACATATCATCGTATTCTCTCTTCCTGTTGGGTATGTATGGTGCCCGGTGCGCGAGAGTTTCAGGCCCCGGGCCGGAGATGAGGGGGGTCTCGTCATCCGCATACGCTAGTGTGTGTGTGTGTGTGTGTGTATGCGCGTGTGTGTAGTTTTCTTTTGGACGTAGGGTATCGTTTATGTAGATCAGGGGCTGGCAACATTTTCAGAGTGAGGGCCAGATGAGACTTTTGGGAGCAGTCCGCGGGCCAGAGTGACAAACGAAATCTACACAGTGACCGTATATATATATATATGAATAAATTATACAATAGTTTTATTGAAAAAAACATACAAATCAGCGAGACGGCTGCTGCTGCTTGCCATTAAGAAGTGTTTCAATGTCCGGCTCGATGGATGAGGTAGACAACAGAAGAATGCCATTGAGGTGGCGGTCCGAGTGTTGGGAGCGAAGGTGAGACTTCGTGTACTTCATTTTGGAGAAGAACTTTTCGCAACAGTAGGTGCTGCCAGACATGACCATGATGCGTTGAACATGCGCAATGTATTTTGGAAAATTGCTAGAAGGGATGACGAGGTGGCGGAAGAAGCACAGCGTAGAAGAGGTGCGAAACTTCGCCTTCAGTTCATCATTGCACTGCAGCTCTACTAACTCCACCAACTCTACGAGTCTACTGAGACAGATGCTGTTTGACAGAATTTATCTATTTTTTTTAGGGAGGGGGGCTGGATTGCAATATTAATGCCGAGCAAGGTGGCGGGCCAGATACTAGGCCTTCGCGGGCTGGAGGTTGCCGCCCATGGTGTAGATGATAAAAAGTGTGGGTGCCAACATGCTGCCATAGATACACCAGCGTGTGGTGTAAATGGCCATAACATTGTGTTATCCTATAGTCTGTTTCACTTCTTGTCTGTAAGGTAGTGCGAAAGGAGCCTTCTGATACAGAGAGGCAGCCCCGTGTTAATGGCGAGGTTTATGCCACCTTTATCAAAGGCCTCCTCGACGTCCTTACTGATTGAGAGTGTTTTTTGTCGTGCTTTCTGTAAGATGTCGTGAACGATAATGATCACCGCACCAGTGGAGCGGCCCCTCCTGAAGCCATATTGGCACGGGGAGAACCAGTCCTTCTCCTCCAAGAAATTCCGGAGGTGGATGTTCACCGTACTTTCTAGTATTTTGCTGAAGTACTCTAAGAGAGCAATAGGCCAGTAATTGTTTGGGGTCTCTATGTTGTTTGTGCAATAGAATGTTGTGTGAGGCCTTAAATACTTTTAGGAAGAATCCAGAGAATAGAGAGGTGTGTTAATGTTGGATAGATGGCTTCTAAGTGTCTTTGGTGCGCGCCGTTTCCCCCAAAGTAAGTAAACCAGTAATAATAATATTAGGCTCGCGTCCAATAGGCCTCGGTTCAGTATATATTTCAATTGTTTGGGGTCTTCCATACAATCAGTCATAAGTCTCCTTGTTCGTTTTCACTCTTAGCCCAAGGGGTCAAATAAGGCCTGAGCGGGAATTTCATATTGTTTCCCATTCATCATACGTATCATACTTGTGTTATTTTCATCAAACAGCCCCTTAAAGCTCAGATTCATAGAAATTTAATCAGTGAATTTATTAAATTAATTAGTTAATTATTCGTCCAATATTTTTTAAAATTCTATTTATCCTTTTGTTAGTTCATTTATTCACCGATATTATTCAGTTGACGGGTGCTGTCGTAATATAGGTCCATTTGATTCCTTTTGTTAATTATTACCTATTGATTTACGTTATTTCAAATCATGACTTAAAGTATCCCTTTTGTTATATTCTTATTCCAGATTCCGTGAAATTTAAATATCTTCTCAGTCTCAAATAATTTCATCTTTGTCCATTATTAACCGCTTTTCGTTCATGTTGAATAAATATAATCTGTGTGGGGTTCCACACAGATTATATTTATTCAATAAAACTATTTCGTTTTGATATTTGCCAGTTTTTAATTGCCTACTTGCTATTCTTAACTAATTTTATAATGAGATTTAGCATCTTGGCATAAAAATAAGACTCTATACCTTGATAAGTAGTGTCTTGCCTTAAATGTCCTCCTTCTTCTCCTTCAGCATATATATATATATATATATATATATATATATATATATATATATATATATATATATATATATATATATATATATATATATATATATATATATATATATATATATATATTCACGATGAAGCCAATGAAGAAGAATTATACAAGCATTTTCTAAATCCGTTTAGAGTCGAGCTTATGCGCTCATCTTCTGGTTCCTAGAATATGACAACTCATGATCAAAATTAACAATAATGAGAAATTTTGCTTTAAATTAATTACAGGAGTGGATTGCCATAACTGTAGAAATTAGGCTAAAAGCTTAATTCACTGTATGCAATAATTGAACACTTTAAATAAATAATTATTACAAAGTTTGCTAATATAAAAAGGTTTTGATAACTATAGTATAGAAAACAATGATCGCAGTACTACCGATATATGAGGCCGAGGAAGAAACCTGGACAAATAAATTTGTCGACAACACCACTGCACGAATAATCGGATGCTCGATCCTTTACGGGAAAAAGGTTTGCACAGAGTTATCATTTAAAAATACGAATTACATTCTATTTGACAGAAATATTGTTTGACATGCAATGATAATTTTCGTCTGCATAACTTATTTATAGTTCCTCCCATTTCTGGAAATTTTAAATAATGGATATGTTTAGGAACAGTAGGTATATCTACTTAGGGTGAATAAATATGGTTTAGAAACACTAATCATTTTATCGATATATATCGACAGATAGCTATTATTAGTAAAGTACGTTTTTAATTTCATGAATTCATGATGCATTGAGTCGTATCTCGAGGAAATATGGTAACCAACGGTGTAACAAAGTTTTTATGAATGAAATTTTTATATTTAAAATCACTAGAACTGAAAAGACATTATCTCCAACCCAATGAACGTAGGCTTTCGGAAAACTGTAGGGACAATGGAATCTTGAGTATTACGAATAATATGATCTAAAATTGGCAAGGTTAAGTTTGTTTCTGTTTCCATTGTATATGTGATATTTAGATGCCATGTATTTAAGTACTAGAATAGAGCCCCAGCGTGAGCTTTATTTTGGAAAACTGCAAGGATTCATCAAGACCGATTTTATTCACTAAAGGTTATTAGACTTGAAAAGTAGGTTTGTACCAATGAAAACTTTTTAAGCTCGATCTCACGATAAAGCATAGGTTAATGACCAGTGTCGCCTGGCTTATCGTGATAAGCATGCTGCCTGTAATATCTGGTCTGATAACCGCTCTTGGTTGTGTTGGGAGAACTACGTTGCGAAGAGGAACATGGCAAATAATGTTTATAGAGAGGCTGAAGCTCAACATAATGCCCATTTGAAGAATGTCCTCACTGGTGTGGCTCAGCCGCATATTTGGTGGTCAGCACTTAAATCTGCTTTGTCTGATGTTGAGCCTTCTATTCCTCCCTTAATGAAGCCTGATGGTACCGTTACATACCATCCTCTTGATAAAGCCAGCATTCTTGCTGATAGTTTTAATTCCAAACAAAGTAGGGAAGAGATTCAACTGCCCTTAGGCTGTCACCCGCTACCTGAAATTAACTTTTATCTAACTTGGACGAGTATGTGGGAACTGACCCTAGTGGTCTGTTTCTATTGATTTTAAAAATATTTAGCAGTGGCTGTTATATTTCGTATTTTAGTTTGTCGGGGGTCATTGGTGGCGCTCAGGCAACATTACCCCAATTCGTAAAGGATCTTTATCATCTCCATCTCCCATTGAATTTAGGACCATTTCCATCACACCGATTTTATCTAAAACTTTTGGACGTCTGCTGTCCAAACGTCTTACTATATATTTGAGAAAGTTTCTTCCAGTGACTCAGTTTGGCTTTAGAAAGGGGCTAGGCACTGCTGATGCACCATTATTGCTGATACATGAAATGCAGTCTGCTTTAGACAATAATTGCGAGTCTAGGCTTGTCTCTTGACTTTAGTGCCGCCTTTGACACTGTCAACCATAATAGTTTTTAACTAATAGACAACAACGTGGTGTTGTCGATGGGTGTTTTAGTCCTTATTCTAGAGTATATTCTGGAGTTCCTCACGGTAGCCTTCTTGGGCCTTTGCTTTTTTATATTATATACTAGTGACCTGTGGTTTAATATCACTAATAAAATTCTAGCATATGCTGAGGACACCTCTCCCTATGCTCATGTTCTATCTCCTGCAACGAAACTGAGTGTTGCAGACAGCGTCACTGAGGATTTGAATAAAATTCATTCCTGGCGTCTTCAGTGGGGTATGAAATTGAACCCTTGTAACTTTAAGGAAATGATTGTGAGTCGTTCTAGATCTCTCTTACCTAAACATCACAATTTGTTAATAAATGGAGCTTTGATTAACAAGGCTGACCAGCTCAAGCTCTTGGGGGTAACTCTAGATTCGAAACTCACTTTTGAAACACATCTACGAGGGGTGGTCAATAGGTTTTGCGAATCGGTAGGGCAAAACAGAGGAAGGGGGATGGCTATTTGTGGGTGTGTTAGGACAGGTTATGACAAGCCAGGACCTGCAGCCACATGCTCCTGCCTCATCTATTTAAGAAGCAGTAGCTGATTGTAGATCATCAGTGATCAAATTTTCGAGGGTGTTATCACTCTCAGTGATAATCTAGAAACAGCAGTATATATGAAGCCGACTAATATGAGGTTAGGATTAAACTTTTTTAGTTGCTTAGATTTGAAATACAAAATCTCATCCATTAAGACTCTTCTTAACCGCGCATACAATCTCTGTTCATCCTACAATTTTATAGAAAAAGAATTTCAGTACCTTAAATCTTTCTTTATGCACAATGGTTTTCCTTCTTTTATTGTAGAAGAGTCAATCCGCAAATTTTAAGTGGATTGTATCAACCAAGCCACCCTGAGATAACAGTGGCAAAAGACAAACATTATTTAATAATGCCAGAGCTGGGTATTCACAATAAAGGCCTTAGCCGAAAATTACACATATTGCTAAGGAAATACTTCTGTCAAATAAAATTTCAAATTGCCTTTGTCAACAAAGTAAATATAAAATCTTTCTTTACAATAAAGGATCCGGTTCCAAAGAGTCTTCGGAGTTCGATTATATACTTATTTAAATGTCCTGGGTGTTCCCAAGGCAAATATATCGGAAGCTCCGTGAGAACTCTGAAGGCAAGATTCTCTTCCCATATGGGTATAAGTAATAGAACCGGTAAGATACTTGAAACCAAAGAAAATTGAGCGATAAGAGATCACGTAATAAAGTGTAAAAGTGATATCTCCTTAGAAAACTTTGAAATTCTGAATTCGCACAAATGCCCTATTACCCTTCGAATCTTAGAAACACTTTATATAAAACAGCTCTCCCCGAATTTAAATAACGATCTCTCGTCGGTTTCCCTCCTTGTTACCTGAATTCGTTTGGATGTGGGTAGCGGGGCGCAGTTTTGGTACTTTTGGGTCGGCCGGAGCACGTAACACACTCGTTAGCAAGGTTTGTGATTTTGTATATTAGGTTTTGCCAATTTTTCCTTCAATTATTCGTTTAAAATTAATTTTAAAACAGTTTTATATAATCATTAGATTCATATATCAAATCTCCCCTACCTTAATAGATTTGAGCAAATATACACTCGCTAACTAATTTAAATATTTAAAATCCTTCCCTAGTCTCTCTATTGTAAATTTGAGCCCCATTTCGAAATATTCCCTTTAACTCTAAATTTGGTATTCAAAGCTAATACTAGCTAGTAAAGTTCTAGATGTACATTTAGCAGTGTGCTCTCTTAACAGTGCAAAATATTTTGTTTTGTTTACTTGTATTTTAGGCCTAAGAAGATGACCGTATTGTGGTCAAAACGTCGCCGGTAAATAAAAAGGATGATACCAGCTATTTTCCTCGCCTTGGGATTTATATATATATATATATATATATATATATATATATATATAGAGAGAGAGAGAGAGAGAGATGGAGGAGAGAGGGAGTGCGCGAGAGATATAAAGATATATATATATATATATATATATATATATATATATATATATATATATATATATATATATATATATATATATATACATTTCTATCCTTCCCTCTCCCTCTCTTTCTTCGTCCATCTCTCTCTCCGTTCGTCCATCTTTCTCGCTCTCTTCTTACATATCTCTCTTTCTCTCTCTCTTTCTTCCCTCTCTCTCTCTCATACACATACACTCCAGTTGTAAGTACAATTATACAGGGTTATTCAAAAAGAATGAACCGATTTCATTACGCAATATTTTATTAGGGAAAAGCAATAGAAAAATCCAGCCGAGTCACAAGTATTCTACTCACAATCAACTTTTATTTCCTGTCTTACAATTGTTAAATGTGGCCACCGCATGCAGCACGGGCAACATCAATGCGATAAGACACTTTCTCCCAGATGCGTATTAGCATATCACGATCCACTGAGTTGATCGCTGTTGTTATTCGATGTTCATCGAGGTTAGTGGGTAGAGGTGGAACATAAACGCGATCTTTTATATATCCCCACAAGAAAAAATCACACTCGGTGAGGTTTGGAGATCTCGTAGACCAAGCAAAGAGCAAGGTCTTGGGCCCCCTTCCGACCAATCCATCGCTAGGGTACTTTTCATTCAAAAAAGTTCGAACCATCAGGTGTCAATGGGGTGGTGTTCCATCTTGTTGAAAAATGAAGTCATGCTAATCTGCTTGCAGTGAAGTGCAGAGCCAGTTTTGGAGCATATCGAGATAGGTTTGTCCTGTAACGGTGTCTTCTTCAAAGAAAAAGGAACCATAAACCTTGTCCCGAGACACAGCACATAAGACGTTCACCTTAGGGGATTTTCTTTTATGCTCAACTGTTTCATGTGGGTGATCTGTTCCCCAAATACGCAATTGTGACGATTGACTGTGTTGCGCAAGTGAAAAGTCGCTTCATCACTAAAAATTAAACGTTAAATGACGGTTTCGTCTTCCATCATATCCAGCATCGAATCACAAAATTCCATCCGTTTCCTCTTGTGGTCTTTGGTAAGTGCCTGAACGAGGCGTAGTCTGTATGGTTTCAAATGTAGACGTCTTCTTAGCACACGCCATATAGTGGATTGAGGGATCGCAAGCTCACGGCTAGTTTGATTTGTGGACTTTCGCGGGCTTCCCTCAAACGCAAAACGGATTCTCGCCACTTGTTCCGCCGAAACTTGTGATCGTCCTGGACTTTTTCCTTTACACAGACACCCACTCTCTTGAAACGGTCGAAAGTTCTTAAGAGAGGGCGGATTAATGTCGAATCGCCTTCGAAAAGCACGCTGCACTGTGACAACCGAATTTGTTTTAGCGAACTTGAGAACTCAGAACGCCAGAGGGTGAAGAAACAACTGAACGATACCGGAAGAAGGACGCGACGCGACTACAGCGTCCCTGTGGCAGCCATTTAAAACTTAGAAAACTCCTCTTTCAAATAGGCACTGACTCATTCCATGACGATGCGTGAAAAATGAAGCAATGTGTCATGAAATCAGTTCATTCTTTTGAATAACCCTGTATTTAAAATGCGTAGTGTACTATATTCTCTGCTTCTTGTCCTGCGCGTTAGGAGGTGTGAGGTTTAACTTTGTCCGGCGTGTTGCAGCTGACATTTGTAGATTTGCGTGCTCTCTTTCCGTAAGAATGCCCTTTATCTTTACCACTTTCTTCAAAGATTTCTCCTTATTAACTTTCTGAGGGAAATGCCATCATTTTTTTTTTCTTTCAATTAAATAAAGAGCAGGAGAGATGAAGAAAGAATTAGGATATTTATAAGCTAAAGACTAACAATTTTAGAGGAAACCACAGGTAGGTATGATTCATGTTTGCTAGGTAGTGTGGATATAAGGCTGAGCAGTCAAATTATAAGAGCGCCTTACGCTTGCCTTTTCTTTGGATTTCAGATGACATCTACAGCAGTATTCCCCTTCACGGTTTGGCCATTTACGCTTTCGTCTCGAGCGAGCCTTCCTCGTTGTTCCTGTCAACCTCTTTCCATTTTCCCATTTTGAGGTCTGTGTTTAGTCTCGAGGTAGACCTCGTATCTCACTCAGTATAGAAAGAAGGAGAAATGGAAAACAGATAAATAGAAAGTATAAGAAGAAAGACAAATCCAGCTGAAAAGAACTTCATTAGCATATCTTTTCAACCTCCGATGGCAGATCCGAGAGTGTGCATTCAAAGCCCCAATGTCACTGTTTTACCCTCATGTTTTATTCTAACATTTTACACCCTATTATTCAGGAAAATAACTGAAGGCTCTGGTGCCAAATCGGAAATCGATGATAACCAATGATAACATTGAAAATACTAATGATGCTCGACCCTTTTTGATATGGTTTAACACTCTTCTTCTACAACAATTCACCCCTTCATCGCCCTCTGAAGTGCAATGCCTTTTTCATACAAACCCTTATTTTTTCGGAAATCCGAGTAAAAAATGCAAGGATTGAGTAGGCTGGTTTTGGAAGGCTAAACTTTGTGCTCCTTTCTAATTCACCAACATGTATATCACTTCATTCCATTTATTATTATTAGCTACAGTGTGCAAATGTTACGTTTGTACTATATAAATCTCTATAAGAAAATGGGCTCTTACCTTCCTTGCCTCCCTGCAATGATTCCTGCCGCTCGGGCGAAGAGTAACCTGCGTCAGATTCGAGAGACACGTTTCCATCGCAAGCCCCTCGTGAGGAGCTACTGCCTGAAAAGCCCTCCTGTCTCTCAACTCTAGAGCATCTTCCCGCTTCTTCAATGTGTAGCGGGGTCTCATCTTCAATGTGTAGAGGAATGCCACCTTTTCCCGCCTCTTGAAACTCTTCATCATCGTCAGTGTCGTCAGATTCATGCGGTCCTTCAGTAACCCCTTGTTCTTGTGGTACCTCTGAGTGTTTGGTCGACTCCGACGAATCTCTTGAACTATTTTCTGCCATTGCTTTGTTCTGAAATCGATCCGCAAGCTGTGGAAGCCACCACAAAAATCCCTTTGTTTATTGCGAAAATAATTCTCCATTTTGTCCATTATCTTAAAGGACAAAATGGAGAATGACCCAGCTCAGTTATTGAGCGGGGTCATGCGTTAATGATAGGATGGGGAAAAAAAGAGACTAGAAAAAAGTGAAGAGAATAGGCCAGCTCAGGAATGTTTGGGTAAGCTAATTCCTTGACCTAATTTGAAGGCCAATTAACAAATCCCTGGGAATATATACAGAACACAAAAGGCAGGTATTTAATCCACCGCACCCTTCTATTCACGCGTAGGATCTTTCACATTTTGTTGCTTTATGCGACACGCAACTAACATCAAGTTGGAGGTATTCTTATTACGCTAGCCGAGTTATATCTCGATAATAATAATAAATATACTTAAATAATGCCGTCATTTCTAATGGCATAGATACACTAATGATAATAATTATATATATGGTGCTAAACTTAAAGGAATAAAAGCGAGAGACTTTTATGATACTAGAAAATATTAGCCCTGACAGACTTAACTTATGAAATTTCTCAAATATTACAAAGACATTAATTAAGTGGAGAAATATCAATTCATTGCATTTCTAATCTTGACCGAGATGTCATCTACGAGTAGGACACGGAAATTTTCATTATTTCAGGTGACAGTGTAGAGGGGGGAATTAGAGCATACTGTAATTAAGAGAATGCATTGCAATGGTAGATACCTCCAATTATGAGACTTATCCTATAGTCTTTGAGGCAAGGCGAGTTAAATAATCGGTTTAATACTTCATATTATTATTATGTAAAAAAATAAAAAGAAGGAAAAAAGAGTGAATATTTACGTGAATTCCTTTTACATAATAGGCAAAGCAGAAGTTGAAGTTGGTGGGGCAAAATGGAACAAAAATAGAAACACTACATACTCTTCAAAAATGAAAACAAGATCATCAAGGAAATATCAGTCACTATTCTTTTCAATACAGATAGTAGGTACATAGAGAAAAGGCAGAAGCAATATTAAAATAGATATAAAGCAAGACACCCAAGCTAATTAGAAAAAGAACAAAGAGAAGTTTGATAACCAAAACAAAGCAAATTGCCATAGCCAGCAAGTTTATCGAACTTAATTAATGATCAGTTGATTGTATACGGCCACGAAAATAACTAGAATGATTGCAATTGTAGATGGTGCAATTATAGTAAACAAAACATCAAAGTATGACCTGTAAGAGGTGGAGTAATGAAAAATTATATCCAGTATAAGAGTAACCTGACATGCTCTATCTAGTGTTGGAGCGAGCTCAATGAGAACTTATTTGGGAGGCTTTGCTATCCCTAATGAAGGCAAGAGGCGACAAAGACGATGAAAAATGACCTTGGATTAAAATGCCAAGTATTTTGTTAAATCTAACTCCATTTAAACCTATTAGTACCAGGTTGTCACATATGAAATGTATTTTTCGCTCTTTGATTTTTTTTTATGATCAATTGGCTATATACTCGTAAAATCCTAAAACAAAAGAAAACTTCCATCAGACATCAAAGCATCTCGTACGACTGTTTCTCGACATTTGAAAGCCATTGGAAAAGTGAAAAGATGGATAGGTTTGTTTTAAATGAACTGAATAGGAGACCCAACACATGCAGAGGTCGTTATTATTGTCAAAGGAATTTGAGGACTCGCTATTCTTGAAATGGTAAAATTGGGTTCGCTCTTTTTGCCATGGAAACTACTCAAGGACGATTTTATAACCTCTGACGATAGTTTTTGGTTATGTTAACCCATGTTAACCTGATCTAACCAAAACGCCATCGAGGTAGAGACCTAATACTTGTTATTCATTATCTGTTGGGTTTATGGAAGTAGTTGAACACAGACCAATAAACACTTTTGCCAACAATCAAAAGGGTGGTAAGAGATGGATCAATTATCCTTAGTGATGAATTACCAGCCCACAGAAATCTGGCCAATAATCAAAATTACTAGCTCAAAAACGTCAACCACTCATTCCACTTTGTTGATCCACAGACAGGCCTTCATTCACAACATATTTGAATCGCATTGGGGAAGACATAAAGCAAAAATCAACAACATGCTAGGATGGAACGGATTTCATCCATGTTATTTATAACTGCATCTGGATTGAACGAAAAAAAGTAAACTGTTTAATTAATTTCTGTAACGCAATTAATTGCCACTCAATTTACTTTTGAATAAATCAATATACTCTTCATTTTCATTAAAGTAAAGATCACGTAAGCTTAATTTTTCTTTTACATTATATTTTTATTGGAAACTTTTGAGGAAGAAAATGCTCGAAATTATGATTCTTAACATAGTAATATTTGGTTCCCTTATATATCTTTGCCATCTTTAACACTTCTCATTATTCCTGTTTTGTCTCTTCATCGACCTTTATCCTTTACCAATCTGCCCCTAACTTACCCATTTCTGTTCGGAATAAAAAACAAGATCTGTTGACCAAAAAGTCACGTTCTTTCACTTATTCTGATTTATGACCTTACAACCTTCAAAACTTTCAATAATTCTCGGACTAACTTGGGAGGACCTTAGCAATTCTATCAATCGAAAGAGAATGTAAATCAACATAAGGGTTTCAAATATCGTTAGAACGGCCGAATAGTTATGATGTTATTGCAAAACAAAATAATTCCCGCGCTAACCTTGAGAAGACTGACAATTATATCATTCGAAAGAGAATGTAAAACAACATGATGGTTTGTAATTTCGTTAGAATGGCCGAATAGTTACAATGTTATTCCAAAACCCTAAAAAAGCAAAACGGGGACCGATCGACCGACATAGTGAGATGTAGAGTCTCTCGCAACTAACAAGGAAGCCTCTGGCTAAATAGTCATGGTATATTATAAGGCCTTATTCCCCTAAAGGGAGGTTGAGTGCCGCTGCGCGCCTTCTCGTCCCGAAATTCCTAATTAGGATCTTCATTAGGCTTTATACTCACCCTATTGACCTACCTAACATACATTTTCACTTAACCTACCCTCACTACTTTCATACTTTTTCGAAACATTTTGGGTAAGATGGCCACTTTGTTTTAGGGTTCGTAGTTGCAAATGACTATGAATAACATTGCTACTAATAATAACAATCCACTTGATATCTTTGCCCGCCTTTCAACTCTTTAAATGACGTTTTATCGGACCAAATCCAACTGTGACGTATGATGATAAACACAATACACGTGAATGAAAGGCAACCTTATCTATGGAAAGAATGTCATTAGGAAGCATGGCTTCACTCCTAGAAATCAACCGAATTATTTTTCAATATTAGAAAAGAGGTCGACCACAATAAATCCACGAAATATAAAAATGAACGAGTATACAGAAATTGTAAATATGAAAGAGATAACGACCCAATTAAACCATTGCTGTTCAGCTCAATTCACTCGGATGTTTGTATATTTTCATGTTTAATGTGCGTAAATTCATAGGGTCATAGTCACAAATTATTTATTCGATATACACTTCAAGATTTCCTCACACGGGCGTTCTCTCCACATGACCTCCGTTTGCAAACAACAAAACCTGAATGGTACTATAGCTAATATAATTCATATTTTCGAACATCGTTTAATAGAGAAGAGCCTTTTTTCAAGTAAAAGTGAAACGAAAGCACTCCGTCATCAAAAGAAAAAAACGAATGTTAACTGATATCGCAGGAACGAGTGTTATGAATGGTTTCCTAAACAGTCGTCATGGAAACAATAATTCAGACTCGGAAATTGATTTTAAACTTGCGAAATTTCGGCATCTTGCCAACTACATAGTTTAATTTTCTTTAAATCCACCGAATGTGATTCTTAATTGCGAGTGCGAAATGATTTGAAGTAAAGACATTTTTATTTAATGAATATTATATATAATAATATTATTATTAGAGTTGGGTGTTCGCATTGGTCTTTCTTATGTCATATTCAGAAGGTAGTCTTGAAATAGGTTGAGGTAGATTTCTTGTAGTAGAATTAATCAGTCGCTTTGCATCCTTTACCAGCTGTATGGTGTTATGGCGTTCCAAAGACTAAGGCGGATGGTGATCGTTGAGGTCCGACAAGTTGGTAGTTAAATACAGAAGATAGATTTGGAAAGGGAGGGGTGAAAGTGGAAATATATTGGAGTATTTAAAGTTTGTTGGGAAATATAGCTGATCTCTTTAAATTGTACAGTTTTGTTCTCTCTATCTTAATTATCCCAGTTAGGCTCGGTATTTTTTGTTTCCTCCAACCTCTACAAAACATGAGCCTCTTTTCTATTTCAACGGTATACGGTCAGCCGTGGGTCGTAAAACCGAATGGTCCCTTCACAACAATATATATATATATATATATATATATATATATATATATATATATATATATATATATATATATATATATATATCAGGCAATGGCATCGCTACTAGGATTTCTGAACTTCACCATTTTGTTTTTTGATATTATAAAATAATTATTAGAAATAAATTTGATAAAAAACATTAGTCATAACCAAACTAAGATGTAATTATTATTCGAATACTGATGATATATATATATATATATATATATATATATATATATATATATATATATATATATATATATATATATATATATATATATATATATATATATATATATATATATATCATCACTAACTATAATTTTAGAAGGGAATTTTTTTTCGGTATTTGAATAATAATTTCATCTTAGTTTGGTTATGACTTATGTTTTTTCTAAGTTATTTCTAATAATTCTTTTATAATATCAAAAAACAAAATGGTGAAGTTAATAAAATATATTTTTATATATCTTCTAATTCTATAACTCTATATTTTAGCAATTTAAAGGCTCAATATCCATTCACATACAAACAAGCTACATACAAGGAGGTAAAAGGATAAGAAGTACCTTAGAAGACTTTTCGGTCCATTCAGAGAGGGTACCTTTGGACTAGTAGTCGAGCAGGCACAGTTCTGCTCAACGGCTTACGTGCCCAAACGGCCACTTTTCAAGACTTTGTCCAGTCTTTACTTAAACTGATCAACATAATTGCTGTCAACAACTTCAACTGGAAGTGCATTCCAGCTATCACAGATGCTGTATGGGAAAAATTTCCAACACAGATCGCGGTGGTAACGCTTCAGTTCAAGTTTGCAGCCGTGATTTCTAGTTCTGCCCTCACTAAGTTGGAAAACATCAGTGTAGTCTACATTGTCGAAGCCTCGAAGTATTTTGAACACTTCGATAAGCTGATCACGCAGTCTCCGGGTCTCCAACGAGAACAGATCTAATTCCATTAATCTATCGTCGTAACTTTTATCTCTTATATAGGGAATCAGTTTGGTTGTCCTGGCTTCACACGTTCCAATCTCGCGATATCCTTTCAAAACGAAAGTCTCCATAAGGTTCGTTAGGCATGGCCGGCGCCTTCGGAAACCGTGCTGGGAACTCTTAAGTAGCAGGTTCGACTCTAAATATGACGTTATTTTGACCACCATAATGCTTTCCATGAGTTTACCAACTATCAAAGTTAAACTAATAGGTCGGTATTTCGACAGTTGGCTAGAGACTCCTTTTGTGAAGATGAGAGTCACCTCCGCTTACGCCAGTCTCCACTAGGAAAGCATCCGGCGGGATTGACATGTTGAAGATGTTGTGATACTTCATCGCGCACTTCTTTTAACACTTTGGGTAGAAACCTGTCCGGTCCAGGGCACTTATTCCTCTTTAGGTCGTTGATTTTCTTCTCTACTTCGAATTGGATGAAGTCCATTTCCTCCAACTTCTTACCCAAGTAACAGTCCGTGGGCTGAGGGTGGAACCACATCTTGAGTGAACACTGAAGAGAAGTAGTCGTTGAGGAGGTTAGCATTTTCTGCATCTGAGTGCTTTATGCTCTCTTCTCATTCCTCAAAGAGCCAATCGTTTGACGGATTGGTTTCCGGCTGTTTACATATCCAAAGAACTCCTTGGTATCCTTTGCAAAGTCTCACCACTCCTTGTTTCTCGGCACGTTTTGCCACTCTTGTGCTGAACTTAACTCTCCTAGCTAGCCTCCGGTTCTCCTAAAAGTCCCCAGAAGTCTTTGAGTGCCGTTACACAGATATTTTTTCCTCAGCAGTTGACTAATTTTTCGATTAAACCACCTTGGTTGAACGGAAGACCGACGAAGGCTTTTCACAGGGATAAATTGTGATTGTAGACTCATGAGGGTAGATTTGAAACTATTCCACAGGTTTTCAACATTATCATACCCTCCCAGCCTCACATCAGCCAATCCTGCACAGAGACCTGCGAAGTCTGCTGTTCTCAAATCAAGTTTCCTGATTCACGAGTCGCAGACTCTAACTTGGGGACTTTGACAATAAATCTAACTAGCAGGTGGTCACTGCCACCGAGCTCCTCGCATATAGAGAGATCTTCAAAGATGTCGTCCTCAGAAGTGAAAACCAAGTCGAGAGTATTATCGCCCCTCGCCGGCTCTTTCACCCATTTAGTCAGGAACTCGTTGTTCGCGAACTCCAGGAGCAGTGAGTTCTCTCCACAGGAAGAGAGAGAGAGAGAGAGAGAGAGAGAGAGAGAGAGAAAGAGAGAGAGAGAAAGAGAGAGAGAGAAAGAGAAAGCGGGAGAGCTCCAAGGAGCTACAAGGAAAATAAGTACCCTAGAAGACCTTACGGTCCATTCAATAAAGGTATATTTATACTAGCTTTCGAGTGGGCACATCTCCGCTAAATTGCCTTATGTTCTCCCCGAACGGCCACTTTTCAAGACTTTGCCTAGTCTTGACTTGAACTGGTGAAAGGAATTGCTGTTGACAACCTCCACCGGAAGTGCGTTCCAGCTACTACAGATACTGTACGTGAAAATTTTCACACACAGATCGCCGTTGTCACGCTTCAGCTCAAGTTTAAAGCCGTGATTTCTTGTTCTGCTCTCATTTACAAGGAGTAACACGGAGAAGAGGTACCCTAATAGACCTTACGATCCATTCAAAGAGGGTACATTTAAGTGAACACTTGAGAAGTCACAGTCCTCTAAAAGGTCAGTGATTTTTTTTTATTTCTCCTTCAGTGAAGTCCATACCCTCCAGCTTTTTACCTGAGTAGGAATCCGTCGGCTGGGGGATGGGACCACACTCTTCAGTAAACACTGAAAAGAAGTAGTCGTTGATAAGGTTAGCATTTTCTGCATCTGAATGCTTTAATGTCCCCTCCTCATTCATCAAAGGGCCAATCGTTCGACGGATTGGTTTACGCCTGTTTACATATCCAAAGAACTCCTTGGGATTCTCTTTACAGAGTTTCGCCACTCGGAGTTCCTCAGACCGCTTAGCCGCCCTTATTCTGGACTTCACTCTCCTGTCTAGCCTCCGGTATTTGTCAAAGGCACCCGAGATCTTCGATTGCCGGTACACATTTCTCTTCTCCCTAAGCAGTTGGCCGATTTCTCGATTAAACCACTTTGGTTGAACAGAGGAATGAAACGCGATTAAAGACTCATAAATGTGGTTTTGAAACTATTCCACAAGTCTTCAATAGAATCGCACACTTCTAGCTTCGCGTCAGTCAGTCCAGCACGAGGACCTGCAAAGTCTGCTCTTCTCAAGTCAAGTTTCCTTGATTGACTGGCAACAGACCTTACCTTCGGGATCTTGACGCTAAATCTAACTAGCTGGTGATCACTGCCACCGAACTCTTCACCTACAGGGAGATCCTCATCGATATCATCCTCAGAGGTGAAGACCAAGTCAAGTCTTCTCAAATCGAGTTTCCTCGATTTACTAGTTGCAGGCCCTGCCTTCGGGACTTTTGACTACAAATCTAATTAGTCGGTGGTCACTGCCACCGAGCTCTTCGCCAACAGAGAGGTCTCAACGATGTCATCCTCAGAGGTGAAAACCAAGTCGAGGATATTGTCTCCTCTCGTTGGCTCTCTCACCCAGTGAGTGAGGAACTCGTTGTTCGCGAACTCCAGGAGTAGTACGTTCTCGCCACAGGGTTCTCTGGTTTCCCAGTCAACTTGTGTGTTGAAATCTCCCATGACGATACACACTCTGTCTTCGACAAGTTCTCCTAGTAGCTGGTACAGATCTCTGTCCTTTTCAACGAGTGGAGCAGGAGGTCTATACAGCACCAGGGTCCTGTATTTGGCAGGACCTATTTCTAGGTCAACACCTAGTAGTTCATGGTCGAATACGATGTTGCAATCCGTCGAGTTGAGAGTATCCTTGGCATACAACATCACACCGCCACCCTCTCTGTCTGGCCTATCTTTCAGGAAGAGCTGGTAACCGGGAATCGTGAATTCACCTTCAAAGTCTTGGCTTCAGGTTTTTATCCACGACTCCGTTATGGCTACCATCTCAGGTTATTCTGTTGCTACGAGGCCACGAAGTTCAAGAAACTTGTTTCTGATAGACCTCGCATTAAACAGCAGAACCTTGAGGGAGTCGCCGACTGTAGGACTCCCTACGCTCTTCCGTTTCCCGCTTTGTTTCTCTGTGGTGGGGTCACTCCCCTCTTTGTGACCTCAGAAAAGGTAGTACCTGGAGTAACACGGGTGTACTGGCTTACGTTCTCCTTTACTCGGTGCCTGACACTTCTTTGGGTCCGCTTCACAACATCTTGGATTATGTTGGCGTGTACAGCTTTCCCTTTAAAGGAAAGATGTACTCCGTCCCTTTTATACAGGTCGTTTCTCCCGTAAAAGGTGCGGTAGGGGTCTTCAAAGAAGACTTCTTCTGCCGTGCAGAGATCCGCCAACCGTGGGTTTACTGCGACGTTTCTTTCGTGATCGGTTCGGGATGGACCTCTTCTCGGAAGCATCCCAACCACGACACGTTTTCGGGTTTTAAGCCCAATGTCATCCACGGCTCCTATCACGGTTTGGATGGTCTTGCCACTAAGGCCAACCTTACCCCCTCTGAGGTAGAGGTCGTTTCCTCTCACCATCAGAGCGACAACTGAATTCTCAGAAATCTGAGCTTTCTCTGCATCTACTCTGAAGTTGTGCTAACCATGTCTTGGCAGGCAGCTTACCTTCACGCAAGTGCGAAGGCGGGCCGCTAGCAGCGGCTGCAGATCCCGTGTTTGCGAGTCACCAATGAGGGTGACCTTCGGAAAATTGGTCTCTGAAGACGGGGTCTTCCCTTGTGGAAGAGGCCTCTCCTTTTCCTCTTTACTCTCCCCATTCTTATCTTTATTTTTCTTATTCCCCTTTTTCTTCTTGTTTATGGGGTTTTCTTCTATTTTTGGTTCTTCTTCTTTTGTTTCAACTTTATTCTTTTTCTTCTTTGTCCTTTCTTCTTTTTCTCTTTTTTCCCTGCCTCAGCTGTCTTAACGTCGGATGATGCCGAAATCTCCGCTTGGGTAAGAACTATGGCGCCAGAAGATTCAGACACATCAGTGGGCGATGCCTCTTCTAGGCATCGAATATGAGCTGTGTGAAAGGCTTCGAATTTCTCCACCTTTCTCTCAAGAATTTGAGCTCTCTCCTCTGAGGCTCTATAGAGGTCTTTTAATTTTTCTACCTCTCGCGTCAATATGCAAGTAGTGCAGATACTTTCAGGGCTGCATTTTGAGGAGCAGCCCTCCGGAAGTCAACGCACCACTTTTCTAACTGGCATGCTGCACAGTTATGTTTTAGACGAACATGTCCTTTTTTGCTTGTCATTTTGAGCGCTTTCTCTTTCTCTGAAAACTCGTGACCAATCAATGATAAAAAAGGGGGGTTGGTGAGTTCTCCCCGCGTGAGTCGCTCCCGCCTATCCATCGGAGAGGTTTCGGATCTTTCAGAAGGTACGCTCCATGTGCTGCTGTTCATCCGACCGAGTCGTCAAACCTCGGCGTACCGTGGCTCCCAACCAAGCAGCACTGACGGTCCCCGAAGGGGCCATCGTTTTCTCACCAGGTGAACAACGGAGCACGCCCTGTACTAAACTCCTACTAGTTCCCTTCACAACGGCCAGGATCTCGGAGCAGCGTTCAATGGATATCCCGCCACACCAAGAGACTCGACCCAAGGCTTTTTATTCGCCTGGCAACCAATCTGGGAACAAAGGGCCGTCACCTCAGACCGATGCTACCAGAGGCACCCGTCAACTGGCACTAAGAACGGCCAATAATTACGCGCCAGGGAAGGGGTTAACGGGGCAATACCCTCATCCCATTCATCGTGCCCAAACGCCTATGACACCTCTAGTCCTAGTCTCTCGCAACCAGTGAGCGTCGATTGGCGTTGTTTATAGAGGTTCCAAAGCCTCTCTTCTGACGCGTGAGGTAGCTGCCAGGTTCTTATATGTAGATAGAGGGAAAAACAGGAAAGAGTGTCATGATGGAAGTAGGCTTTTTTGTTTTTTTTCTTTTTGTATAAGTGGGAGAGATAGGATAAAAGTAAAAAAAGAAGGATATAGTAGAAAAATGAAGGAATGACGCACTTAGTCTGGAACCTCGAAAAGTCCAAAGTCTACACAAGCTCTCTTGCCGCAACAAGGGGGCGTCACCTCTCCCTCTACTTTCTTTATGAGAGAAAGTAACAACAAGGAAAGAAGGTACCCTAGGAGACCTTACCGTCCATTCAAGGAAGGTACCTTTAGACTAGCAACCAAGCCGGCACATGGCTGCTCAATTGTTTTGCGTCCATAAACAGCCACTTTTCAATACCTTGTCTAGTCTTGACTTGAACTGGTCAGTAGATTCACTGTTGACAACTTCCACTGGAAGTGCGTTCCACTTACCGCAGATACTGTAAGTGAAATAAGTTCCACATAAAATGCGGTTGTAACGCTTCAGTTCAAGTTTGAAGCCGTGATTGCGCGTTCTGTTCTCACTCAGTGTGAAAATATCCCGTTAGTCAACATTGTCGAACCCTCGAAGTATTTTGAAAACTTCGATGAGCTGACCACGTAGTCTACGGGTTTCCAGCGAAAACAGATCTAATTCCCTTAGTCTATCCTCATAACTTTTATGTCGGATAGAGGGAATCAGTTTTGTTGCCCTAGCTTGTACGCGTTCCAACCTTGCGATGTCCTTTCGAAACGAAGGACTCCAAAATTGTACGGCATACTCCAGGTGCGGCCGAACGAGGGAGTTGTACAGACAAAGTACTATCTCCTTGTTACTGTATCCAAACTGGCGCTTTATGTAGCCTAACATCCTTTGGGCTTTCTTCTCTGCCTCGATGCACTGTTTCGAGAACTTGAGGTCGCTAGTGATAGTAACACCCAAGTACTTTCAAGTGTCACTAAATTCAAAAGCAGTGCCCTTAAGCATGTACTGTGATTTGTATTTTCGGTGGCCGATATGCATTACTTTGCATTTCCCCACGTTGAAAGGAGTTTGCCACGTGTCCGACCACTCCCCAATCCTTTGAAGGTCCTCTTCAAGGCGGGCAGTGTTCCCCTCATTTGCCACATTGATACAAAGCTTGGTATCGTCGGCAAATTTGGAGATTTTGGCAATCATGTCTCTGTCCATGTCGTTGACATAGATAATAAACAGTAGTGGTCCCAGGACAGAACCTTGAGGGACCCCGCTAGATACGGGCACCCTTGCATAGGCCCGTCCATTCACCACTACTCGTTGCCGTCTGTCACTTAGCCAGCTCTCTAGTAAACCTGCTACGTTGCCGTCTATGCCCTGTGCACGCACTTTCCAGAGAAGGCGGCGGTGTGGTACCTTATCAATGGCGTTTTGGAAGTCAAGGTACACAACATCCACCCCTTTATCCAGATCATGCTCACTGAACACGAAGTAGAAGAATTCCACAAGGTTCGTCAGGCATGACCGTTGCCTTCGGAAGCCGTGCTGGGAACTCTTCAGTAGCAGGTTTGACTCTAAATAAGATGTTATCTTGCGCACTATGATGCTTTCAATGAGTTTACCGACTATCGAAGTCAAACTGATGGGTCGGTAGTTTGACGGATGGCTGGGGTCTCTTTTCTTAAGATCGGAGTCACCTCCGCCTCACGCCAGTCTCTAGGAACGCATTCGGTCCAGATTAACTTGTTAAAGATAGCGCACAGATGTCGTGATACTTCATCGCACACTTCCTTTAACACCTTGGATAGAAACCCGTCCGGTCCAGGGGACTTATTCGTCTTTAAGTCAGCGATCTTTTTCTTTATTTCTCCTTCAGTGAAGTCCAGTACCTCCAGCTTTTTCCCGGAGTAAGAATCCGTGGGCTGGGGGATGGGACCACACTCTTTAGTCAACACTGGAGAAGTAGTCGTTGATAAGGTTAGCATTTTCTGCATCTGAGTGAGGTAATGCACCTTCCTCGTCCACTAATGGCCCAATCCTACGATGGATTGGTTTACGGATATTTACATAGCCGAAGAACTCCTTGAGATTCTCCTCGCAGAGTCTCCCCACTCGGAGTTCCTCAGACTGCTTAGCCGGTCTTCTGCTGGACTTCACTCTCCTGGCTAGCCTCCGGTACTCGTCAAAGGCACCTGAGATCTTCGATCGCTGGTACGCATTCCTCTCTCCCTAAGCAGTTGGCCGATTACTCGATTAAACCACTTTGGTTGAACAGAAGACCGACGGAGGCATTTCAGAGGGATGCAACTTGATTGAAGACTCATGAACCTATTTTTGAAATTGTTCCACGAATCCTCAACCTCTTCGCATACCGCTAGCCGTACATCAGTCTACCTAGCACGAAGGCTTGCAAAGTCTGCTCTTCTCAAGTCAAGTTTCTTTGATTGACTGGCAACAGACCTTACCTTCGGGATCTTGACGCTAAATCTAACTAGCTGGTGATCACTGCCACCGAGCTCTTCGCCTACAGATACATCTTCAACGATATCATCCTCAGAGGTGAAGACCAAGTCGAGGATATTGTCTCCTCTCGTCGCTTCTCTAACCCTTTGAGTAAGAAACTAGTTGTTGGCGAACTCCAGGAGTAGCGCGCTCTCGCCACAGGCTGCTCTGGTTTCTAAGTCAACTTGTCTGTTGAAGTCGCCCATACCGATGCACACTCTGCCTTAAACAAGCTTACACTCTTCCCAACACGTGGGGAAGAGGGTGTGTAAAGCATCAGGGTCCTTTATCTGACAAGGACCAATCTATAGGTCAACGCCTAGGAGCTCGTGATCGGATATAATTTGGAGTTCGTAGATTCGATTGTATCCTTGACATACAACATTACACCGCCACCCTCTCTATCTGGCCTATCTTTGTGGAAGAGTTGGTAGCCACCAGAGAGAGAGAGAGAGAGTGTAACAAGGATAGTAAGTACCCTAGGAGACCTTATGGTCCATTCAAAGAGGCTACCTTTGGACTAGCAATCGAACAGGCACATGGCTGCTCAATTGTTTTGCGTCCATAAACAGCCACTTTTCAATACCTTGTCTAGTCTTGACTTAAACTGGTCAACAGATTCACTGTTGACAACTTCCACTGGAAGTGCGTTCCACTTACCGCAGATACTGTAGGTGAAAAAATTTCCACACAGATTGCGGTTGTAACGCTTCAGTTCAAGTTTGAAGCCGTGATTGCGCGTTCTGTTCTCACTCAGTGTGAAAATATCCCGTTAGTCAACATTGTCGAACCCCCGAAGTATTTTGAAAACTTCGATGAGCTGACCACGCAGTCTCCGGGTTTCCAGCGAGAACAGATCTAATTCCCTTAATCTATCTTCATAACTTTTATGTCTGATTGAGAGGGAATCAGTTTGGTTGCCCTGGCTTGCACGCGCTCCAACCTTGCGATGTCCTTTCAAAATGAAGGACTCCAAAATTGTACGGCATAGTCCAGATGCGGCCGAACGAGGGAGTTGTACAGACAAAGTACTATGTCCTTGTTCCGATATCCAAACTGGCGCTTTATGTAGCCTAGCATCCTTTGGGCTTTTTACTCCGCCTTAATGCACTGTTTCGAGAACTTGAGGTCACTAGTGATTGTTACACCCAAGTCCTCTTCTCAGTGTCGGTGGATTCAATAGCAGTGCCCTTAAGGATATACTGATATTGAGGGTTTCGGTGGCCGATATGCATCACTTTGCATTTGATCACGTTAAAAGGTATTTGCCACGTGTCCGACCACTTCCCAATCTTCCCAAGATCTTCCTGCAGGCGGGCAGTATTTCCATCCTTTGCCACGTTTATACCAAGCTTGGAATCGTCGGCAAATTTAGAAATCTTGGCAAGCATGTCACCGTCCATGTCGTTGACGTAGGGAGGGAGAGAGATGGAGGGAGAGGGAACAAACCATCTATCGATTTGCCATTCTCTTATGCACAATATTTACCACCACAAGGATACGACTCCTCTCGTTCGTGTCACGTCTACACTCTTCCTTTACATACCAGACCTTGTGAGGGCCCCTTTCCTTCAGTTTCGTTCCGTCTATTACTTCTTAAGGGTTAGGATTTGCTATAATGCTTCTCATCTTCATGACCATAAGATTTTTCTAGTTCCATGAACCCAGCATAAACTCAGTTTGCAGACAACACTTAATTGAATTAGGGTAATTCTTTCATGTTTCCTCACAAAAGTTCTATCATTGCCCGCCCAGGAGCAGCAGGCCCGCCAGCTCTGCAGGTAGATTCCTTGTGTAGTCTGTTACACTTGGTACCTGGAGGGACAACGTGACCTCCAGGCCTGAGTGCATATTACTGAGGGGGCTTTGGGAATTGTGCTACTTTCTCGTTTCCTCTCAGCATTCGTTCTTTCTACGACTATCCCCTCAATCTTTTGTGAAAGCTTAGAAGATCTGACCAGCTACTTCATGCCCTGTCAGAAGAGGGGATTTGGAACCTCAATAAACAACCCCCTTTAACACCTACAGGTCGCAATAGACCGGTTCGAAGACCAGATTGTATTCTTTAGCGACTAACAAAGTGACTTCAGTGCTCTCGGGCTATTGACATTGCGCACTACCTGGTTTGCGGGGCAAGGCGTTTCCTTATTTCTTTCTCTTTGCTCGTTTTTGTTGTTTTTCTTTGCTAATCTAGCCTAATATTACGCTGTAGCGTCAGTAGGGAGACTTATGCCCAAATAGACAGTGGCCAGATGGTCTCCTAAAAAGATGGCGCACATAGCCAATAAGAACATCGCTGACTTTGCCTTTGGGGTCTCCATATCCACATAGCCGTCTTAGAACAGGTGGTCTTTTCCTGGGAGGTTTCTCGCCTTCTAAGCGGCTAGGTGGTCTACCCTCATAACTGAAAGAGACGAAGTGGATTTTTCCCATGTTCTATTTCTTCTTCCCATTTTTTTGATAATTACTATGCATTTATTCCTTTCTTGTTCAATAGATCTCTTTCCCCCCTTATATTGGACTGTGATAGCGACCCTATTTATATTTGTGTTTATTACCTGTTTACTTCTCTTGTGAAGATGAGGTTCGGGCAACTGTTATATTTAGTCTGCCGGGCTCAAGGGGGAAACCGTCACTGGTCCTAATTTACTTCTCATCGGTAAATTTGGAAAGCTCTTCAAGAAGGTTCTCCTTCTAGTTGGTTAAAAATGTAGCGTACTGGAACCGTATCTGCCTTCCGAGAGGACATACAGGTATCAAACAATTTGGGAGTCGCAGTAGTGTCGAGTCATCGTAGGCCTCTGACTGGAAAAGCATAAATCTACAGGGTGTTCGAGCTAAGTTTGAAGATTTTTAAAGTCCCCACTTTCAGGAAAAGGTTGACGTATCAATGAACAGTCAACGGTGTTGGGGAGCATACAAAGTAGTTTTAGTTGAGAAAAAGTTAGCTGACATGGAGAACTGGAAGCAATCTGAATATTGCATGATTCGCACCGGGTATCAAAATGAATACTTTATGACTGCTGCTTAATGCTGTGAAAACTGTAAAGGCTGTAGATGTGACATGAGCAAATGCAACGGAGACTACGAAGTCGTGTTCAGCAGAAAGGGACACACGCTGAAATTCATCATACTACAGGAGGTGGTGGAAAACCCGCGCAAGTAAATCGGGCTTTGGCGAGAGAGAGGGGTTGTTGCGGATTTAAATGAAGAATGTGATCACTGGTAACCACTTCCCCAACAAAAAAGAAATCAATGATAAACTAAAAAAATAGTGGACTGTATAATATAAGTTACTAACTTGTAGTATTTATAATGATGGTAATAATAGCATCCCTTAAAACTATATTGAAATCCTACCAAGTGCACTAGGGTTCAGTGAGAAGCGTATTAGCTATAACACAACGGAAATCAACATATAAAGAGAATACTCATGTGAACGATGGTGGCGGTTTCTTGCTGTGGGGGGCTAACTTCCGCTTGTCAGGATGAAGACGGGGTTATAGGGAATCTTACCCGCACGTAAATCAATATTAGCTGATTGATACGAGGTAGAGCGAGTTTCGTACGACGGTCAGTATGGCTAACGGACAACGACTGCCCACATGTAATTTACCTGCATGAACCTAGTTCGCTCCTCGTTTTCTTTGGGCTCGCGCATTACAAGGTGGTTGTCTCGAGTAATGCGCATATTAGCCAATAATTAAACCGTAAATTCTGGGGGTATTTTAACCACCCAAAATAAAATAATAAATCTACCATTCTCCTTTCCGAAACTTCTGGAGTGAAATACACGACGGGGGTGTTGTATTCGCCACCATTAAGCTGTCCTTCGCTACTACTCGTACAAGAAGCGAAAGGGAAATCATTGACAGCCAAGGCCAAGGAGAACCGATTGAACAAATCAGAGAAGCTCCTGAACAAGTAGAAGCATCCCGTCGAGCTGGAGACAATCTGTTTTTTCTCGGACGAAAATAACTTTTCTCAGGACCAGTTTCACAACACGTGGCTTGCCTACAATCCATGCGACGCTCCATATATCATTAAGACCCAAGTTTCCCGCAACTGTAATGGTATGTCTCCAGTCAAGGTGACCCCATGCTGCTCAATCTTTGAGCAGGGTCTTAGGCACAATTTAGACAGCTATGTGGAACTGCTGGAGACTGTGTTCAAACCTTGTTTAGAGGGTCGCTTCTGGAAGGCCATACCTCCAGTCAGAAATGGTTGTTGGAGAATTTCTACTACTTCACTAGCTGCAGTTTCTGGCCTCCTAATTCCAGGATTTGAATTCAATGGATTACTATCTGGGGCGCGGTTGAGAGAGACTAACCGCTGTACCTGCAACATCAAAAACGAGCTGGTGGCCAAGATCTTTCCATGAACACAAAGGGGAACGCGAGACAAGATTCGGAGCGGTCTTGAGACCGCCTTGGATGCTGTGGGAAGTTACTTTGAGTAAACTTTATCTCCCAATCATAATCTAGCAGAGTTGGGCGAGTTCATTAATTTTGGGTAGTCCGTTAGCGTACCTGCGTTCCTCAATTTTTTTCGCTCGGTGCGTTAGCGCTCCCAAACTATTAAAGCGTCCCTCAAAAACTTTTAAAACTTAAAAAACCCACTGCGTTCGTCAAAAACACTACTGTGCGCATCAAAAGAACTATTCGGCAACTCAAAAATAAAACAAAATACAAGGTAATAATACATCAGAGCTTCATACATTAAAATATATATATATTTCAGACTTTTTGCCAGTTTCTCTGACTATATCACACAAAAATTCACTAAATCAAAAATATCACTGTAGTATTAGTTTTATTTAGTATTTAAACTGCATTTTACTGCACTGTATTTGACAAGAAAAGACAGTTTCTAAACAATACGTTTCTATGATTGGTCAAACAGTTCCGTGGTGTCGTCTCTCACTTTTTTGGGGAGAGCTTCCCGCCTGAACGTAAACGACAGAATGTTGCCGCGTAGTGAATGTAGTCTTTGTTGTTTCCATTAAAATGTTTTGAAAAAAAAAAAAAATCGTTTCGTTACGCTCTGAACGCTTTAAAATTTCGGGTGATGTTCCTCTTACTTGCGTTCCTTTGAAAAATTTGCGTTCCTAAAAAGGTGCGGTGTACTTACGCAAGAACGCTCTTGCCCAGCTCTGTAATCTAGTTGATATTTTTGCCGTTTTAGGACATTTATTTTTTGCCGAGTTTGTTGTTATGCAAACCTTAAAATTTAGCACGAACACTCAGTAAATCTGGTGCACTGGTATCAAAGTCCCTTCCTCGGGCTACTTGCTTTTGGGTCTAGTCTTCCTTATAGAAGGATCTTCGTGATAAGCATTCTAAGCTCGCTCAGGCTAGTTACCACGGTTCGTTGGATCTCTAAGCCAACAAAGTAGACCACGAGGTCCATTATTCTTGTTTCTTAGTAGTGAATTCTGATACTCCGTTTCCTAAGGTGACGTTATTTACCCTGGAGATTTCAAATCTGCCATTGGATTTGGGGCTGGATGGCGCCATCTAGTAGTAGAAGCCTCATTTAGCCATTCAAAGGCACTTGTAAGTGATTTGAACCATGGGAAACCATCAATACAATAACCATTTTTTCTCTTATCACAAAACGCCGCAGGTCATTGGAGGGACTTTCCTATGCCAATACCTCTTGCTTAATGCTTTGGAATTTTGCCTTATGTAGGCTCATGCTGATGGAGATCTCTTCTCGCACCCAGCAAGAATCTATTTTTGATTGCGAACGTTCCAGTCTGCTACCTGGCATCTCAGGTTCAATTGTGCCAAATGGCGTAATAAGTTCAAATGAAGGATTATGACCCGTCTCGACGACAAAGAGGGTTTTGTCAACGCGTTACAAATGTTTATCGGGTGAATAAGCCTACTGGCTCGCATCATGCCAATACTTCTACGTTAGTTGCGACTTTTGAACGTCAGAAACTTTCTTAATTTGTCAGGGGTTAGTATATTCAAGTTCCACTAAAATCATATTTTGAACTGTTGAGATCTAATTGACATCTGTTGTGCTTAGGAAGGCCTCAGTTGCAGTCAAGATATACCAGTTTTCATTTTTGAGAATGGAACGCTTTCCACGCGCTATTCGTTACGCTTGGATAAGTATAGAGGCAGGCGATTGAGTAAAAGCGAACAAGTCTCTCGTTTTGGGCCGCTCTATTCCGAAGTTGGGAGGAACCAATATTTAAATTGGAAAATTGTTCCGCCCGGATTCCTACTCTCATGGTATTTATTACCCGTACTCTTGCTAAGGGTATTCGGCAGTTCGCCGCTGGTGTTTTCCCCAGGGAAGCATAATGACAATCGGGTTGATGGACGTGCGATGAGTGAAAATGGCGTAAGTCACAACGGAAGATGAAGGACTTTTTCCAAAGTCCAAGTTGCGAGCACTTAATATTGAGTCGCGTTGGATGATTCACCTGTTGGTGTAGCAAATAAATATACGAATGATTCATTAAGTCTGGCAAGGGCAAATCGTTAAGCTCGCCGTGGCCGAGGTGCATTAGGTACCTGATGATCTAACTTTAACTAAGATAATACCTACTCCGTCGGAGGATAGTCATCCCTCACCATCGCTGTGCACCTATGATTCGGACAACGAGCTTAAACAATGTTTCGTTTATTGAAAACAAGATTGGTGAGGTGATGTTCACGTCACAATTTCTTTACAACAAAATGCTAGAATTGGCGTTTTCTCCTGAGGCTGACTTTGCCCATTGGGCTTTGTAATGCGGTCTGGTCAGGTGGTTCTTTTATATTTTTTTTTTGCTTTTTTTATGTGGCTCTTTTGGAGGGAATGTAATTTAAGTGCGTATGTATGACAATAATTTCAATTTCTCTTTTTTTCGAGCTTTAAAAATTCGCTGGAGTGTGTTTGTTTGGGCAGCATGAATGTTTTTGTTTCCTTTAAATGTCCCCTGTGTGACGAAGGGTTCTCTCCTCGGTTTCAAAACAATACTACCCCTGCACCTTACCCCTCAACGAGGACCGGCTCCAGGCCCCCTCGGGCTTCCCAGATATTTATTTTTATGGTCATGGATGAAAAGACTTTTGAAGTGTTAGGGTTGTAGAAGGTCGGTTGATTATGTGACCGAGTGTTTGAGAGAGAAACGGGACGACTGCGGAAGAGGTGGATGATAGGTGTACAAGGAGTGGGTGTGATAGGGGCGGGGCATTCTTCCCAAAGGATTAACCGTAGCTGGACGAAACACTACAGCACATAACACACCATCGCTTTAAAGGACCAATTTTATGTGGAAAAATGATGGGTTGTTGTTGAATTTAGTGGCGGTGAAGCGTGCCAACCCAACTTTGTGGGAATATGTGAATTTAAACTCTGAAAAAAAGTATGGGTTTTACCAGAGATTTTCACTCATTTAAGATGCCATTCGAACGTATGGCAACTGCCGAGATGTCAGTTGCCTCAACTTCTCTGTTATCGGAAGCGGTGTTTCCATTCGGTTCGGCCGTAGACAGTGAATGGCACCGAGCCGGTAGGGAGAGCGGGGGTGTCTCGTCCAAATGACACCATGGCAGAAGAAGATGACTAATGGCTCGTTTTTACAAGAACTTTCGATGGCAGTCAAGGAGCGGAGGAAAGTTCGCCCGATGTCCGTCATCAGACATTCAATAAAACCACTATTCTAGTCTAAAAATTTATTAAACTTAAGATAATTTATTTTCTCAATAATTATAACGTTCTAAATTTAGCTTCGTTAACTCTTGAGTTAAATTCAGAACTAAATTGATAATTTCTCAAAAATGTAACACTTCCAAATCGGAAGAAGCCGAATGTGAAGAAGAATGACGGGTATCGATCGGCCTTTATGATTTTCCAATTAAATCCGCCTGGATATAAATGCGAGAAAGAGCACTATTGAATCAAGAGTTGGGTGTATCATGAGCGAGTCCGAGAATTATATGGCTAAAGGTGATAAGGATGAAAATGGAGAGTGGCAGCTTCGGGTGCTGCGAGAAACTTGTGTGGATGTAGGAGTGCGATTTAGTTGTTTCTGGCATTACAGAGAGGATGCGCTGTGTAGGGTTAAGCAGTTGGTTGGTATGTGGATGAGAAGATGTGAAGAAAACTGAAACGAAGGGAAAAATCAATAGTCAACGCGACAGGAAACAATATGTGAAGTGTGAGTGGAGAGATGATTTGAAGTTGCAGGCGAAAGCAAATGTAGACCAAGTTCATGGGAGCAGGAAGAATGCCGATACCGACTCCCGTTGTGTATAAAGTGACCAAGCCATGATAGGGCCCATTGGCCTGCATAATCCACGCAGCCGAAAGTTTTGTCCTGCGAGGGAGGTAGGATGTTGATGCGCACCGACCCAATTTCGAAAAGCAGTTAAGGATAGTGGCTAGTGGAAAGGCTTTGGCGGAGTGCTAGAAGTGGAACGAGAAAGTGAAATGCCGAATGGTGAGACGTGAAGTACCTGCTGACGCTGCAGTGGATGCGAGTATGCCAGGAAGATACGTATGAATGTATACATAAAGCTGGATTACTTGCTGACGCTTCATGGTGCAGATGAGTATGTTAGGAAGATAATGCGAATGCATACCTGGATGAACAAATATAAATGAAAATGAGGATCCGGATGCGAAGAGGTTGGTTTGGAAGGAAGTGACTTGAGTGAGTGCGAAAGCCACAGAACAGATGAGTGGACACAAGGATAAGAAGGGGAGAGCACTTGGAGAGTGGTAAACATTAGAAGACGAGATTACTTTGAGGTGTTGTGTGTGTGCGTAAGCAAGAAGAAGGGAATGTGAATATATATGGCATAGAGGCCGCAAAATGGGTGCTGTGCTGTATCAGGATAGAGGAGGTCAGCTGGAGTGGATGATATAAGGGACGATGTGGCGAAAAATGGTAGCGACTGTCAAATGGAATGGATGAAGTCTTGGGAAGTGGAACAGTAGCCGAACAGTGGAAGAATGTCGTATCAATGTATAATGGCAGTAGTGATAAATGTATGAATTATGGGGAAGAGGTATGAACTGTTATTGGCGAGGTGTATGAACAAATTCTGTGTCAGAATGATAAGGGTAGAGCAAGGTGGATTTTAGAGCGCTAAAGACCTGTGTGGATGAAGTGTAGGCATTGAGTCAGCTGATTGAGAAAGCAAGGGATAAAGGTGGTAGTATGCAAAAGGAATGGATAAGAACATGAGTATGATTGATGGTAAGGAAATGATCATTTTAATGTTAAGGGAGAGGTGGATTGTACATGACAGGAGTTCCTGGAAGGGATTGTTAGAGGGCGTGCACAAGAAGGGGACCGAGGATGAACTATGACTGGAAAAAGTACTTCAGCACACACCACTTTATTGCTTAATAGTGGGAAAGGCTACTTTGTCCAGGGTTGATGCACCTTCTTGTACGAGAGGTGAGAAGTGTTGGCTCTTCCATTTCGAAAATACTACAATCGATAGTTTCTTTCCATTGGGGTCGGGAGAGGAGTAACGCTAACACGGTGTCAGCTGGAAATGGCTATAACCTCGCTTCCTTCACCGAGGAAGTCTATTTTAGAGAAAATTTCCCACGTTAGATTCTGCTTCTTACTTCTCTTCTCATCTTTTTCAAACCTATGATTACACTGCATGGCAGCATTGAACAATTAGTAGGACTTTTCGTTAAGCTCAAGAAAATGCAGTAAACCATTTATTATAGCCGTGGTTTTCAACATTGAGAAAGACCATCACTCGCCTTCGCCAATTATGGCTTGTAAATCTGACGTCACACCCACACAATATGTACCGTCGCAAAATGAGTTGGAAGTAACTAAAGATACCACCTAAACCTCCGGGGGTGGGGGAAGTGCTTCTTAACACTAAACGAAAGACCCCTGCAACTACATGCAAGGCTCATACCATCCTAGGTGCAGCGTTTGAAATTCTCGAGGTGGTTTACTACACCGAGTGACCACCATCACGCCTCCCTCCATTAATCATAGAACAATCAATCCACATAATCACAGCAACTCATATAATCTCAGGGTCTAAAATTCATCCTAAACGCTATTATATCAGATGTGACATCACACCCACGTCAAACAGGGGCAGCCATGGCACGGGAACCCGTCCAGTTGTTGAGCTCGCTCTCAACAACTGGACCTACATAACTTCCTTTGCTTCACCAACATTTGCCCTCGATGCAACCAGAACCCATGTCGGTACATTAACGCATAAGAAAAACCCTACATATACACAAAATGCTGGATCTTCTGCAGAATTCAAGGCAATTCTCCTTTGAGCAGGATCCAAATCCGGGGTCAGCTCAGGTAATGTGGTCTTAGCAAGTCCAAGAGCTGCTTGCTTCCCACAAATAATTGAATTCGAACTACAAAACAAATATAAATGCCAAGTGATGCTGGCAGTTTGGAGGGGAATTTCGATTTAAAAGAAAGTCATAAGGTTTCATTAACGAGGGAGAATAAACCGACAATAAATACCCCCCCCCCCTTCCCCCGAAAAATACATGGGATAACTAGGAATGGTCATATGGCAATCAACTCGTGATGATGGGATCGGAAAATCCAATTTATGAGCTTTTAAATAGGGATTTAAGTCGGATATATCGGTTCAATATCGGGGTACTGCAGGAAATCTTAAAAAAACGAAAAAGGCAGAGATCTAAATTTGAGTTATAATTACTATATATTCACCAGTCTACATATATGCAAGACGATATATTAGAGTATTTTTTCGGATTATTTTAGATTACACGGTGGGTGCTTGCAAAAGTGAGGGTTAAGGAAAGAATCTCAGTAATGGAGACTCCTATCTAATTAGCTCCTTGTCCATCTTCTCGACTCAGTAGTGTGACAAGTGCCCTTAAACGGGACAAGTCATTCGATTGAGTTTAAGGTCAATGTAAGCAACTGGAGATCGCACTGCAAGGTTACGCTAACACTGCTCGGGTGACAGCTAGATTAAATCCATGTAATCGGTCGTGGTGCCATCTTGCATCGACTGGCCCATCCCTTGGTTGAGCGGCTGTTGCCCCATTGTTTGCTGGCCGATTCCTTGCTGGGGCATCGACTGTTGACCCATACCCTGCTGTGCCATTGCTTGTTGTCCCATCGACTGCTGAGAAATACCTTGCTGGGCCATTGTTTGTTGACCCATAACTTGCTGTCCCATGACTTGCTGAGCCTGATTCATTTGGGACCTCATGTTTTGTTGTTGTTGAATCATAAGCATCTGTTGTTGTTGATGCTGCTGTGGTTGTTGCTGTTGTTGTTGTTGCTGCTGTTGTTGTAGCCGCTGCTGTTGACAAACAATGCATCAGGAACATAGTATTCGCGACTCATCTATTAATATTACTTAAAAATTTATCTCGAATCATCAAAGGGAACTTGATAGATTGAAGTCCCCTCCCCTCCTTAAGACATTAATATAGATAATCACTTAATAAATATGCCTCCTAAGATTAATGCTGATTTTCTTCTTTACCTTAACCACAGTCTCCAACATGCGGCTGTGGCCATGGGCAAACCAATGGGTTAAGTGAAAAAAATAGCGGATTTTAGCGTCTCCAAAGACCATCCGAGACATATCTTTGTGGACACTTTGCAGCCCAACATGGGATATAAATCAGAGCGAAGCTGACGCGCATACGATGTCTAACGACATAAAATTTGCTTTATGGAAGGAAACGATGTTTTCCATTCGGCGAGGAAGGAATGTAATGGGAGAAGAGAGAATTTGGAAAAAAATAACAAGAGACGAGGTCTAAAAGGAGGGCAAGGTGAATCTCCTGTCCAATTGAAGACCATTTAGCGACTTCGGGGGATTACTATACAGGTATTTAGCCTTCTTTAACGACGCAAAGCTAACACAATTGTGGACTACAGTGGTGATATTCTTATTAACGAACGCCCTCGGGAAGAAGCGTGTTTGGGACAATAAGAAGGGCTAAAGAGGGAGGGGGGCGGAGAGAAGGGTTATCAAATTTGTAAAGTTTTCTCAGAAATGAATGCGTTCCGGTTCCGAGAAGCCAAATTTTGCCAAGGAAGTAAGTAAAAAGGGGTGCAGTAACAAGGGCAAATCATTTATACTTAAGAAGAAAGGAACATTTAAGACGTTTGAAGGAAAACGCTGGATAAATGAGAAATAGTGAAAAGATAAAAGATGACAAAGGTTGCAATTTTTTTTTAATTTTTTTTAATTATGGGGCTATCTGGCGACTACCGACTTAGGCATAAGTTGCCGTAAAAAAACAGCCTAGTTCTAGGCTACTTAAAAAAATTGAACAGGAAACAACAATAACAATAACAAAAACAACAACAATTAAACCGGGTTAAATGAAAAGGAGAAGGCCGGCCTCCTCCAAAAAGTCAATAAGTCCACCAGTCAAAGTGCACGCACTCGTCCCGAGTACAAGGGACAGGCGGTAGCGACACCGCCCATCCCGGTACCGGGACAGGGGTCGTGCGCGAAGATCACCCAGACTGGAACATTCGACAAGAATGTGCCGAACAGTCTGGGGGACGACGCAGTCGTTGCAATAGGGCACAGGCGAGCGCTCCATCAAATAGCGATGCGTCACACGAGTGTGCCCGATTCGGAGACGACAGAAAGCAACCTGAAGCCGCCGCGGCATTGGGGGATAGGTTCATGGGAACAGTCGCGGCGCAATGGCACGCAACTTTAAGTTTCCTTCGATCGTCTCCCATCTTCTTTGCCAAGCAGTCCGAAGAGCTGCCCGTATTCCTGCCATGTAGTCAGTGTGAGGAAGAGCGAAACGCTGGTCCGGACGAAGAGTCCTCGCGGACTCTTTGGCGCCCTCATCGGCGTGCTCATTCCCCGCAATTCCTACATGTCCAGGAACCCAGCAGAAGATAATCTCGACATCTGCCCGGCTCGCCAAAACCGTGGCGTCACGGATTTCGCGAACCAGGGGATGCGGAGATTCCAATGCCCCGAGAGCACCCCGTACCGAGTGGTGTATTGCCACCAGCTCGGCCGTGAAGACAGACGCAGCACCTGGTAGAGCCCCGCTGACTTCAAACAGAGGGGATACGGCGAGGAAGCCGACCCCCTCTTGGGACTTGGAGCCATCCGTATACACTGGCACGGTACCAGCGTGACACGATGTGTGCTCCAAAAAGGTCGAACGCAATACTCCCGGCGCAGTACAAGCTTTGGGAGCAGAGGCGTGGCGAGAAATAGCCAAATGTGGTACCCTCCAGGGTGGCGTCCTAGGCAGAACCAGGGGCGCCACCGGCCCGAGAGCTATATCTACATCTCGAAGGAGTTTCCTGGCCCTAAACCCAAAGGGCTTAGGGTATGACTGGCGTCTCTCGGCGGCATAGGCACCATCGAGATCAGCTGCGGATGCAGTGAGAGCCGAGGGCGACTGAGGGAGGTGCCGGGCTCGCGCGTACAGGCGAGTGATGCACTGCACGGGGCGCAGAGCGAGTGGCATCTCCCCAGCATCGACCAACAGGCTCTCAATGGGGGAAGTGCGGAAGGCACCGGTCGAGGGCGAAGGCCGGTGTGGTGGATCGAATCCACCTTCCGCAATAAACGCTCGGCTGCGGATGCATAAAACTCGCATCCGTAGTCGAGCTTCGAGCGAACAAAGGATCGATAAAAAAGTAAGGCAGTAGCCCTATCAGCGCCCCAAGCGCTAAACGTCACGGAACGGAGAATGTCCATGGCGCGGGTACAAGAGACCCTAAGGCTGCGAATATGAGCCTCCCAGGTGAGGCGTCGGTCGAATACAAGACCAAGGGAACGGTGCGACTCAACCACATCCAGGCGCACCCCATTAAGAAACAAATCTGGGTCGGGGTGAAGCCGGGATGGCGGCAGAAGTGCACCACCTTAGTCTTAGCCAAAGAAAACCGAAACCTGTGCGCTTCGGCATAGCGAGAGACGCGGTTCAATGCCTGTTGGAGTCGATGCTCCAGAGTTGGCATCTGGGCCGCGCCAAAAGAGATCGAAAGGTAGTCCACGTAGAGCGTAGCGAGACCATCTTCCGGCAGCACCGAGGTGATGCCGTCGATGCTCAGGGCAAAGAGTGTGACACTGACGACACTTCCCTGCGGGACACCCTCTTCCTGCTCCTTTGGGCCGGAGAGGGCTCCCCCCACCCGTACGCGGAATCGACGATCTCGCAAAAATTCAGATATAAACATTGGGAGGCGTCCACTCGCCCCCATCGTGTGGAGAGTCTCCATGATACCGTATCGCCATGCGGTATCATAGACCTTCTCCAGATTAAAAAACACCGTGGCGTAGTGCTGTCTACGAGGGAAAGCCTCGCAGACGGCATTTTCCAGTCGGAGCAGAGCATCCGACGTGGAGTGGAACTTACGGAAGCCGCACTGTGCAGAAGACAGATGTCCTCCGCTGTCCAGGAAATAGGCTAATCTAACATTTACCAATTTCTCCATCAACTTGCACACGCAAGAGGTTAGAGAGATTGGTCGGAAACCGGTCGGAGTAGAGTGATCTCTCCCCGGCTTGCGAAAGGCGAGCACAGTAGCGATTCGCCAGGAGTCTGGGAGAAGACCTTCCACCCAGATCCTGTTGAACAAATCTAAGAGAAAGGCCATGCCTCGCTCACCCAGATGTCGAAGAGCATGGCGTACGGGACATCGTCCGGACCATGGGCGGTGTCCGCGCACGAAGCGAGAGCGGAGCGCAACTCACTCACAGTAAACCTGTCGTTGAATGGTTCTCAGCCTCTAGAGGAAAAGTCCTGCGGGCGGCCTTCCGCGACATCACAGAGAATGCAGAAAAAGCGGGCGCGAAAGATTTCGCCACAGACGCGGGGTCCGAGATTGCGGTCCCATTCTCCTGGAGGACGGGAGGGGGGGTCCTGCGAGAACTTGCCCCGAATCCTTTTGACTCGCTTCCACACATGAGCTAAAGGGGTCTTCCCGTTAGGTGAAGACACGTATGCACGCCAAGAAGAGCGGCGGGCGTGCTTCGAAATATACCGGAACCTAGCACAACGAAATTCAGCGACAGTGAAATCGTTCGGGCGGCGCTTATAGCGCATGTAGGCATAACGCTTCTGTTTGAGGGCCGTCTCACACTCGGCCGACCACTATGGGAGTGGTCGGCGTGCAAAAAAGCCAGACGTCCTAGGAATAGTAGTCAGGCCCACGGCTATGAGTTGCCGGAGAAGAACTCAACGGCCTCATCAACCGACCTAAACTCCTCGACTGAGATAGAGAATTCAGTCATTTCCTGAAATGCAGGCCACCGAGGTGGGCTCTCAGGCGGCAGTTGCCCCGAAAATTATATTTGAATGGGAAAGTGATCACTACCATGGAGGTCATCGACCACCTCCCAATCAAAATCATTCTGTGCATCCGAAGAGCACAAAGATAGGTCAAGGCAAGAAAATGAAGCGGTTCTCGGACAGTGATTCGTAAACTCATCCACGTTTAGGACACCCATCTCAAGCTCTTCGATCAGATCGGCAAGGACTTGTCCCTTGGGATTTATGGAGTAATCTCCCCAGAGAGGATGCCTGCCGTTCACATCTCCAAGCAAGAGATAGGGCCTCGGCAACCGTGCCACGACGCGGCGGAAGTCCCCCGCGTCGAAGTCAGCTGACGGTGGAATGTACGCAGAAATGATAGTATACCTCCTATCCAGGTGCAGCTGCACAGCCACTGCCTGAAAGGAGGTATCTAAAGAGAAAGGAAGAACGGAGATATCATGCCGGGTGTAAACCGCGCATCCCCCAGCCCGGCCATCCCGCGTTGGTGGGGTCGCAAGACCCTTATACCCCGGAAGGGCGGGCAGGGGGCACGCGCCTAGCATGGTGTCCTGCAAAACGATAGCTAACGGGAAACGGGATGAGACTAGCCTCCGCAACTCCTCCCAGTTGGCCAGGAGTCCACGGCAATTTCATTGAAGGAATATGCCCTCCAGGCCTAGCTCGGAGGAGACGCAGGGGCACTCATCGAACTGAAGACCCTCACGGGAATGGCCGTACGCTTCCTGGGGCTAGAACCCCGGGTGCTGTTGGCCGGACAAAGCGCTTTCGCCTTCGAGGACTTATTGGGAGAGGTTGGGCTCGCCATGCGAGTCTTTTCTTCCCTTCGCCTCGAAACCTTAGGCGGGCGTTGCTGCTTCGGAGGCGGGGGGCCCTCTTTTCGAGGAACCACCGTCTCCGAGCCCCCCGCTCCACCTCGGGGCATGGGCGAAGGGGCCTAAGCTCCTTTGTTGCTGTCCTCCTTTCGGGGAACAGCTTTAGGAACCCCGGAAGATGGCCTAGCGACCATCTTCAGGGGTGTTGCCTCCTGTGAGTCTAACGACTCGGTGGAGGCGCGTGGCCGTTTGCCTTACGGGAAACGGTCACGCCGGGGGAAGAGGAGGGAGCCCTGGTTTTAGCCGGGGCTGGGTATGAACCCTTTTTGCCGCCAGCTTTACCAGGGGAGCGCCCGGGTTGGGTAGAGCCCGCAGAAGGGCTCCGAATGGGCACGGAAACAACCATGCTCGTTGGCGTGGATGGGCTAGGAGCAGAGGGAGCCTTTCTAACTATTGAGGCATATGACGTCCCAGGCAGAGCCGGGCGCGCCAGGACCAAGTCCTTTGCCTCGCGGAATGAGAGTCGATCCTGGGCCTGAACGGCCAGGATTTCTTTCTCAAGGAGATATGCACCACATTGCTTCGAAGAAGCAGGGTGTGGCTCTCCGCAATTGACACACTTGGCCACACACGATTTGGACTTATCGTGTGCGACCTTGGAGCAATTTACACAGACTTCGGGTGACCCCGACTTTGCACGTCTACATGAGCGATTCGTATGGCCGAAGCGGTGACAGTAATAGCACCGCCGCGGCAGTGGCACGAATGCCTTCACGGGGTAGCGGTACTAACCAGCATGCACCGACTCAGGGAGCTGGTCACAGTCGAACGTGACGAAGAGTGTAGGGGTGGGTCTCGAGGCCCCTCCCTGTTTTCTCATCACACGTTCGACCTTGACCGCCCTATGGTCGGCCAGCTCTAGGGTGATGTCCTCAATGGAGTAGTCAACGAGTTCCCTCGCATAAACTACTCCTTTCACAAAGTTCATGGTAGAGTGCGGCGTCACACTCACCGAGGTGCCATGAAGTGTCCGAAGAGCACTTAACTTGGCCGCCTCAGCGGGATTCGCCGCATTCGCCAGAAGGCTCCCGTCCGAGAAATGGGTCACCTTCAGCTCTCTACCAATTGCACTAGCTAATCCTCTCCTCTGATGGATCATGTTGCCCTTGGACAACATGGTACCATCAGTGGAGCGAATAGCGAGGAAGCGTTTGAAGCCAGCGGGCTCGAAAACGCCAGGTAACCTCTGAATCAGGGGCCCTGATGTCATCGAGGCTCCGCCCTGTGCACTTTTGGTCTTTGTCATCGTCAGGAGCTCCGTACCCGAGGGGGCAGAGGGGCCGGATGTGCCGGTCTTGGCCTGGTCGCTTGCCAAAGTGGCAGCAGACCCATCCGTCCCCACAGCCCCCGCGGATGGAGAGGAGCCCCGAGTCTTCTTAGTCTTTCTTGTCTTTTTCTCCTTTTAGGAGAGGAGGGCAGGGAATGAACACGCTTCTCTCCTCCGCCGACAGAAGCCCCTAGGCCAGATGGACCGGCCTCAGCCAGGTCCTTCTCCGAAATGGAAAAGGTCCTGGTGGTTGCAGGGTCCCGGTCAGAGGAGATCCCTTCCCTACTTGTGCTGCCTCGGAGGCCCCAGCCGTTTGAGGAGGACCTTGCATAGGGGCGGATTCAGGTTCGGTGCTTGGCGCTAAGCCCGGATTCACCCCCATGGAAGGCCCTACCCTCTGAGGCTGGGTTTCCTCAAGGACCATGTCTATCACAGGAGGGGCCTCCAGTTGGCCATCCCCTCCCAGGAATTCGCAGGTCCCCTTGGCAGCTTCACCAGTCTTTTGTGGGGAGGCACAGGCCTTGACCCCGGCAAGGTTTAACATTCTTGCCACCAGGTCTTTTGAGGGAAGCGACCGAAGGGGCCTGGCTTCCCTCTCCCCCCTAAAGGGGTTTGCCCTACCGAGCCGCTTGCACGAGGGGCGGTCGGCAATGGGCTGCCTGCTGGCTTTCTTGGCAGTCCCCTTAGAAAGCAAAAGAGGGACTGCCACTGGAGATAGGGAGGTGTCCGAAAGCACCTCCAGTGAAGGGGGTAAGGGGGAGTCCCCTACACCCGTAGGCGTAGGAGAGGAGTAAGCCTCCTCTCCGGTTAAAAAGGTATGGAGGGTCCCCTGCGCAAGCACAGGGGGGAAGACCTCCATCTTTTCTGTGGAGCTGCACGAGGGCGGCTCCGTTGTTTTAGGGGGAATTAAGGGAAGATGTTTTTGTTTTGCATCATTGGGCATGGTGGCCCTCTTTGTTTTACGGGACGCAATCGCTCACCACCTCTTGCAGTAGCCCGCACTGCAAGAGGTGCTTACAGGCCCGGCAGAGCCATTCTGGACCACCCCTCTCACCTGGTGGCCTGGCAGTCCATCGGCAGTGCGGCTCCATCTTGGACACGGCGTAAAATTGATAGAATGTGAAGAGGAGAGGGAAAGGGATGTGAGGAAGGTATGGGTGGGGATGAAGCAGGTTGTAAAAAAACCTCCATCCCGAACCGGAGCTCAGGGGTTAGGGGACAATGTCCCCTCCCCCTCAGCCCCGATCCGGGGTGGTTGGCTTGAGAAGAAGGTCAGCATATACCCTGTGAAATTAGAGTCTGACCAGAGAAAGTTGTGAGAGGTTGTATGAAAAGCGACGAGCTAAGGAAGAAATCGGGCTATCTGAAGGAAGGAAGAGAGGCTAAGCTGGGGCCGGACGGAGCGCTGGATCCCGTCAGCACGGCGGCCAGGATGGCAAATCGCCGCGCCCCTTACGGGGACAAAGGTTGCAATAGAGAACCTCGTTGTTGTTGTTGTTGTTGCACCTCCTGGCTTAGGGCTGTGCCAGCAACCCAGGTGCCTCGATGAACTCGACCGAACGGACGGGGACCTTACGGAAAAACAGCGCTCCGTATGCAGGTGTTGAGCATGTTATAAATCTGGTTGTGTCTAGTTCCTGATGAGAGCAAGGGCAGATATCTGAATTGGTGAAGTAGATACGGTGTTGTAGAAGGTTAGTTCTCGATGGTGATCACACCCGAGCCTTGTAAGGGCGACTCAATACTGGGGTCTAAACAACACCTCTTCGGGTGTCAATGTCTGTGATTTGGATCCAGAAAATGTGTGTATTGTTTTTTACATAATGGGCGATCTTGTTTCGAGGTGGTGGGAGTAACTCATATCTTTTTAGCCTTTACATGCTTCGCAGATGCTGGTAAAAGTTTGCTAATAAAGGGAAAGGGTGTTTGGGCTTTGTTGTGGTGGGAAAATGGCTCCACCGGGGTTGACATGTCTTTTTATGGGTACAACCTGCCTTCAGGTGTTTTGAATACATCATGTGGCGGGGCAGTGTTATATTTCGTTTTTCGTAGCGCATTTAGGTATGTGTGTGCCTAGGCCACTGGAATAGGCGTGTGTGGGGCGGATGTACTGGTTGTAGATGATGTAGCGTGGATTCGGAAAAGAAAGTGATGAAGCGGAGCGAGATTCGAACCACTGACTGTCGTTGAGATCAAGAGGACGGATGGGTTAATCCACTAGGCCATCCCTCAGCCTAAAGAGACTTCAAACCGGCCTTATACGCCACTCGCCACGCTTAAAGATATTTATTATAGATGATCGAGAGGTTTGCGTTAACGTATATCTTTTGCAAAATAGATAATTTAGTGAAGGACAACAGATTTGTTAATAAAGGGTGTCGGTGAAATTAAAGCGAGCAACACTTAAGAAAAATGACAGAATTCCTGCCGTTGCAATTGGGTCGCTCTTCAAGTTGATGTAGCGTGTTTAAATTCTCGAGGCCACGAGGCGTTTGCCATTTTGCGTAATTGTTTCGAATCGTTCGACGAGGGGGGTGCAGAGGTGAAGCGAATGCAGTAGAAGTGAGAGGGATCTGAGTTACGGGCGTTACTTGATAAGGGACGGCAAGAGTTGAAGGGTAAGTGTTGGTCATGAGATAATGGTTGTTTCGGCTAGTGAGTGTAAGCTTATTGGTTGGCCCATGTTCCGAGGAAACTAAATACAGGATAACGTCCATTCAATCTAATCGTAACGAACGAGCTTGAAGTGGCGTCTATGGAGGCATCTATTGTGTGTGTGTGTGTGTGAAGGTAGCGGCCACGATTGTTCGTTATCTGAGGTTTTGCTTGACCAGGTTTATTTGAGTTTCTAATGGCCTCGTGCATCATTTCTCACGAAAATCCTCAAACACTTGGTCCGAGGGTCCAAATGAATCCACTACATGTACCAGTTCAAGAGAGAGGCTTTCAACTTTGAAGAATTAATAGTTTGACAGGACCGGTGTTGCAGGTCGCTCTTTCTTTTCCGGCTGACCCTTTGCTTTGTACAGCCTTCCGCTTTAACAAAACTTATAAGCCATCCGCTTTGCCCTTTAAACTTTAGTGTAAATGATCGATTCCCTCGAGTTATCTGTGAGTTTTCGGAGTGATGGGATTTTGGAGTTGGTCATGTATTGACTGAATCGTATTTCTTTCTCTAAGTGCCCCCGAGAACCGTTGGAGATGTGTAAAGGAGTGGGGTGTTTGTCGTGGTATGACATTATATTACATCAATACCATATTATATCTATGGGGGAGGGACCTGTTATCGGTTTACCGATAACAGGTAAACCGACGAAGGGACGGAACACCGCTAGTTTAGACGGGCTGAAATGCGAGATGAGAGTGCAACGAGTTCAGGTAACAAATGGGCAATGGCAAAGCTCAAGGTTATTTAAAGAGGCATGTACAAAAATATAATTTAATTTACATAAAAATAATGAGAGAATTGATGGATAAAATTACCTCAGAGAATTAACGGACAAAATCACATCAGTAAACGAAGGGGGGAAAGGGGTTGGCTTACGGATGTCTTCTGCACGTGAGGTGAGGCCGCTCGGAACTTGAAGTGATGACGTTTTCCAAAAACAGAGGGGGGGGGGGGGCACTTCCGGTCCAGGGGAGAGTATTTCGGCCACCCGAAATAAGGGGCGAACGAAGGAGGGCTTCGACAGGAGTTGATGAGAGAAGTCCGGAAAATCACTCGGTGGCGATCGTTAAGTGGAATTACTTCACAGGCTGGGGCTAATTCCAAATACACGAAATAGTTCAGCTGTCACTTTGCTTTGTTGTAGCACTTGATTTGGAACTATGGGGAATCTTCTGGGGTCCAGGCGAGACTTCTCAACTCTGTCTCTCTTCATGGGAGTCGAGCGCTATTTATGTCCGAGGCTCTCCCCGGGGTTGGGGGGCGGTAAGCGGGGAAACAGCTCTACTCTCGAATGGCCCCGAATCTTCTTGCAGAGGCTATTCTGCCCGTGTAAAAGTGAATCGTGGTGGACACGGTTCGAGGCTTACCAATTTAGGCCTAACCGGGCCTTCTGCAGCGCATGGAAGTTCCGTTTGCTCAAGAGATTCCACGTGGGGTTCCCTCACAGTGTTAGAGAAAGGAAAACGTAGAGTAACAAGAGTTTGAGAGAGAATGAATGAATAGTGCCGAAAATAAATGCTGCAAAGCCCAAACGCACTAGCCCGCAGCCAAATTCAAGGACGAGTAATTTGCATGAGTGTTTTCAATAAAAATAAAGACATCTAGAGAATATACAAAAATATAGCTATGAAATTAAAATCAACAGAATGGAAGTATAGGAATTTAAAACCATGAAAAGATGTAGTAAAAGGATATAAAAAATAAACTATTAAGAATTCAACAAAGGATAAAAACAGGCTATAGATGGATCAACAATAGATACAAGAACAGAAAATATAAAATCATGAAAAATATATTAAATTTTGACTAAAAGATTAGATTCTTCTAAAAGTTCTATTCACACTAAAAGAGACAAGATGCCCCGCAGAACCTGCTGGGGGGCCATCTGCCCAGTAATGAAAGGGAAGACCTCCTCCTAAGATTTTTCAAAAGGGGACACTCGGCAAAGATGTGAAGGATGGACAGCTGCACCCCGCACAGGATGTACAAAGGTGGGGATTGCCCATTCATCAAGTGCCCATGAGTAGGTGGCAATGGCCTATCCTCAGTCGGCACAAAATAACCTCCAGCGTATGTGGTCTCATGGTACGTGGCCATGGGAGGACTGAAGGTTTTATGGAATAGAGCTTGGTGGGAGGAAGCTCATCCCACATCTTCTGCCATAAGCCAACTACATATTCGGTGATGAGAGGATAGGCATCACGAAGTGGGACTGGGGCTGATGGAGGTGTCCCCAATGATGCCGCCTCCTTGGCCGCAGCATCCTCCCTTTTATTACATGGGATACCCACGGGACTAGGCACCTAGCAAAAAGAAATCTTGTGAATAGAAGAAAGATAAAAAAAACACCGCTGGATCTTGGAAACCAGCGGATGGCTAGGACCAAAGGCACCCAGTGCCTCCAGAGAACTAAGGCAGTCAAGAGAAAATCGTAAGACAATCAGATGGCATAGGAGCAATAACAAAGAGTGCAGCAAGAATGGCAAGTTCTGCTGTGAAAACAGAAGCTGCACTTGGTAGGCGAACCAATGCTGTCTGAGATGGGAAGACAGCAGCAGCTCCAACTCCGTCTGATGACTTGGACCTATCGGTGAACACAAAGGTGCTAGGCCGATGGTGGGAGGAGTGTTGATCATACATGGTTATCAAGGCTACAGGCAAGAACTGATCCATGGGCTTACCAGTAAGCCCCTTGCATACCACTACAGGTGGTATGAGCCGTGGGGGAATCTTTGGTAATGAAAATGGAATAACAGAAAACTCCCTTAGACCTCCTGTGTGCTCGGCCATGCGCAGAGCAAAGGGGCGAGTCAGAGATGGAAATCTATCAGATGAGGCCACTGTTCGCAAATTGAACGTGCACTCATATACTGGCGACCATGGTAATTGCTCAAGTCTAAAAAGATATTTGAGGTTAGACTTGAGCCTGCGAAAAGGAAGAGGAAGAGCCCCGTTCTCTGCATAGACTCCACACAGGGGAGGACTTGAAGGCTCCAGAAACCAGGCGCACACCCTGGTTACGCACAGTATTGAATTTTTCAAGAATGGACGGCGAGGCAGAAGAGTACACCTGTGACCCATAGTCCAGCTTTGACTGGACTAATGCTGAATACAAAAGCCACAGGGTACGTCGATCACTTCCCCAATAAGTGTGTGACAGTAATTTCATTATCTCCATTCTCTTCAGACAAGACCTTTTCAGGGCGTCCAAATGAGGCCTCCAAGAAAGCCTCGAATCAAAGATCACCCCTAGAAATCTGAAATGGGGCTCAAAGGTGACAGGGACACCATAGAGTGACAAATGGGGAGGGTCCCATGTAACCGATATATGGTTGTAAAAGTGGACAGCCTTGGTCTTTACTGCGGAAAAGCGGAAGCCCTTGGAAGAAGCATTATCAGCTACAGTATTTATAACCCGCTGTAGCTTACGGATGACAAATGGAAGTCTAGGCGATAAATAGAGAAGCGCTAAGTCATCCACATATAGAGTTGAGGAAATTTCAGCTGGGAGATTTGCGATAATGCTATTGATGGCCACAGAGAAGAAGGTGACACTGAGGACACTTCACTGTGGCACACCCTCAACTTGCTATACGGGCTCTGATAGGGCATTTTCAACTTTTACACATAGTGTGCGCCACATGAGGAATTGCTCGATAAACGTGCGGAGAAAATCCCGCAGGCCCCAAGCATGGAGTTGCTTAAGGATACCACGCCTCCAAATGGTATCCTATGCTTTCTCAATATCAAAGAAAACAGCAACAGAATGCTGCCTCTTTGAAAAAGCATCTCTTATATAAGACTCCATTCTAACAAGCAGGTCGATGGTACTCTGTTTTTTTCTGAACCCTGATTGAGAGGGAGATATAAGATGGTTTGTCTCCAAAAACCAGACGAGTCTTGTATTTATCATCATCTCAAACAATTTACATGGACAACTAGTAAGGGCAATGGCGCGGTAATGGGTGGGTTCCGTCCCATCCTTTCCTGGTTTTCGGAAAGGTAAAACCACAGCCTTCCTCCACATAGAAGGGAAGCAGCCCCTAATCCAGATGAAGTTATAGATGTTCAGCAAATGTAAGAGGAGGGATGGATGCATATTCCTAATCATATATAGGAAATGTGATCCGATCCGGGTGCAGTGGATCCAGTGCTTCAGTTCATTATGGAGCTCATAGATAGAAAAGAGCCGGTTATAAGGCTCATTATCCATGTTAGGCTGGAGCCTAAAGCACTGGAATAAGATGGAATAGTTGTCTGGGCTTGAAATATTAGCAAACGATCCGGCCAAAACATGGGAAATATGGGACAAGTCTCCCAATAGTTCTCCGGCTTGAACAATGTTGGGAGCTGTAAAGCCATTGGATTTCCCCAATAGCTTTTTGACCCTCTTCCAGATTTTGTCTACAAGGGTTTGCCAATATATCGACGCGATGTAACCATCCAGCGAGGTCTTTCGAGCTCGTCGCCGTGCTACCCTTGCTCGGTTACGAGCAAGATTCTTTAAAATCGTGGGGCACCAATGGTAACGTCGGCAAGCCTGTTTACATTCAGTGACAACTCTCGAGCATTCAGCAGACCACCAGGGCAATTGTGGTCCACGAGCAGTTGAACCGGAGGGCAGGATGGAGGAATTAGCTGCATGCTTGACGTGGGCTAGAAGATCAGCAATAGCCACGTCAATATCTTCATGAGGGAAGGACCCATCATGGCTCGAGAGGTCCCTGAACTGAGGCCAGTTTGCTCTTTTAGTATTCCATCTTTTACTAGCTGGTGGAGGAGGACCACCTGTACATGATGTTATTACAATGGGGAAGTGATAACTGCCTCGCAAGTCACGACCCAATGCCCAGTCAAAATCAGCTCTACAGCTTGGTGAACAGAGAGACAAGTCCACACATGTAAAGCTGTTCGTCTGGATGTGGAATGATGTGTGGCTGCCATCGTTAAGAAAGCAGACCTCATTAGTGCCCAGAAATCTCTCAATCATATTTCCTCTAGGGTTGTTATCATGGTCCCCCCAAAGGGGGTGTCGAGCATTAAAGTCGCCAATTAATAAAAAGGGAGGAGGGAGTTGAGAAATTAAATTAGCTAACTTTGGAGCTAAAACAGCTGTATCTCTTTCCTCGCCAGGAGGAAGATACAGCGAACAGAGCGAATAATGGCGACTGGAAAACAGGCGGACAGCAACGGCCTGCAGCTCTGTGTTAAGAGAGAGCTGGTTGTGGGGAACCCTGTTGTTAACAAAAACAGCAGAACCTTGAATTGGTTCTCCGGGGTTGTTATAATATCTCACAAAACCCGAAATGTTGGGTACTCAGCGAGTACCCAAGCAAGTCTCCTGTAAAGCAATATAATCGGGATTGTAGTCCTTAAGCAGGAGCTTGAACGCTTCCCATTTGGGGAAGAGACCTTGGAGGTTCCAATGAATAATTGGAAACATTGTTACCGTTTAAACACAACGGTAGATTTCTTCCTACCCTTAGGGGTAGGAGATTTTGGATTTGAACTACCAGCGGAAGTAGTGCGTGCCATACTAGCCTTAGGCTTGGAGTATGACAAAGGAGGCATCGGAAGCTTGAGTTTTGCCTTTGGTTTTTCTTTAAGAGGTGGCGCATCAGATTTTGATAAGTGGCTGTAAGAGAGAACTGTCTTCACTGGAAAAGCAGAGATGGAAGCAACTCCAGGAGTCAGTTCAGGTGTCGAGGGATCAGACTATGTTGACAGTGCTGGTGGTATTGGTTGGGATGGTAGAAGCGATGGTGGTAGCAAGGACATCGGCAAAAGTTGTGAATTCGATGCTGATAGAGAAGGATGGCGAGTCAGTTTTTGAGTTCTCCTCCTCAAATGAGGGGGCAACCTCCTGAGAAGGAGCAAAGGTTGATGCTTTCTCATTCAGGGATCGAAGGAATTCCAAAGCAGTATCAACAAGAGGGGTGGAGTGATAACTGGCTTTGGAGCTGAAGAAGAGCTTGGTCCTTTAGGGGCAGGATGAATATCCAGAGGTGGAATGGATACCACCTGAGGACCAACATGATCAACATCCACATGTTCTGGAGCGGTAGCAAGGTGCTTAACTACCCTTGGGGAACCAGGAAAGGATGGAAGGTTCCTTTTCTAGTTAGCAACCTTGGAAGCACTGTTAGGTGCTGACCAAGAGTGTTCACCACGAGGAGATGTACTTTTAGGACGGGGAGGACTTTTTACCTGGTCAAGCACAGGAGAACCAGTAGGAGGTCTCTGGCTTCTCCCTTTATTTGGCTTGGCAGAACGCAGAGGTTCAGAAAAGCTCACACCAGGTTGGAGATACATTTCCTTTACTCTTCTTCTGGCCTCTTTAAAACTGCCCCTGTTCTTGTTTCTAATGGCAATGACTTCTCTCTCATAGAGAAAGAAAGTGCATTGCCGTGATGTTGCAGGGTGTTCTCTACCACAGTTAGGGCAGCACGGCTATTGAGAACAGGGCGTCCCGTGATAATCCGATCTACAATTCACACACAACTTTGCCTGTTTACAAAACTTGCTTACATGGCTAAAGCGTTGGCAATGGATACATCGCCGTGGGTTTTCAACGTAAGGCTTGAATGGGATGTTAAGATAGAAAGCCTTAACGTACTTGGGCGGTTCCAATCTGTTGAATGTCAGGATTATGGTGGCGGTAGGTATCCTAACATCATTCACAAACTGGAAATGCGGTGGGCACTTACAACCTTCTGATTGGTAAGTTTTGATACCAGCCTGTCAACATCGTAATCTATTAACTCTCTCGATCTGATAACATCTTTACATGTGTTAAATGTCGGGTGCGAGGCAGAGGACACGTCTACAGAAGCTAAAGACTGTAGGGTCTTAATCCGCTGATTTCGCCTCGACTATCAATGCGCCATCATTACGTGGCCACATTTGGGCAGGTTCGCCACATTTCTCAACAAAATCCTCGTAGACGTCGAAGATGTCAGCCTTACTAAGAGGACTACCGTTCGCTTTCAAGAGTAAAAATCGATCGTAATCCAACTCAGGATCGACTTCTGACCCAAAAGGATCAAAGCGTCTACCGTCAAGGTCCAAGGCACGATGACAAGAGGTTATTTTTGTTAAATTTAGCCATATAAGTAAATATTTTACTTTGGGCTGCCCATGGAGCCGAGGGGATGCACCAAATCGTCATCTGAGTCCAAAGAGCGCCCACACAGCCCAGACGGGGTAACCCGGCACCCCGACTCCCACTGTCGTTTTAAAAACAGCTGAGCCGCATAACGGAGATTCTCTGGACTGCGGTGCAAAGACCTCCCAGAAACAAAATGACGACCCAGGCAACCAAACCTCCTCTAGGGCACGGTCCTACAAACGATGCCCCCCAATGGGAACGTCCGTCAACCCGTACAGAGGAAGAAGTAAGAAAGGATCAGTCCAAAAGCGTAGCCTGGTCGAGTACCAAGCGACTATGGGGCCCACAAAGTCATAGTCGCAACTTCTGTCGAAACAGAAAAAGAAATGGAAGAATGTAAAAAAAAAGGACAAAAATATAAAAGAGGGTACCTAAGGTGCTAAATAACTAAACTAAACTGTTAAAAATAAAAACCTAAAGCTAACAAACTACCCAAACAATGGGTATTTTGGAGAAGGAAAACAATAGCAAGAGGAGTTGGAAAGGATAGAAATAATTGAAAGGAAAACTGAAGGAAGGAGAAGAGGCTAACAACAAGGAAAGAAGGTACCCTAGGAGACCTTACGGTCCATTCAAGGAGGGTACCTTTGGACTAGCAATCGAAGGGGCACATGGCTGCTCAATTGTTTTGCGTCCCTAAACGGCAACTTTTCAGGACTTTGTCTAGTCTTGACTTGAACTGGTCAACAGATTCACTGTTGACAACTTCCACTGGAAGTGCGTTTCACTTACCGCAGATACTGTAAGTGAAAAAATTTCCACACAGATTGCGGTTGTAACGCTTCAGTTCAAGTTTGAAGCCGTGATTGCGCGTTCTGTTCTCACTCAGTGTGAAAATATCCCGGTAGTCAACATTGTCGAACCCTCGAAGAATTTTGAAAACGAGAACAGATCTAATTCTCTTAGTTTATCCTCATAACTTTTATGTCAGATAGAGGGGATCAGCTTGGTTGCCCTGGCTTGTACGCGTTCCAATCTCGCGATGTCCTTTCGAAATGAAGGACTCCAAAATTGTACGGCATACTCCAGGTGCGGTCGGACAAGTGAGTTGTACAAACACAGTACAATCTTCTTGTTCCGATATCCAAACTGGCGCTTTATATAACCTAGCATCCTTTGGGCCTTTTTCTCCGCCTCAATGCACTGTTTCGAAAACTTGAGGTCACTAGTGATTGTTACACCCAAGTCCTTCTCAGTGTCACTCGATTCAAGAGCAGTGCCCTTAAGGATATACTGAGATTGGGGGTTTCTGTGGCCGATATGAATCCCTTTGCATTTGTTCACGTTAAAAGGCATTTGCCACGTGTACGACCACTCCCCAAGATCTTCCTGCAGGCGGGCAGTATTTCCATCCTTTGCCACCTTCATACCAAGCTTGGTATCGTCGGCAAATTTCGAAATCTTGGCAACCATGTCACCGTCCATGTCGTTGACGTAGATGGTGAATAGTAGTGGTCCCAGGACAGAACCTTGAGGCACCCCGCTAGTAACGGGCACCCACTCAGAAGCCTGTCCATTTACCACCACCCGTTACCCTCTGCCACTTCTCGATCCAGCCGGCTACTTTTCCGTCTATGCCCAGCGCTCGCACTTTCCGGAGAAGGCGGCGGTGTGGTACCTTATCAAAGGCTTTCTGAAAGTCTAAGTACACCACATCCACCGCCTTGTCCCGATCGTGCTCACTGAACACGAAGTGGAAGAATTCCACAAGGTTCGTCAGGCATGACCGTTGCTTTCGGAAGCCGTGCTGGGAACTCCTCAGTAGCAGGTTTGACTCTAAATACGACGTCATTTTGTCCACCATCATGCTTTCCATGAGTTTACCGACTATCGAAGTCAGACTGATAGGTCGGTAGTTCGACGGTTGGCTACGGTATCCTTTCTTGAAGATAGGAGTCACCTCCGCTTCACGCCAGTCTCTAGGAACGCATTCGGTCCGGATTGACATGTTGAAGATTGCCCTCAGGTGTCGTGACACTTGAGCGCGCACTTCTTTCAACACTTTAGGTAGAAACCCATCCGGGCCAGGTGACTTATTCATCATTAGGTCACTGATCTTCTTTTTGATTTCTCCTTCAGTGAAGTCCATATCCTCCAGCTTTTCCCCCCCCGAGTAGGAATCCGTCGGCTGGGGGATGGGACCACACTCTTCAGTAAACACTGAAGAGAAGTAGTCGTTGAGGAGGTTAGTATTTTCTGCATCTGAATGCTTTAATGTCCCCTCCTCATTTCTCAAAGGGCCAATCGTTCGACGGATTGGTTACGGCTGTTCACATATCCAAAAAACTCCTTGGGATTCTCTTTACAGAGTCTCGCCACTCGGAGTTCCTCAGACCGCTTAGCCGCCCTTATGCTGGACTTCACTCTCCTTGCTAGCCTCCGGTATTCGTCAAAGTCACCCGAGATCTTCGATTGCCGGTACACGGTTCTCTTCTCCCTAAGCAGTTGGAGTTGGCCGATTTCTCGATTAAACCACTTTGGTTGAACAGAAAACCGACGGGGGCATTTCACAGGGATGAAACGCGATTGAAGACTCATGAATGTGGTTTTGAAACTATTCCACAAGTCTTCAACAGCATTGCACACTTCTAGCCTCGCGTCAGTCAGTCCAGCACAAAGACCTGCAAAGTCTGCTCTTCTCAAATCGAGTTTCCTCGATTTACTAGTTGCAGGCCCTGCCTTCGGGACTTTTGACTACAAATCTAATTAGTCGGTGGTCACTTCCACCGAGCTCTTCGCCAACAGAAAGGTCCTCAACGATGTCATCCTCAGAGGTGAAAACCAAGTCGAGGATATTGTCTCCTCTCGTTGGCTCTCTCACTCATTGAGTGAGGAACTCGTTGTTCGCGAACTCCAGGAGTAGTGCGTTCTCGCCACAGGGTTCTCTGGTTTCCCAGTCAACTTGCGTGTTGAAATCACCCATGACGATACACACTCTGTCTTCGACAAGTTCTCCTAGTAGCTGGTACAGATCTCTGTCCTTTTCAAGGAGTTGGGCAGGAGGTCTATAAAGCACCAGGGTCCTGTATTTGGCAGGACCTATCTCTAGGCCAACACCTAGTAGTTCATGGTCGGATACGATGTTGCAATCCGTCGAGTTGAGAGTATCCTTGACATACAACATTACACCGTCACCCTCTCTGTCTGGCCTATCTTTCAGGAAGAGCTGGTAACCGGGAATCGTGAATTCACCTTCAAAATCTCTGCTTGAGGTTTTTATCCACGACTCCGTTATGGCCACGATCTCAGGTTCTTCTTTTGCTACGAGGCCACGAAGTTCTAGAAACTTGTTTCTGATAGACCTCGCATTAAACAGAAGAACTTTGTGGGAGTCCCCGACTGTAGGACTGCCTACGCTCTTCCATTTCCTGCTTTCTTTCTCTGTTGCGGGGTCACTCCCCTCTTTGTGACTTCAGAAAAGGTCGTTCCTGGAGTAACACGGGTGTACTGGCGTACGTCCTCCTTTACTCGGGGTCTGACACTTCTTTGGGTCCGCTCCACAACATCCTGGATCATGTTCGCGAGTGCAGCATTCCCTTTAAAGGAAGGATGTACTCCGTCCCTTTTGTACAGGTCATTTCTCCCGTAAAAGGTGCGGTAGGGGTCTACAAAAAAGACTCCTTCCGCCGTACAAAGATCTCCCAGGCATTGGTTTAATGGAGACGTTCCTCGCGTGAGCATTGCGGGATGGTCCTCGTCTTAGGAGTATCCCGACCACGACACGCCTGCGGGTTTTTAGCCCACAGTCGTCAACTCCTCCCATAACCGTGGTCAAGATCTTCCCGCTGGCGCCTACTTTACCTCCTCGTAGGTAGAGATCGTTGCCACTTGCCATAAGGGCAACTACTGAGTTCTCAGAGATCTGAGATCTCTCAGCCTCCACCCTTATTTCTCCGTTCCCCTTTCCTGGAAGGCAGCTTACCTTCACACTGGTGCGAAGGCGGGCCGCTAGCAAGGGTTGTAAATCCCGCGCTTGGGAGTCACCGATCACGATGACCCTCGCACATTTGGGTTCAGAGGACAGAGGCTTCCCTTTCAGTATGGGCTCTTTCGATTCCTCTTTCTTCCCCACTTTTTGGGTTTTTTTCTTCCGTTTCTACTTTCTCTTCTGTTTTATCTACTGTTTTTCCTTTCTTACTCTTCCTTTTCTTCTTTTTGATGCCCTGAGTAACCCCAGCAGCAGCTGGCTCTGGGACGTCGGATGGATGGCCTATCTCTATCGACGCGGTGCATGAGGGTTCAACAGAGGAGCCATTGGCGTCGTTGGGAGTTTCTTGTTGCTGTTGCTCTACCTTGGTGGCTTTAATCTCTGCAATGATGGCTTCGAGATGACGGATTTGAGTCACATGCTCAGATTCGAGGATTTTCACCTTTTCTTCCAGCCGTCGTGTTTTTTCCTCAGAAGATTTAAAAAGTTCCTTAAGCTCCTGAAGTTCTGCCATTAGGACGCAGTCCGTGCAGATACTTCCAGGGTGGCATTTTGAGAAACACCCCTCCGGAAAATCTACGCACCACTTGTCCTTTTGGCATGTCGAGCAGGTATACTTTAACGCACCAGGTCCTTTCTTTCCAGTCATGCTCAACACTTTATATCTCTGAATACTTTGTGTGATCGGAGAGGTTTCGGATCTTTCAGAAGGCACGCTCCTTGTGCTGATGTTCGTCCGAACGAGTCGTCAAACCTCGGCGTGCCGTGGCTCCCAACCAAGCAGCACTGACGGTCCCCGAAGGGGCCATCGATTTCTCACCAGGTGAACAACGGAGCACACCCCGTACTAAACTCCTACTCGTTCCCTTCACGACGGCCAATATCTCGAAGCAGCGTTCAATGGATATCCCGCCACACCAAGAGACTCGACCCAAGGCTTTTTATTGGCCTGGCAACCAACCTGGGAACAAAGGGCCATCACCTCGGACCGATGCTACCAGAGGCACCCGTCAACGGTCACTGGGAATGCTCAATAATTACGCGCCAGGGAAGGGGTTAACGGGGCACTAGCATTATCCCATCATCGTTCCCCAACACCTAAGACACCTCTAGTCCTAGTCTCTCGCAACCAGTGAGCGTCGATTGGCGTTATTTATAGAGGTTCCAAAGCCTCTCTTCTGACGCATGAGGTAGCTGCCAGGTCCTTATATGTAGATAGAGGAAAAAAAGGGAAAGTGTGACATGATAGGAGTAGGTTTTTTTTTGTTTGTTTTTTTCTTTTTGTATAAGTGGGAGAGATAGGATAAAAGTAAAAAAGGAGAAGGATATAGTAGAAAAAGGAAGGAATGACGCACTTACTCTGGATCCTCGTTTCCGACCAAATCGACAAGGCAGCCCTACCAGGGGTACCCAGAAGAGGTACCCCCGCCGACATAGCTCGAAAAGTCAAAGGTACACACAAGCTCTCTTCCCGCGACAAAGGGGCTTCACCTCTCCCTCTACTTTCTTTATATGAGAGAGGTGGTTGGGGGTCGGAGCTGGGGTCGGACCGCGCTGAGTCCCGTCAGCACTGCGGCCAGGCTGGCAAATCGCCGCACACCTTACGGGTAGAGAGAGAAAGAAAGAGAAAGAGAAAGAGAGAGAGAGAGTGCGTGTGCGTGCCTGTGTCTATGTATGTATGTGTGTGTGTATGTCTGTGTGCGTGTGTGTCATTAGGCTCTATGCAGCTACAGTTCCGGACCTGGTGTGTAGCGTTTTATACTTCGAGCTGCGTATATTTAGTTTGAGTTAGGGAAAAGTATTGTGATGCCATTTATGTAGATGCAGAATCTAGTATATTGTTTGGATCGTGGTGAGATGTCGTAGAGGAGGTTGAAGGGGTGGTGGAAAGTGGAGATCCGTGTACTGCCTGCGCCTGTTGGCATGTCCAGTTGGTGACTAGTGTGGCGTTACTATTTAAATGACTATGTTATGGTAGGTGTTTTGGTATCACCTTAACGACTGACTTCTTCCGACCGATGCCTATCTGATAGGAAGCATTCGTGTCAGCTGCAATGGGCCTTGTTTGGGTTCAATCAGAGTCATTCAGCTTGTCTAAATGCGTCATTTACTGCTTTCTTATGCTCATTAATCATGCCTCTCAGTGCTCTTTCTGACTCCTTATATGCATTCATGCGCTTCTCTCTTAAATGCTCATCAGCACTGTGAAGCAGCAAGATCAACTTCGCATCTGCCTCTTAATCACTGCATGTTCCACATCATCCACTTTTTCATTACAACTCAAACACATTCAAATCGAGCCAATGCACGACCCAATTAAATTAAACTTCTCAAACCCGTTCCAGCTATTTCCTCTTATCACCATGATCACACTTCCCTTCAACCGTTCTCGAACATTCTCAAATACTCTTCCCTCTCGCTGAATCAATAGCCATTTTCTTCTACTCTCCTTTATTTGCCATCGTTTTCACGTATTCTTAACCACAAACTAATAAATTTAACTTAACACAATGTGCAGGCAGTCCCTAATACTTATACTTCTCACAGCTTTTATATAAAATGCAACCACAAGTCATTCAAAAACCAATCTTTCTCAGATTCACTTCACACAATACGACCAAGGGACCTCCCACCGGTCCCTGGTCCCTAGGGTTTACCAGTGGGTCATTCTGAAATTGTGTATTTTATTATCCGGTTGAGGATCTCATCCTGGACGCGAAGGACCAACTGTGCTACCTCCCCTCCCTTGTATTAACTCTAGCCTGGGACTATCGAAGAGTAAAGTACATGGGGTTTTCTTTGATGCAACTTCAGAATGGGAAAACATTAAGATAAGAGAATCAATATTTCTTGACCTCACCTGTTGGATCATATGCCTCATTTGGGTAGTGATCATGCGGGGTGGTTGTCCTCCTAAATTTACTATCGGCCTTTGTATCGGAATCGATTGTCGGATATTTGTTTGATGCTTTAAGAGAAAAGTTAATTGAGAAGCGAGATGAATCTACAGGATGAGATAAAGGACTCATATTTCGAGCCATGTCATACACAAATATGCCAAGTTCGAAACGCTGCTACAAACCAGAGTTTGCCTCATTTGCATCTGGTCTGTTGGCTGCTGCTGTTGCCCAGTGATGTTGATGGGACGGATCAGTTTGTTGCTTAACACAGACTGGGAAGGCCCTATCTGAGTAGCCATGGGATTTCCTTGCGATACATGAGTCCCCATCGTCATTTGCTGAGATTGCGCCATGCTCATAGTCGCTCCTTGCGCTTGCCCCATTTGACCTACGTGATTGTTTCCGACCTGGGAAACACCGGATACCATGGCATTCCCAGCGGACATGTTCCCTGAAGGTGACAAAGAACATTAGCGATGTAATAAAGAATTAAGAGAAGTCGTAGTATCATGACAATCATGCTCAAAGAGTGGGTGTTGCCAGACATTAATACGAAAGGATAAAAAAAAATAGGAGATAGAATTTGGAACTAAAGTAGGAAGAGACTTAGATCGTCTTAAGTGTGGCAGAAGAGTTCCTAACAAGATCTAAGGCATTTAAACTATTTATGGGTTTATTATACATGTCCCGAGTTCCCAAACCCCTATTTCTTCCCATTTTAAACATGGTGTAGACACTATTCTTCTACGACGTGCAGCTAACATGTTAGCGGCATTCTTACTCCTCGACCACCGGAAAGTAAGAAGTTAGAGACAAGGTGCAAACCTTTCAACACTTTACCTTGCTGACCCATGCGGGTGTTGATTTGGTTCTGCTGCATCATCATATTGGACTGGGAAACAACATTCATCGCTGTAAAACAAAACAGCATCGAGACTTACTTCAATGAGCGCAGCTGAGCATTAAAAAAAAGAAAATTCCTTAGAGACAACTAAAATTAAACACCAAACCAAGAATGAGCCAAAGGAAAAAAAAAACAACCACACCATACACTTATCTCCAGGATGAATTTTAAATTTTTTTCACACTTAAAAAGATCAACAAAACATTATTGGGAATAAAAAAAGAATTACCTTTTAACTCGACCCATGGCATGACGATGATGCGTGCTACAGTTATCATGTGATGATGAATGATGGATGCAAAGTAAGTGAGGTGATCAAGACTCTTAAAAACTTTTTTTTCGTAATTTTAGGCATCTCACCTGGCGAATACCATCAAGGGCATAGCCGCCGAAATTATGTTAGCAAATCCGTAAAAACCAACAAACAAGACAAAACCTTACATACTATAAAAAAATAAATAAACAAAAGTAAGAAGCATGTCCCAGCGCCGGGGGAAGCCCCCACCCCTACCCTACTCGGCACTGAGGAATGTGACCGAAAAAAAAACAGTGAAATAAAATGGAGGAGGCCAACCTCCTCCTCAAAGTCGTATAGTCTACAAGTCTGTACGCACGAAGCTGTGCAGTCGTCGCAGTTATGTGTAGGCGAGCGCTCCATCAAATAGCGGTGCGCCCCGCGAGTGTATCCAATTCAGAGACGACAGAAAGCAACCTGAAGCTGTCACGGCATTGGAGGCTAGGTCCACGGGAACAGTCTCGGCGTTATGGCACGAAACTTTAGGTTTCCTTCGGCCGTCTCCCATCTTTGTCAAGCATCCTGCAGGCATGACCTAATTCCTGCCATGTCGTCTGTGAATAAGAGCGAAACGCCGGTCTCTTCATCCAGTCTTCGTGTACACTCTTTGGCGCCCTTATTCCCCGTAATCCCATCATGTCCAGAAACCCACACACAATATAATCTCAAGATCTGCACGAACCACGGCAATCGTGGCGAGAACAACACCATGAACAGCGAGGGGCAGAGATTGTCACGCCCTGAAAGCACTCAAGGAGGTTATGAGTCACTAGAGATGACAATCCGGTCTCCAAAATGGGCAAGATGGGTTATCTCCGCACCGAGCGATGTATTGCAACCAGCTTTGCCGTTGAAGGCACGCAGACTGATAGAGCCCCGCTGACTTCAAACAGCGGAGATACGGCGTACAAACTGACCCTCTCTTTGCGCTTGGATACTTGTGTACACTGGTACGGATACAGGGTGAAACAGAGTGTGAGCAAAATAGGTCGAACGCAGTACTCCCGACGCTGTGGAAGCTTTGAAAGTAAAGGCATGACTAAAAATAATAAAAATTAGTACCCACCAGGATTTGGCATCGATCTCGACGGCGCCTGCGCCGTCGAGATCGATTGCGGACGCAATAAGAGCTGTTGGCAAGTGGCATTAACAAGCAAGCTCTCAATAGGCGACGTGGGGAAGGTAGGGGTCACCAGACGGAGACAGTCGTGGTGGATCGCATCCACCTTCCGCAATTCACGGCCTGCTGCGGATGCGTAAAACTCGCATCCGTAGTGAATCTTTGAGCGAACAAAGGTACGATAAAGCGGCCAGAAGCATTACGGAACCAAGAATGTCCATGGCACGGCTACAAGAGATCCTATGGCTGCGAATATTGGCCTCCCAGGTTAGGGGTCAGTCAAAAAAAAAAAGAGACCAAGGTAACGGTGCTAGTTCACCACTTCTAGACAAACCCCGCTTAGGAACAAGTCTGGGTCGGGGTGAAGACGCAATTTGCAACAAAGTGCACTACCTTAGTCTTGGCCAAAGAAAATCGAAACCTGTGCCTGTCAGCATAACGAGAGAGGAGTTTGAATATCTGTTGGATTAGACTCTCCAGAGTTGATATCTGCTCGCAACAAAAGAGATCGAGCGGGAACATCTTCCGGCGGCACGGAGGTGATACCGTTGAGGTTCAGAGCAAAGAGTGTGAGACTGAGGACACTTCAGTGCAGAACGCAGTCTTCTTAACTTATTCGTCCGGATAGCCCCCTACCTTAACCAGGACGCGTTATCGACGATCTCGTAGAAATTCCGATATGAAAATTGGAAGGCGTTCCTAAGCTCCTATCGTGTGGAGGGTCTTCATGTAACCGTATCACCATGCGGAATCATAGGCTTTCTCCATATCGAAAAACACCGTGGCGTAATGCTGTCTACGAAGGAAGGCTTCGCGCATAATATTTTCAAATCGAAATAGAGTATCCAGAGTGGAGTGGAACTTGTGAAAGTTGCAAAGTGCAGAAGACGGGTAACTTCCGCTATCCAGGAAAAAAGACTAGTCTAACATTTACTGATTCAGCAACTTGAACGCCCAAGAGGCTAGATAAACTAGGTGGAAACTGGCCGCGGTACAGAGAGCACATTGGAAATTCGCCAGGAATCTGGGAGAATGCCCTGTGCAGATACTGTTGAAGAAATCTAGCCAAAGGCCATGCCTCGCTCACTTAGGTGTCAAAGCATGGCATACGGGACATCGTTCGGAGCAGGAGTGGTATCCGCGCATGAAGCCTGATGAGAAGAATGAAACTTACTCAGAGTAAACCTGTCGTTGAAGGGTTATTCGCCCAAGGAGGTAAAGTCCAGTGGGCAGCCTTCAGTGACATCACGACGCACATTGAATACTGGCGGAGCAGCATCCCTGCTACCCTGCTAAATAAAATGGTCGCGAAAGATTCCGGCAAAGACGATCGGTCCGAAATTGCGGTCCTTTTCTCCTGGAGAAAGAAAGGATGGGGTCCTGCGAGAACTTGCCCCGAATTCTTTTGACTCTCTTCCAAACCTATACAAGAGGGTTCTTCTCGTTAAGTGAAGAAACGGGAGTCCTGCGAGAATTTGCCCCGAATCATTTTGACTCTCATACAAACATATGCGAGAGGGTTCTCGTTAAGTGAAGAAACGTATGCCCACCAGAAGAAGGGCCGGCATGCTTCGAAATGTACCGGAAGCTAGCCCTAGCTCGACGAAATTCACTGACAGTTAAATGGTTCGGGTGGCGCTTAGAGCGCATGTAGGCATATCACTTTTGTCTGAAGGCCTTCTCACACTCAGCTAACCGCCAAGGAAGCGGACGGCATACAAAACGGCCAGAAGTTCTAGGAATGATAGTTAGGCCCACGGCGATGAGGTTATCGGAGAAGAACTCAACAGCCTAATGAGCCGACCTACACTCCTAGAATGGGACAGAGAAATCGGTCCTATCCAGAAATGCAGACCACCGGGCCCAGTCCAAACTCCACCGAAGGTGTTTCTCAGGCAGGCGACAGTGGCCCAGAAAATGATCACTACCATGGGTCATCGACCACCTCCCACCTAAAATCAGGCTATGCATTTGGAGAGCATATGGATGGATCAAGGCAGGAAAAATAAGCAGCAGATCGGGGGCAGTGATGCGTAAACTCATCCGCATTTAGGACACTATTTCCAGCTCGTCGATCTGCTCGGCAAGGACTAGACCCCGCACCCATAAGGAAGGGGATGGGGGAGCTAAGGTTGAAATCCACCTGCGTCTTCGGTTGACGGTAGCATGCACGCATGTGCGTTTAAGATAAATCGATAGATAGAAGGTTGAAAGTGTGCCTAAGGGAAAATGACTCCACCAAGGTAGGGAACCTGACCTTGGCCATATGGGTAAGAGCATGGCCTTTGGCTAGATTTCTTCAACAGTATCTGCACAGGGCATTCTCCCAGATTCCTGGCGAATTTCTAGTCCCTGAAGAATAAGGATGAAGTGCCTACGGTAATGCAGAACAAAATTCTCGCCTCTTTGATGGTTCTTGGTGTGGTCAGCCACGAGGGTCACATTATGTCTCCTTACGTCTTCCCACATGATCAATACAGAAGATTACATTGATATCTGGAGACTAGTCAAGCCTCGGATGGACCAAGTAGCGGCGGAAAGGGCAGCTCATACAACCTCAACTCCCGGGATTATTTCTTGTGGGGCGTTGTTGAAAATGAAGTCAACAAGGCTACTCAAAACAATTAAAGATCTGTGAAGGCCGCCATTGTGAAGGTAAACGTCATCCATTGATAATGAATCCCTAACTAAGGCATACAACCAGGTCAGATCCCGCATGTAGAAGGTCGTGAAGGCAAATGATGGCCATTTCGAAAGATTTTGCAGTTATATATATGGTTCACTTTGTGTGTTTGGTACACAAATGGTTTCTTTTCCTGTGTATAAGTTGTATGGATTTACATGAAACCCACTATCCAAGTGTAGCTACACTGACAATGCCTGAAAGGAGGTATTAATAGCAAAAAGAATGGAGACATCATGCCGGGTGTAAATTGTGCAGCCTCCTGCCCGGCCCCCATTAACTAGTGGTGGGGTCGCAAAACCCTTATACCTCGGGAGGGTGGGCAGGGGGCACGCACCAAATATGGTAAGCTATAAAAAAGATTACTAACGGTGGACGCGATGAGACGAGCTTCCGCAACTAGCTCCTCCCAATTCCAATGAAGGAATATGACTCACAGGCCTAGCTCGGAAATGCGGATTCGGAGACAAGGCATCTATCTCCTTTGGAGGATCCACCGTCCCCGAGCCACCCAGTCTAGGGGTAACGGCCGTACGCTTCCCGGAGGCCGAACAAAGGGTTGAGGCTGCTGTCGCCTTCGAGAACATCGGGGGAAGTTGGGCTCGCTATGCGAGTCTTTTCCTCCTTCCGCCTCAAAATCAATGGTAGGTGGTAGTCGGATTCGGAGACGAGGCATCTATCTCCTTTGGAGGATCCACCGTCCCCGAGCCACCCAGTCTAGGGGGCGATGCTCCTTTAGTGCTGTCCTCTTCTGGGGAGATAGCTTTAGTAATCACGGAAGACCTCACGACCACTTTAAGGGTGGTTGCCTCCTGCGAATCTAACGACACGGTGGAGGTGCGTGTCCGTTTCGCCTTAAGGGAAAGGGTCACGCTGGTGGAGAGCGGGGAGAGAGGAGCCCTGGTTTTAGCCAGTTCTACCACTTTATTTTTTTAGGAGCCCATCTGCTGAGTGCCTACTAGATAAAAGTAGCCGTAATCACGCTACATTCTGATACTAGGCTGGATTAAAAAAAAAAGCAGGCTCCGGTCAAGAGGTATCTCGTGTTACCACATCCTCCCAGACGCCTAGGAAGGGCGAGGCCGTGGTTAGAGGGAGTTTTCCTTGTATTATCGGTCGCCCACTATTTCTCTCAGTTGTAACCATAATGCAGTAAAAGAGAAAAAAAGAAATGCATAGAAAGTAGATATTATGATGTCCCAATGCCTTGGTAGATTAAGAGAAAAGATGTTTATAATTTACAGATAGTCGGCCCACCGATTCGAGCTAAGATGGGCTTTGACAACCAGGCCGGCCATTTAGGCGAAATTGTCCTCGAGCTTGACCATAAAGGATGGTGCCTACGCAGACAGCTTATATGTCTACTGGAAGATGAGCAGAGTCGACGGCCCAACGCACACGCTGTCTAATGGTGAGATTTAACCCCTCGTATCAGGTACACTGCGAGGGTAAGAACCCATAAGAGGACGAAAGTGTTTCAGGTAGCCAAAACCTCTGTGGATAAACAGCAAGTTTGGAATGGGGTAAGCAGATCCACTAACGAGTAGGAGAGTAAGATTGGTGATCACCTACTATTATCATACTACGGCACTAGGTGATCCCAGGATGGCACGCAGTTCTCCCAAGCACGATGTGGAGCAACTGGAACTCTGTCCAGGTGATAAGAGCTCCTCCTGGTACAAAGTATAGATAGACAAAGGGTTGAGGAGATAGTCGTAATAATAATAATAAACAGGCTACACATAGTACCACACAGCAGGGCTTACAAGGAGTAGTCCACGAGTTTTCTCGCATAAACCACGAGTCCCTTTCACGAAATTCATAGTAGAGTGAATTGCCAGCTTCACCGGCGAGTCATGAGTGTCCGAAGAGCACTATTAATAGCCAGGTCGGAAGGGTCTACATCATTCGCCTGGAGGCTCCCGTCCGAGAAACGGGTCACCTTTGGCTCTCTAACCAGTCAATTTAGCTAATGCTCTCCTCTGATGGAGCCAATTGCCTTTGGGCAAAGTGCTGCCATCTGTGGGGTGAATAACTAGAAAGCGTTTGAAGCCATCAAAAACGTTAGTAGTCTTTCAATGAGGCGCCCCCACACGATCGAGGTTCCATTCACCACACTGGCAACTTTAGTCTTTGTCTGGGTGTTCCGGCCTGAGGGCCCATTGGGGCCGGACATGCCAGTGTTGGCCTGGTCGCTTTACAAAACAACAAACCAGTCTGTACCCAGAGCTACTAGTCTTCTTTTTAGGAGAAGAGGGCTGATAGTGAGCTCTCTTCTCTCCACCCCCTGAAGGGACCCCAAAGCCGAATGGACAAGCCTGAGGCATCTCCTTCTTCGAAGTGGACAAGGTCCTGCGGGCATTAAAGGATGTTGTTTATAGAGGTTCCAACGCCTCTATTCTGACACAGCATAAGGTAGCTGGCAAGGTCCTTAAACTTAAGCAAAAGATTGAGGGGAAAGTCTCAGAAAATAGAAATTATGCTGAAGGAGCGAGGAGGAGGCGCACTAACAACTTCCTCAGGCCCCAGTCAGTGTTCAAGTCACTCACGTGACAGGGCTTCCTTAATGTGCTGAGGACGTGCAGCTCTTTCAGATACCAAGTGTAACATCCTACACAGGAAACCCCCCTGCGAGGGGGGAAGGAGTGTTCCTGAAATGTGGACCAACGTTCTCCTTCCATGCACCACCGATGTAGTTTCTCCGGCAACAGCGGCCCAGAAAAGATATTTGGATGGGAAAGTGATCACTACCATGGTCATCGACCAACTCCCTCCCACAATCTGGCTGTGCATTAGGAGAGTACAGGGATAAATTGAGGGAAGAAAATGAAGTGGGTGTCGTACGATGAATTCTTCCACATTTAGGACAACGACCTCCAGCTGTTCGATCAGCTCCAGCATCCCTGGCCCCTGGGAGTAATAGTGTAGGACGCCCAGAGAGGGTACCTAGGCAGGAAACACGTGCCCAACATGATCGTCTTAAGCTAAAGCGGGATGAGAGGAGACGGGCTTCCGCAGCTCCTCCTAATTAACCCTGAGTCTACAACAATTCCAGTGAAGGTGAAGCCCTCAAGGCCTAGTTAGGAGATGCAGGGGTGGGCTTCCTTCACGTGAATGGCCGTATCCTTTGTGGAGACTGAACTCCAGGGGGTGCAGGACGAAGAATTCGGTGCTACATTCTAGGGGTTACTTGAGGTGTCTTGGCTCGATGTACGAGCCTGCCTAAAAACCTCTGGATTGTCGGGCGGATTTGGGTTCGGGGGTGCCTCGTTCTTTGAAGGGGCCCCGACTTTCTAAGGCTGAAAAGAGCCGAAGCTCCCTTATTGCTACCCTCCTTTCGCGGGGGGATCAGACTTTATAAGTAACGACGCAATCAACCGCTTCGCGCATAACTTCCCACCTTCACCTCGCAACACAATCATACGCTGACGAACTCACAACAGCAACATGTGATGCGAACATACCTCTCCAATCTCTGCGTTACAGCCAAGTCGAATGGAAACCCTATTTCAATTTCAGCAAAGCGAAGAGGCATCGGGTCTGTCAAGTCGATGGATAGAGCTGATTCGTGGCAACTGTCATACGCTATAGATACCCATCATTTGGAGCCCGCGTTAAACTCTCGCCCCCACAGACCTCTTAAATGATTGTAGATCAGAGATAAAACTACTACCGAATTATTCTCTTTTTTACCTCTTCAATCTAAAGGAGTGACAGTCTCATCACGCCGGAAGTGCTACATGATTGTTCTTCACCCCTCACGATCGAGAATCCAATGATTACTAAACAACGTGAGCACCAGACTCCACGAATAAGACAAATAATAAAAAAGAAACAAGAGGCGAAGGGCCCAACTACTAAAAACAAAAAAAAAGAACAAACTAAAAGAGGCGAAGGGCCCAATTTCAAAAAAAAATAATATTACCTATGAAGACAAAAGAGGCGAAGTGCCCAAAATACTAAACTACTACTACTACTACAAAAAAAGGCGTAGTGCCCAACAAACACAAATTAAAAGAAATAAAACAATTTAAGTAGAGTGGGGCGTAATGCCCACAAAGGCGAAATCCAAACAAAATCTAAAAGCAAAGGAAAAATAAAAGTAAAGCTAACGAGTTAGCAAAATCATAATTGAAAGGCTTGAATGCCTACCGACGGAGGAAAAGGATTTACATAGAGATTTATATATACATTTATATATATATATATATATATATAAGAATAAAACAAAAGTAAACAAAGTTAAAAAACTAAACAAGGCAAGAGTAGTTAACAACTACAGAAAGGTTAGCCTAGCGCTGACCCAACGTGAGTGGAGGACGAAGAGAAAAACTGTAAAAAGAAATATGCCTGGGATGCCCTCTGCTCCAGGGCAAATACAAATTTCCTTCATAACTATCTACAACTCCTACACATTTTCACCACTTATTCCATCAAATCAAATCAAATCCCTGCCCCCACGGACAACGGGGACATGGAGACTACACCCTTCACAAGTTACTACTACGTTCTCTCTTTCCTCGTCCGATACCCACCACAACATCAGAATTGTCGCGCTACACCTTCACAATCTCCCAAACAACCACGAGCACGCACAGCGGACATGGATAAAGATGAGGGCCGTTAACCAAATACACCAGTCACCTGATCCAGGCTCAAAGATGGCCACTACACTTCCCTACAGTGCTACACACGCACATTATAGCAATCCAACTACACAAACTGTCCGAGATGCAACCACAACCCATAGATAACTCAAAAGAAGAGTAGGCAAACTCCGAACTTCACCGATAAACACAGGACGTTTCCTTAGTCTGAGACTTGTGGGACCGGCCCACCGAAGTGGCGGATTTATTGAGGGACGCAGGCTGGCAGCATTTCATGCTACCAGCTCTGGGGGTTAAACTACTAATCTCACCAGACACGTCACTTCGCCAAGTGACTCTCTGCTCCTCGGATATATTACATACTAAGACCAAATCAATTACACTTTTACCATCAAAACAATCTTCCTACCATGTGCATTTTTGTTCAACGTACTTGATTGGGCAAAATACTTTCATAACAAGACTTTTTTTCACTATATTGAGTCTAGGTAAATTGAAATTAGGTGCCACACTATTTTCTCATTTCTAACCCATCTATTTATTTCCCCTATTACCTTTGCAATATACACCTTTCTAACCATAAAATTAAATTCAAACCTAACCTTTTCATATTTCTATTATCGCAGGGTTCATATAGAACTGGAGCACAAAAAATTGTCAATTCAGTTTGCCCTAAGCCCCAACTCAAAAACTTGTACCCAACCAGAAATGAAAGTCCTCTTAAATGAATGAAAATTGAGAGCAAAACCAATCCCTACCTCTCCCAATCAACTACGCCTGACCGCATACCAGAAATATTGCACTAATACTACATAAAGATATTTATATGTTCAGGACAGGTTAAGGCAGACTCGATCCAAGGGTCATTTTCTCGTATTATTATATTAAGCATTCCATTAAGTTTTTAACAAATTTTGGCAGTCTCGAAAATATTCGGCAAAGGCTTATGGGGCGACTTGATAGGTCATTGTGTGTGTGTGTGTGTGTGTGTGTGTGTGTGTGTGTGTGTGTGTGTGTGTGTGTGTGTGTGTGTGTCCCAACTCAGAACATCCGGCCATTTTGAAGATAGATGTAATTTTATTTATTTACCTAGAATAATGGTACAAAACAAACGGGTTCTGCGTAAATCTAAGTGGGCGAGCTCGCAGCCATTTTCAAAAAGAGAGGATACATTAAAATTTCAAATGTTCTTTAAAAGCATAGACTATGGTTAACAATCTAAAAGATATATAAGAAAAAGGAAGAGGGAGTAAAAATGTGTAGAAAAATGCCTCTAGAATGCTGTAAAATCAAAGTAAAATCCTAAGACACGACACGTCTATCTGGTTCTAAAAATGATAAAACATTAAATTTCATTTAAAAGATTTGTCTCTGATAAAAATTTAAACACTCGATTCATGTTAAAGGTGCACTCATGTTCGGTAAAGGATGCTCCTTGGAACCTACTGGGGACACATCCCTTGGCAAATAAAAGCTTTTGCCTCAGAGTATGGAAACGTAGGTATTCAGCAAATAGGTGGAGTACAGACATTGGTACTCCACAGTGAGTGCACATTGGAGGCTGCCGAAGGCCTTCCATTAGAAAGCCATGTGTCAGACGACAATGCCCAATTCTCAGACGGCATAGGATGACATCCTGAGTACGGGTCCTAGTAGTGCGTGGCCAGGGAAGGACTGACTGTTTGATGGCATGCAGTTTAGTTGGGAAGGGATTCATCCCAAGTCATCGGCCACTGGCCGACCACTTACTCACAGATGTATGGCACGGCATCACGGAAAGGAAGAGGAGCAGTGGTGGAGGTTCCTAGAGATGCAGCTGCCTTGGCAACAGCATCTGCTCGCTCATTTCCTTTTATACCCATGTGGCTAGGTACCCAACAGAATAAAACTTCGTGGAACGAGGAGAAATAAAAAAGCCACTGTTGGATCTTTGAAACCAGCGGGTGATCTGGAAATAAAATGACTAAAGCCTCCAAAGAGCTGAGGGAATCAGAGAATATTGTATAATATCCCGGTGATGAAGAAGCGATGCTATACAGTGCAGCCAGTATCGCGACAAGCTCAGCCGTGAAGATAGAGGCTGTATCGGGCAGGCCCAGACACATGACGGAAGGGGAAGATAGCAGAAGCTCCTACCCCATCAGAGGATTTAGATCCATCTGTGTAGATAAAAGTGCTTGATTTGTGGCACAAAGAGTGTTCATAAAAGAGGCTTTGTAGAACCGAAGGCAAGAACTTGGCTTCGGTTCGCCTGCTAGAACCCAAACCTTCACGGGTTGCAATAGCCATAGGGGTACTTTAGGGATCTGATATGGAATCTGATAATTCCCTCAGTCGACCTGTATCTCCAGTCAGACGCAGGGCAAAGGGGCGAGTCAGCGAAGGAAACCTGTCATATGAGGCCACCGAGTGAATATTACGTCTGTATTTTGGAATTTTTTTAATTTTTATTTTTATTCATGGATGTGATCTTCAATATTTTGGGGTTGCTGATTTTAAATATCTAAACCGTTTTTTTTCTATCACGTAAGGATTTTGAATAAAATGCAAATTAATGATAACAATAAGTGTGCATTTTTAATATATTATTACTTATTTAAAATGAATAAGTAATCATGGAAAAGCACATTATTTTAGTTTTAAGAACATATGTATACCAAATCAACATGAAATAAATCACGGTTATCATGAAATGAATCAAAATCATCAACATCAAATCAAATGAATGTAAAAAGAACATGCTCTCATGGTTAGCCTACATACCGATTCAAAGGAAGGCGTACCGCTGTGATTTCCGCTTGTGCTGTGCATCGGGACCAGCAGTAATCCGCCATCATGCCGACCTTCCATTTGCCCTGGTATCGAGTTTCCATGGTGCAAATATCCTGATTGAAACGCTCTCCTTGTTCCTCACTGTAGTTCCCACAATTCATGTGAAAATAGTCAAGATGTGAGTGCAAAAGGTGCATGTTCACACTCATTCTAGACCCTAGTTGCTGCAAACTTGAAATCAGATCTTGGATCATTTTTCCATATTCTGGGGAGCGGGTGTTTCCCAAGAAGTTATGGACAATCTGCTTGAAGGAAAACCAGGCATTCACCTCGACACCTGCTAATGCTTCCTCAAAATGCTTGTCCTTCAACAAGTCCCGAATCTGAGGGCCAACAAATATTCCTGCCTTTAGCTTGCCTTCACTTACACAAGGAAACTTTGACTCCAGGTACTTGAAAGCAGCTCCATTCTTGTTCAAAGCCTTCACAAAATTTTTCATAAGCCTTAGTTTGATGTGGAGTAGTGGTAGCAGAATTTTCTTGGGGTCAACTAGTAGCATAGCTCTCACGTTGTGATTTCCGGGTAAAAAGCTGGTTCTTGGTGGCCAGTCCTTTTTTTTCATAGTGCTGGCTGTCAGCCATACTATCCCAGACACAAAAAACAGGGATACATGGTGTATTCCCCTTGAAGACCTAGTAGGAGATCAATAACTTTTAAATCACCACAAATGAGAAAATTGTGCAGATGGTACTTGATTTCAGTTATTAGTGTTTTCAAATTTTCGTAGGTTTCAGACATTTATATACTATGGCCAATTGGTACAGATGCAGCTGTGTTGCCATTGTAGAGAAGAACAGCCTTTAAACTTCTGTTAGAAGAATCAATGAAGTGCCTCCATTCATCTGCTTTGTACGGCATTCCCATGTGTTCGATAAGGCCAGAAATATTTGAACAGAAAACTAAAGAATCGTCTTTCTTAAAGAACTGAATGAATTCCGCTTCGGCGATGACGGTACCAAGCGAATGTTGTTCCAGCCTTTAAACTTCTGTTAGAAGAATCAATGAAGTGCCTCCATTCATCTGCTTTGTACGGCATTCCCATGTGTTCGATAAGGCCAGAAATATTTGAACAGAAAACTAAAGAATCGTCTTTCTTAAAGAACTGAATGAATTCCGCTTCGGCGATGACGGTACCAAGCGAATGTTGTTCCAGCCTTTAAACTTCTGTTAGAAGAATCAATGAAGTGCCTCCATTCATCTGCTTTGTACGGCATTCCCATGTGTTCGATAAGGCCAGAAATATTTGAACAGAAAACTAAAGAATCGTCTTTCTTAAAGAACTGAATGAATTCCGCTTCGGCGATGACGGTACCAAGCGAATGTTGTTCCAGCCTTTAAACTTCTGTTAGAAGAATCAATGAAGTGCCTCCATTCATCTGCTTTGTACGGCATTCCCATGTGTTCGATAAGGCCAGAAATATTTGAACAGAAAACTAAAGAATCGTCTTTCTTAAAGAACTGAATGAATTCCGCTTCGGCGATGACGGTACCAAGCGAATGTTGTTCCAGAAGTTAGAAGCTTGTGTCGCTTCAGTCTAAAGCCAAGTAACTGTGCACTTTCCTTTGGAAGGTTAAGGTCTCGCGCCAGGTCGTTGAGCTCAGCTTGGTTGAAGAGTTTGGGATCGTCATTTGTTGGTGGTTCATGGTCTACTTCCATCTGATTAGTATCACTAGTATCGGACTTGATGAAATTTCCCATATATCAAGTGGCGCAGGCACAGGTGTATCATCTGAGTGTGGAACAGGCCTTATTGCTGAAGGAATATTTGAGTATATTATGCGATCTTTAGTCTTCTTGTTGAATCCAGCTACTTTAGTGATACAAAAGTAACAGTCATCATGGTGATTCTTCTGCTCTCGCCATACCATTGGTACTCCAAAGGGCATACACTTAAGTTTTCCAACTGGCCACATTTGGAGCTTACTGATGCAACTCTTGCAAGCTTTGTGTGGGGCAAATGGCTTGTCTTGGTCTCCTAATCTGCAGCCAAAATAAGCTAAATAACAACGCTTCAACAAAGGAGTAATATTGCTCCGGGAATCTGAAGGGGTGAATTGCCCGCAGACATAGCAAAGTATATATGCTGAATTTATACAGCCTCTAGACATATATCTATAATATATATATATAGTATATATCTATAATATATATATATATATATATATAATCTAAACATATATATTATAATATATATAAATATTTACTTACGCTAAACAAAAAACAAAGTAAATCACCATTTTTCATATATATAGGCTTGCCTATATAAGGCGGAGAGGGATCGGGACGGGCACATTCGTTCGCCGACCACCACAGACTCCGGACTTCATACCTCGCTTTTGGAAGGGTTGGTGCCCCTACCACCCACCCTTATTATTCTTTCATATCCTCTTGGTTTCGACTAACGACTCCTTTGTATTTATATAGCTTCCCCCATTTCTCTCATATAACATGTCTCTCCATGTATACGAGTCCTGTTTCCTTCTCTTATGCTGGAAAGGGAGACTCCATACTGGGAAGGACTTGAATGCTCCCAAAGCTAGACGCACTCCCTGGTTCCTAATAGAATTGAGCTTAGCTAGGTATGAGGATGAGGCTGAAGAGTACACTTGTGACCCATAATCCAGCTTAGACTGGATCAAGGTTGTATACAAAAGCCACAGGGTACGGCGATCACTTACCCATGAAACATGTGATAGAAGTTTTAAGATATCCATTCTCTTCAAGCAGGATTTTTTCAAGGCAGTTATATGGGGGACTCAGGAGAGCTTTGAGTCAAAACCCCAATAAATTTACAATGAGGCTCAAACGAGATGGGGAAGCCATAGAAAGATAAGGTTGGCTGTTCCCAGTCAACTTGCCTGAAATTGTAGAAATGAACTGCCTTTTGCAGCAGCATTCTTGGCAATGATGTTAATGTCAGTTGCAATTTACGAATGACAAATGGCAGCCGAGGCGATGCTGATAAAGTTGCCAGGTCATCCAGATAAAGAGTTGTCATTACCTCTGGAGGAAGATCAGTAATAATGCTGTTGATAGCCACCGAGAAGCAGGTGGCAGTCAAAACGCTTCCCTGCGGCACGCCCTCTATCTGATCAAAAGCCTCCGATATGACATTTCCTACCCTAATACGGAACGTGCATCCAGCAAGAAATTGCTCTATGAACCTAGGAAGATGGCCTTTGATACCCGTCATATAGTTGCTTCAGGATACCATACCTCCAGGTGGTATCATATGCTTTTTCTATATCAAAAAAGACAGCAATGGAGTGTTGTCATTTTGAGAAAGCTTGTCGAATGCAATCCTCCATCCTGACCAGCAGGTCTGTGGTGCATTGTTTCTTTCTAAAACCCGATTGTGAGTGAGGGAGAAATAGGGTTGTGTTTCTCCAGGAACCATACCAATCTGGCATTCACCATCCTTTCAAAAAGCTTCCATGGGAAACAAGTAAGGGCAAGTGAGCGATAGTGGGTGGGAAGTGTCCCTTCCTTTGCTGGTTTACGAAGGAGAAGTATGATTGATTCTCTCCAATTGGAAAGGAAACCGACCTTAATCCAGATATAGTAAAATATATCGAGAAGATGTGAAATGAGTGTTGAATGCATATTTCTGATCATATCATAAGAGATACCATCATTACCAGGTGCGGTGGATCCACATCTTTTAAGAGCACTTAAAAGTTCATGAATGGAAGAGCTTATTCTATTGTTCATTATCCATACAGGGATCCATGAAGTTCAAGAGGCACTGCTCTTTTATTTTCCTGACATGTTGAAATTCTAAGGAATAATTGTTAGGGCTGGAAATGTCAGCAAATGTCTTTGCCAGGACATTTGAAATTCTGGACAAGTCTCCCAAAAGCTCGCCTGCTTCAACTATATTAGGGGCAGAGAAACCACTTGCTCTGCCCATGAGCTTTATCACTCCTTTCAGACTTTGTCTGGTGGAGTTTGGTGGTTGATATAGTTGATGTACCCTTTTAAAGAAATTCGGCTAGCCTGGCGGAGGGTACGCTGTCGTACTGCCCTGGCTCGGCTACGAGCATACTTTTTGATGTTTGTAGGGTTTCGATGCTAGCGAAGATAAGCTCGCTTACACTCTATCACCACTTGGCTGCATTCCTCAGACCAAAAAGGGAGATGGGTCTTGTGGGAAGCAGTTTTGGAGAGGGGTATGGAAGAATTTGCCGCCTGGTTGACATGATCATGGAAGTTTTCCAGGACCATGTAAATGTCGCTCTGAGGGAAGTGTCCAGAATGGTGCGAAAGGTATTTAAACTTTGGCAGATTGGCTTTCCTGGTGTTCCACGTATTGCCCGGTGGGGGAGGAGTGCCACCCAGGCATGAGGTCAGAACAACTGGGAAGTGATCGCTTCCTCTCAGATCAGGATCCACCGACCAGCTGTAATCTGCTCTATAGTCTGAGGAACAAAGTGACAAATCTACACAGGTAGAGCTGTTGGTCTGGACATGGAAGGATGTTGGAGTGCCATCATTAAATAATGACGCATCTAAGGTCTCCATTATAAGTCTCACAATCAGATTTCCCTTGGGGCTATCATCATAGTCTCCCCAGAGGTGGTGTCTTGCATTAAAGTCTCCAACTAGTAGGAATGGGGTGGGGAGTTGGGACATGAGATTGGCTAATTTGTTAGCCAAATTTGAAGCAACTACCCCTTTACCAGGAGGGAGGTACAGTAAGCAGACTGTGTATAAACGATTGGTATACACACGAATCGCCACTGCTTGAAGGTCTGTTCTCAACGGGATTGCTAAGTGAGAACAGTCTTCACGGACAAAAATAACTGAACCATGAATGGATTCTGGTGGATTCTTAAAATATCCCACATAGTGAAGGGGGGATATTGGGAGTTGATCCCTTGTAGATTCCAATGAACAATTGGAAGCATATTCATCGTTTAAGGGTAATTGAATTTTTCTTTGCACCTGGTGAAGGTGACTGGCTGGGATTTTGAAACTTTTTGATTTTTAGGTGTAATTAACGCTTGAGGTATAGGTAGTTTAAATGTTTTTAGGATGGCTCTTTTATTAGAGAGCAAAAAACCATCTGTCAGTTGTGAATGTGACAGGGTTGTTTTTGCTGGCAAAGATGCCTCCGAAGATATTAGGTCTTCTGTACTGGTAGGTAGTAATGTCGAGAGAGATAGTACAGAGTCATTCTGAGAGGTGGTTGGTGGGTTAGATGGGGTGGGTGAAGAAACCCCAGATGGCTGTTTCTCCTCTTCCAAAAGGGCCACAGCCAAAGCTGGATCAGAAAAAAATCCATTCAAATTCTTCTGGAGTTACTGATGCTGTGGATGTAATAGGCTGGCTAGTTGTGACTGATGGACTCAAGGCAGATTCAGTGGGAGGAGGGTGGATGTCCAAAGGTGAAACGAACACCACACGAACATCCTCGGAATCTGCCTCCATGTCTTCAGGACATGTCAATGGTTGGTTAGATGCTGATGGAGGGGAATCTGAGGAACGGCCAGTCCTCTTGCGCCTTGGTTTAGAAGAAGCAAGAACCTCCCTAATGATTGGAGAGTGAGGAGCAGCTTCATTCTGAGGCAGAGATTCTATTGGGGCTTCTTGATGGAGGTCTGAATGGTCTCTGCTGTATGTTACGGACTGGTCTGGTCACTCTAAGAGCGTCCGCAAAACTCACTCCTGGTTGTATGTATAATTCTTTAGCTCTCCTAGCATCATTCATGCTAATTCGGAATTTATTCCAAATAGCAACATCTCTCTGATACAAGAAAAAGGTACACTGCTTAAAAGTGGCTAGGTGATCGCTACCACAGTTGGCACAACAACGTTGACAATGAAAGCACCTACGGGGATTCTCCACGTAGGGCTTCACGGGAATACATAGATAACCAGCTTTGATATTCTTAGGGAGTTCCAACCTATTGAAAGTAAATATGATAATAGCGGAAAGAATTCTGGTGCCATTAACATTACGAGTGACGCAGTATGCACCAACTACATTCTGAGAAGTCAGATTAGTAACAAGCCAGTCCACATCATATTCAATAAGCTCCGCCGACCTGATAACTCCCTTGCAGGTGTTAAAGGTAGGATGGTCTGAAGAGGAGATATTGAAGGAAGCAAGAGAATCTAGTTCTTTGATTTTTTGATGCTGATCAAATGAAGAGGACTCCACAACAAAGCAGCCATCATTCCTAGGCCACATTTGCCAACAAAGTCTTCATAGACATTGAAAATGTCAGCCTTACTTATTGGTGTATCATTTTCTGATTTTAAAACTACAAATCTATCATAATCAAGATCATCGTCAACCTCGGAACCAAAAGGATCGAGTCTACGAAGATAACGGTCATTGGTGGCACGGAGACCAGAAGTCTGGGGCCACTGGGAAAAGTTTTTATTATTTTAACCCATAAATATTTGTATTAAAAGAACACGTACCCCTGGGGAAGTGGAGTCATGTTACTGTAGTTGCCTCCAGACTAGGCGCTTAAACCATCCTCAGGGTAGCCCTCTCCCACGCTACTGCTGTCGTTTTAAAAACAGTGCAACGTCTTGAATGGAAATTTGACGACGGCTAGGCTAAGACCCACGTTGTGAACCGCTATCAGCCCCAGAACAAGTGCGGCCTTCAAGGCGATACCTCCGGTGAATATGATCGGCAATCCGTACAGCAGTACTCAACACACGGCGGTGAGGATCCTTAGTCTGACTCCTCCACAGTGGCCTGTTCAGCAAGGTAGGACGCCTGAAGACAGACTGATGAATAATAATGTCCATCACAGTCTTCACTGACATATCCCACTGAGTCATTGAAGTACGCAAGCCCCTCCACCACGACAGGGTAATCCTCAGGGAGGGGATTTATTTACCTATGAACCTAAACTCACTATACTGATGTCATTCTTACTCCTCAGCAAGAGGCATTTAGAAATAAATACTAAAATATGAAATGAAAATTAAATAAAAAAAGAAAGAGAAAGTGATGGCCAAAAGGTAGAAGAATGACAAAAATAATTGCTAAACACTCATATTTGGGGGATATGGCAAAAGCACATAAACAAGAGGAAGGTAGGTGGAAACTCAAAAGGTGTAAAAAAAAATCCTTGCAACAGCAACAACAAACAGCCCCCCAGCAATCAAAGTGTACGGAAGCGACACAAGATCCTGCACTTACCAGAAGGATTGCCAATCAATTGCATATTCTGAGTTGACACTCCGACTGGAGAAATCATCGTATTTCCAACCTTTAACGAAAGGAGACAAGCTTTTAAGTAAAATGAAAAAATGGGATTATAATTAATAATTTGATATACGAGTGCGGTATGGATGACTTGATACAAAAAAATGCCACCTAGGGCATAGATAAGTCGCTGTAATTTATTTTAAGCATAATAATAGGCTACATCATATAACAAAACAAATCAATATATGTACGAGTATATATATAAAAATTCCCAAAAAAGCAATAAGAAGGAAGCATTTTCTTTTGATTATGGTAGCCCATCTGGCGAAACTACCTACTTGGGCATAAGTCGCCGTACACAACAGCCTACTATTAGGCTATAATAAAAAAAATATCAATATCTAAAATAACATAACGATGAAAAAAGGAAAAACACTAAAAAAACATAACGAGAAAAAGGAAAGTAGGAAGCGTGCTGCGGCGTCGGGGTAGGGCCACCTACACTCGGCGAGGGAACATACGACTAACAAAAAAAAACACAAAAAAAGGTAAAATACAGTGGAGGAGACAGGCATCCTCCAAAAGGTCGTAAAGTCCACAAGTCATGGTGGACGAACCCATCCCGGGTACAAGGGATAAAGGTCACCCCGGTACCAGGACAGGTAACGTGCGCGATCACCCAGACTGAGAGATTCAACAAGAATGTGCCGAACAGTCTGGGGAACAACGCAGTCTTCACAATATGGCGCAAGCGAGCGCTCCATCAAATGGCGGTGCGTCCCGCGAGTGTGTCCATTTCAGAGACGGCAGAAAGCAACATGAAGCCGACGTGGCATTAGGGGGTAGGTCAATGGGAACAGTCGCGGCGAAATGGCACGAAAATTTAGGTGCCCCTCGACCGTCTCCCATCTTCTTTGCCAAGCAGCAGGTATTCCTACCATGTAATCGGTGGGAGGAAGAGTAAAACGAACGTCTGGTCACTCAGTCCTCGCAGACTCTTTGCCGCCTTCATCGGCGAGGTCATTCCCAGCAAACCCTACATGTCCAGGAACACAGCATAAGATAATCTCGACATCCACCCGGTTCGCCAAAACCGTGGCCTCACGGATATCGCGAACCAGGGGATGCCGAGGTTCCAATGCCACAAGAGCACTAAGGGCGCTTTGTGAGTCGCTATAGATCACAATCCGGTCTCCGAACCGGGCATGTCGCGTAATCTCCCGTACCGAGTAAAGTATTGCCACCAGCTCGGCCGTGAAGACAGACGCAGCGCCCAGCAGAGCCCCGCTGACTTCAAACAGAGGGGATACGGCGTGGAAGCCGACCCCCTCTTGGGACTTGGAGCCATCCGTATACACTGGCACGGTTCCAGCGTGACACGAGGTGTGCTCCAAAAAGGTCGAACGCAATACTCCCAGCGCCGTACAAGCTTTGGGAGCAGATGCGTGGCGACAAATAGCCAAATGTGGCACCCTCCAGGGTGGCGTCCTGGGCAGAACCAGGGGCGCCACCGGCCGGAGAGCTATATCTAGCTCTCGAAGGAGTTTCCTGGCCCTAAACCCCAAGGGCTTAGGGTATGACTGGCGTCTCTCGGCGGCATAGGCACCATCGAGATCAGCTGCGGATGCAGTGAGAGCTGTTGGCGAGTGAGGGAGGCGTCGGGCTCGCGCGTACAGGCGAGTGATGCACTGCACGCGGCGCAGAGCGAGTGGCATCTCCCCAGCAGGCTCTCAATGGGGGAAGTGCGGAAGGCAACGGTCGCAAGGCGAAGGCCGGTGTGGTGGATCGAATCCACCTTCCGCAATAAACGCTCGGCTGCGGATGCATAAAATTCGCATCCGTACTCGAGCTTCGAACGAACAAAGGATCCATAAAAAAGTAAGGCAGTAGCCCTATCATCGCCCCAAGCGCTGAACGTCAAGGAACGGAGAATGTCCATGGCGCGGGTACAAGAGACCCTAAGACTGCGAATATGAGCCTTCCAGGTGAGGCGTCGGTCGAATAACAGACCAAGGAAACGGTGCGATTGCAACACATCCAGGCGCACCCCATTAAGAAACAAATCTGGATCGGGGTGAAGCCGTGGATGGCGGCAGAAGTGCACCACCTTAGTCTTGGCCAAAGAAAACCGAAACCTGGGCGCTTCGGCATAGCGAGAGACGCGGTTCAATGCCTGTTGGAGTCGACGCTCCAGAGTTGGCATCTGGGCCGCGCAAAAAGAGATCGAAAGGTCGTCCACGTAGAGCGTAGCGAGAACATCTTCCGGCAGCACCGAGGTGATGCCGTTGATGATCAGGGCAAAGAGTGTAACACTGACGACACTTCCCTGCGGGACACCCTCTTCCTGCTCCTTTGGGCCGGAGAGGGCTCCCCCCAACCGTACGCGGAATCGACGATCTCGCAAAAATTCAGATATAAACATTGGGAGGCGTCCCCTCGCCCCGATCGCGTGGAGAGTCTCCATGATACCGTATCGCCATGCGGTATCATAGGCCTTCTCCAGATCGAAAAACACCGTGGCGTAGTGCTGTCTACGAAGGAAAGCCTCGCAGACGGCATTTTCCAGTCGGAGCAGAGCATCCGACGTGGAGTGGAATTTGCGGAAGCCGCACTGTGCAGAAGAAAGATGGCCTCCGCTGTCCAGGAAAAAGGCTAATCTAACATTTACCAATTTCTCCATCAACTTGCACACGCAAGAGGTTAGAGAGATTGGGCAGAAACCGGTCGGAATAGAGTGATCTCTCCCCGGTTTGCGAAAGGCGAGCACAGTACCGATTCGCCAGGAGTCTGGGAGAAGACCCTCCACCCAGATCCTGTTGAACAAATCTAAGAGAAAGGCCATGCCTCGCTCACCCAGGTGTCGAAGCATGGCGTACGGGAAATCGTCCGGACCATGGGCGGTGTCCGCGTACGAAGCGAGAGCGGAGCGCAACTCACTCACAGTAAACTTGTCGTTGAAGGGTTCTCCGCGTCTGGAGGTAAAGTCCAGTCGGCGGCCTTCCGTGACATCACGACGTGAATTGAATGCTGGCGGAGCAGCATCCCGGCTAGAAAATGCGGTCGCTAAGGATTCCGCCACGGACGCGGGGTCCGAGATTGCGATCCCATTGTCCTGAAGAACGGGAGGGGGGTGTAGGGGAATCGTCACTTTCCCCCCCCCCCGTCTGTTCACTCTTGGTGGAGTCACAAGGCGGTTACCGCAAAGATATCTGGCCCAGGCATCGGCGAGTCAAAAGCGTAACCGCAGCGTGGCACAACTCGGTGCCATGAAAGACCCTAAAGGTCAAAATGTAAGATCTCTCCCAGGAGAGTGAGATCCAGTTTCATGTCAAATAAGAAATTGGAGACGTGTTTCTCCCAATCTCGAAGGCTAACGAGGAGCGGATGTTTGACTTCGTTGGAAAAACCGTTTGGAAAAAGAACTCTCCTGGGGCCGTCCTCAAGCCCCTCCCCCCCTTACCACTCCCCCAGTGGGGTGACGAGGTATAAATGAGGAACTCTGAGGAAAATCGGGGTAGTATATGTCAGTCTCTAGGTGACGAAGTCTTCGGATCAAACCGAACTACCGAGACTGGAGAGGTAGTTTACTTGGGTCGCCAGACCAAGAAGTACCCTGCAAGAGAGGCAGGGCTACCTACCTTAAGAGGCTAAGAAGAAGCTCACCCTCGAGCTAGTCCAAGGTTATCAAACCAAACGATAAGTTAACTTTGTTAAGTTCAACTTACTCTCGCCAGACACTCCTCATATCCTGGTGCACCTTAAACACCAGGGGTATTCCTCGTCCTTGAGGAATTAAGAAAAGAAGAAGGAAAAGGCTCCCCTTCGAGCCCGTTACTCGGTAGCCACACCGAACTTATAAGTTAACTTGGTAAGGAACCAAGTTCAACTTATTCTCGTCAGAGAAATCCCCCTCCGTTATACTCACCCTTGAAGAAGACTGGAACTAAGAAGAAGCTCATCCTCGAGCTAGTTCCCGTTTACCAAACCGAACTTTAAGTAACTTATTCTCGTCAGAGAAACTCCGTCTCATCGATCCTCGCCCTTGAAGAAGACCCTCCCCGAGTTCAGTCCTCGTCCATGAGGAAATAAGTAACGAAGGAGAAAAGATCCTCCTCGATCTCGTTACTCGGTGGTCACACCGCACTCCAAGTTAACTTGATTTAAGAACCAAGTTCGACTCACTCTCGCCAGAGAGACCACGACTGCCTAGGTGTTGCATAAAGCACCGTATTTGTTCTCGTCCTTGAAGAACCCCCCTCCCCCCCCCCGGAAGAACGTGTGGATCCCCCAGCTGCCACCCTCGCCAAAACAACCGTGTGATCTCGCCCAGCTACATCTGGCGAGTCGGCACGCGTCGTGAGTCAATAACATTTCTGAGGCCCTTTAAACTCCAGAGGAGTCCGTAAGCCTAATTCTTATATTATTGTTGTGTGTAGAGAAATTAACCAATTTTTGTGGGTAAACTAATTTAATTAATTCTTGTTTATGATAATATTCAGAATATTGCTGTAGTTAATGTTTAGATGTTGTCTATTCAATGGTTAAAGTTAAAATATAAGTTTATTTTTGGATTATTGTGCGTTTCTCTCTATATCCTTACGTGTTTCGGAACGGCTCTGTTCTTTAAGATATTCAGATATCAATATATATTAGACACTCTTAGAATAGAAAAAAAGGGGGGGAATTCTACGGCATAAATAAAAGTGGTGTCAGGTTTGTGGGTTGTTATTAGAAAGAACCCAGCAGTGTCAAATTAAGAAAGAGCCAACACGTAGAGGAATATCAGGAATAAGAGAATAATTCACGAGAGGAAAATTGGTAGAGTTAGGGGTGGTAACAATCTAAAGGTAATTGGTAGGCCAAGTGGTAAATTTGTTGTCGGGAGTGGTATTTCAATCAACATAGTAGTGGGATTAAGGGTAAGTTATGCTAAGCGATACCTGGTGAGTGGTGGCATAATTACCTGAGAATAAAGAAAGGAAAAATTCGACGGACCAACACAAAATGGATCCGGTCGAAAGATTCAACCTACAAGCCCAAATTCTGAGATTTGAAGGCGAGGATATGGATGCCTACATCCTTGAAGAATTGAGAATACAAAGAGAAGAAGAAGAAGAAATAATAGTTTGATAGAAAATGGGACAATATAGAAATACGGATGAACCGGAAAAGTGAAGAATCCCGAATACAGCGAAAAATAGAAATAGACGAAAGAAGATTCTCAAGCGGAAGTAAGACAAACGAAAGGATACGACAGTTGAAAAAATAAGCAAAAGAATTCAGAATAAGGATAGAAAGGGAAGATGAGGAAAGAAGACTAAAGATAAAGCTGGAAGATGAAGAAAGAAGAACTCGACGGGAAAACGAAATAGCGAAAGCAGAACAAGAGGCTGAGGAAAGGAGAATGAAGAGGGAAAAAGAACGTGCTCAAGCTGAACGAGAAGAGAGAGAAGAAAAGGAAAGATTGCTCGCACTCGAAAGAGCACCTATCGAGAATCTCATAGAGGCCGAGGAAGTTGGAGCACGGACTGGACCTAAGAAAGGACCATCGAGGGAAACCCAGCCAAATGGGGTAACGATGGAAGAAGTAGAAAGTAGGGATGAGGTACCAGCATGTGTACCTAAGGAAGAACCTACGATGAGAACGCAGCCAAATGGGGTTATCAGGGAAGAAGAAGAAGGTAGGGTAGAGGTACGAGCAGGTGTACCTGAGGAACTACCTACTAAGAGAAGTGAGTTAAATGAGTTGACAAGGAAGGAGGAAAGAGGTGCTATTGCGATACACCCGTGTAAGACTAATCAAATGGTAGAAGCGGATGAGTATCCCCTACCCCTAGTAGTCTCCTCCCCGAACGGAACGTCTCCGGAGTTACCGCTGAACGCCAAGTCGTAGTGAGCGCCACGCCCATTAACGACCTCGCAGGAAAAAGTTTTCTCGATCCCCAAAGATCGAACCCAGACACGATCTTCCCGTGTACCTGGTTAAAGGAGAGCTATGGGACTCAAGTTCTCATCAATTATGCCCCGCTGCAACAGGCCGCTCTAGCCATAATGTTCAATTTAAAGGTAGTCAAGTACCATAATATGGGTAAGTCGAGTAGGTTGAAATACCGCTACCATTTAGTAACATATTGGGGTAGACTCAATAAACCGAACGGCCGACTCAGGCGCGGTAAAGTATTGGTATTAGAGCACCATTTTAGTATTAGCTACATCAAAGGAGCCGATAAAGTACAGCTGCTCTATAGGCGGAGACGAAAAACCATTGAGGGTTATTTCAGTACATAATGAGTGTGAAACCATGTTTTCATTTGTTGTCCGTGTTAATATTTATCGGTAGGATTTAAGTTGTCAAAAACTTAGAAATGTAAGGAAGTAGCTTGTTTTGTTGGTTTTTTTTTGCGGGTAATCGACGAATTAAGGTTTTTTAATTTTTATGTGAAATTGTATTGCGAGTAGGTCTAGTTCGACACATTGCCTGTGTAAACGCGCGCGAGGTCGCTCATGTGTAAGGAAACTTAATGTAAGAGAGGGCTCAAAGAAATACAACTTTGCTAATCTCGACTAGGTTGAGTAAGTTGTTTTGAGTTCCCAGGAGTCCCCCCATCCCATTAAGTTCTTCGATGGGAGGTGTGTAGGGGAATCGTCACTTCCCCCCTCCCCCCTCCGTTCACTCTTGGTGGAGTCACAAGGCGGTTACCGCAAAGACATACGGCCCAGGCATCGGCGAGTCAAAAGCGTAACCGCAGCGTGGCACAACTCAGTGCCATGAAAGACCCTAAAGGTCAAAATGTAAGATCCCCCCCAGGAGAGAGAGATCCAGTTTCACGTCAAATAAGAAATTGGAGACGTGTTTCTCCCAATCTTGAAGGCTAACGAGGAGCCGATGTTTGGAAAAAGAACTCTCCTGGGGCCGTCCTCAAGCCCCTCCCCCCTTACCACTCCCCCAGTGGGGTGACGAGGTATAAATGAGGAACTCTGAGGAAAATCGGGGTAGTATACGTCAGTCTCTAGGTGACGAAGTCTTCGGATCAAACCGAACTACCGAGACTGGAGAGGTAGTTTACTTGGGTCGCCAGATCAAGAAATACCCTACAAGAGAGGCAGGGCTACCTACCTTAAGAGGCTAAGAAGAAGCTTATCCTCGAGCTAGTCCCAGGTTATCAAACCAAACGATAAGTTAACTTTGTTAAGTTCAACTTACTCTCGCCAGAGACACTCCTCATATCCTGGTGCACCTTAAACACCAGGGGTATTCCTCGTCCTTGAGGAATTAAGAAAAGAAGAAGGAAAAGGCTCCCCCTCAAGCCCGTTACTCGGTGGCCACACCGAACTTATAAGTTAACTTGGTAAGGAACCAAGTTCAACTTATTCTCGTCAGAGAAATCCCCCTCCGTTATACTCGCCCTTGAAGAAGACTGGAACTAAGAAGAACTCATCCTCGAGCTAGTTCCCGGTTACCAAACCGAACTTTAAGTAACTTATTCTCGTCAGAGAAACCCCGTCTCATCGATCCTCGCCCTTGAAGAAGACCCTCCCCGAGTTCAGTCCTCGTCCATGAGGAAATAAGTAACGAAGGAGAAAAGATCCTCCTCGAGCTCGTTACTCGGTGGTCACACCGCACTCCAAGTTAACTTGATTTAAGAACCAAGTTCGACTCACTCTCGCCAAAGAGACCACGACTGCCTAGGTGTTGCATAAAGCACCGTATTTGTTCTCGTCCTTGAAGAACCCCCCTCCCCCCCCGGAAGAACGTGTGGATCCCCCAGCTGCCACCCTCGCCAAAACAACCGTGTGATCTCGCCCAGCTACATCTGGCGAGTCGGCACGCGTCGTGAGTCAATAACATTTCTGAGGCCCTTTAAACTCCAGAGGAGTCCGTAAGCCTACTTCTTATATTATTGTTGTGTGTAGAGAAATTAACCAATTTTTGTGGGTAAACTAATTTAATTAATTCTTGTTTATGATAATATTCAGAGTATTGCTGTAGATAATGTTTAGATGTTGTCTATTCAATGGTTAAAGTTAAAATAGAAGTTTATTTTGGGAATTAGTGTTGTTTCTTTTATATCCTTACGTGTTTCGGAACGGCTCGGTTCGTTAAGATATTCCGATATCAATATATATTACACACTCTTAGCACTCTTAGAAAAGAACAAAAAGGGGGGCAATTCTACGACATAAATAAAAGTGGTGTCAGGTTAGTAGGGTTTTTATTAGAAGGAATTCTACCACAGGGGGTACTGCGAGAACTTGCCCCGAATCCATTTGACTGGCTTCCACACCTCAGCTAAAGGGGTCTTCCCATTAAGTGAAGACACGTATGCCCGCCAAGAAGAGCGGCGGGCGTGCTTCGAAATATACCGGAACCTAGTCCTAGCCCGACGAAATTCACGCACAGTGAAATCGTTGAGGGCCGTCTCACACTCGGCCTACCACCATGGGAGTGGTCGGCGTGCAAAACGGCCAGAAGTCCTAGGAATAGTAGTCAGGCCCACGGCGATGAGGTTACCGGAGAAGAACTCAACGGCCTCATCTACCGACTTAAACTCCTCGACTGAGATAGAGAATTCAGTCATTTCCTGAAATGCAGGCCACCGCGCCAAGCACCACAGAGGTGGGCTCTCAGGCAAGAGTTGCCCTGAAAATGATATTTGAATGGGAAAGTGATCACTACCATGAAGGTCAATGACCACCCCTCAATCAAAATCAGGCTGTGCATCCGAAGAGCACAGAGATAGGTTAAGGCAAGAAAATGAAGCGGTTCTCGGGCAGTGATGCGTAAACTCATCCACGTTTAGGACACCCATCTCAAGCTCTTCGATCAGATCGGCAAGGACTTGTCCCCCTGGATTTATGGAGTAATCTCCCCAGAGAGGATGCCTGCGTTCAGATCTCCAAGCATGAGATAGGGCCTCGGCAACCGTGCCACGACGCGGCAGAAGTCCCCCGCGTCGAAGTCAGCTGACGGTGGAATGTACGCAGAAATGATAGTATACCTCCTATCCAGGTGCAGCGGCACAGCCACTGCCTGAAAGGAGGTATCTAAAGAGAAAGGATGAACGGAGACATCATGCCAGGTGTAAACCGCGCATCCCCCAGCCCGGCAATCCCACGGTGGTGGGGTCGCAAGACCCTTATACCCGGGAAGGGCGGGCAGGGGGCACGCGCCTAGCATGGTCTCCTGCGAAAAGATAGCTAACGGAGAACGGGACGAGACGAGCCTCTGCAGCTCATCCCAGTTGGCCTGGAGTCCACGGCAATTCCATTGAAGGAATATGCCCTCCAGGCCTAGCTCGGAGGAGACGCAGGGGCGCTCCTTGAACTGAAGACCCTCACTGGAATAGCCGTACGCTTCCCGGGGGCAGAACCCCGGGCGCTGTTGGCCGGACAAAGCGCTGTCGACTTCGAGGACTTATTGGGGGAGGTTGGGCTCGCCATGCGAGTCTTTTCCTCCCTCCGCCTCGAAATCTTAGGCGGGCGTTGCGGCTTCGGAGGCGGGGGACCCTCTTTTCGAGGAACCACCGTCTCCGAGCCACTCGCTCCAACTCGGGGCGTGGGCGAAGGAGCCGAAGCTCTTTTGTTGCTGTCCTCCTTTCAGGGGGAAAGCTTTAGGAACCCCGGAAGATGGCCTAGCGACCATCTTCAGGGGTGTTGCCTCCTGTGAGTCTAACGACTCGGTGGAGGCGCGTGGCCGTTTCGTCTTACGGGAAACGGTCACGCTGGGAAAAAAGGGGGGAGCCCTGGTTTTAGTCGGGGCTGGGTGTGAACCCTTTTTGCCGCCAGCTTTACCAGGGAAGCGCCCGGGTTGAGTAGAGCCCGCCGAAGGGCTCCGAATGGACGCGGAAACAACCGTGCTCGTTAGCCTGGATGGGCCAGGAGCAGAGGGTGCCTTTCTAACTATTGAGGTATATGACGTCCCAGGCAGAGCCGGGCGCGCCAGGACCAAGTCCTTAGCCTCGCGGAATGAGAGTCGATCCTGGGCCTGAACGGCCAGGATTTCTTTCTCAAGGAGATATGCACCACATTGCTTCGAAGAAGCGGGGTGCGGCTCTCCGCAATTGACACACTTGGCCATACACGATTTGGACTTATCGTGTGCGGCCTTGGAGCAATTTACACAGACTTCGGGTGACCCCGACTTTGCACGTCTACAAGAACGATTCGTATGGCCGAAGCGGTGACAGTAATAGCACCACCACGGCAGTGGCACGAATGCCTTCACGCGGTAGCGGTACCAACCGGCACGCACCGACTCAGGAAGCTTGTCTAGTCGAACGTGACGAAGAGTGTAGGGGTGGGTCTCGAGGCCCCTCCCTGTTTTCTCATCACACGTTCGACCTTGACCGCCCCATGGTCGGCCAGCTCTAGGGTGATGTCCTCAATGGAGTAGTCAACGAGTTCCCTCGCATAAACTACTCCTTTCACAAAGTTCATGGTAGAGTGCGGCGTCACACTCACCGGGGTGCCATGAAGTGTCCGAAGAGCACTTATTTTGGCCGCCTCGGCGGGATTCGCCAGAAGGCTCCCGTCCGAGAAACGGGTCACATTCGGCTCTCTACCAATTGCACTAGCTAATCCTCTCCTCTGATGGATCATGTTGCCCTTGGCCAAGATGCTGCCATCATTGGAGCGAATAACGAGGAAGCGTTTGAAACCAGCGAGCTCGAAAACGCCAGGTAACCTTTGAATGACGGGCCCCGATGTCATCGTGGCTCCGCCCTGTGCACTTTTAGTTTTAGTCAATGGCTCCGCAACCGGAGGGGCAGAGGGGCCGGATGTGCCGATCTTGGCTTGGTCGCTTGCCAAAGTGGCAGCAGACCCATCCGTCCCTGTAGCCCCCGCGGGTGGAGAGGATCCCCGAGTGTTCCTAGTCTTTGTCTTTTTTGGAGAGGAGGGCGGGGAGTGAACCCGCTTCTCTCCTCCGCCGATAGGAGCCCCTAGGCCAGATGGACCGGCCTCAGCCAGGTCCTTCTCCGAAATGGAGAAGGTCCTGGTGGTCGCAGGGGCACCGGTACGAGGACATCCCTCCCCTCATTGTACTGCCTCGGAGCCCGCAGCCATTTGAGGAGGACCTTGCATAGGGGCGGATTCGGGTTCGGTGCTTGGCGCCGAGCCCGGATTCCCCCCCATGGAAGGTCCTACCATCTGAGGCTGGGTTTCCTCAAGTACCTCCCAGGACATCGCAGGTCCCCTTGCCAGCGTCACCAGTCTTCTGTGGGGAGGCACAGGCCTTGACCCCGGCAAGGTTTAATATTCTTGCCAGCAGGTCTTTTGAGGTAAGCGACCGAATGGGCTTGGCTTCCCTCTCCCCCCTAAGGGGGTTTGCCCTACCGAGCAGGTTACACAGGAGGCGGTCGGCAATGGGCTGCCTGCTGGCTTTCTTGGCAGTCCCCTTGGAAAGAACAGAGGGGACTGCCGCTGGAAGAAGGGAGGTGCCCGAAAGCACCTCCAGAGAAGGGGGTGAGGGGGAGTCCCCTTCACCCGTAGGCGTAGGAGAGGAGTAAGTCTCCTCTCCGGTTGAAGAAATATGGAGGGTCCCCTGCGCAAGCACAGAGGAAGGCAAACCTCCATTTTTTCTGTGGAGCTGCCCGAGAGCGGCTCCGTCGTTTGTACAGGGGAAGTTAAAGGTTTTTTTTGGTTAGACTCATCACTGGGCATGGTGACCCTCTTTTTATTACGAGATGCAACCGCTCATCACCTCTCGCAGTTGCCCGCACTGCAAGAGGTGCTTACAGGCCTGTAACCACCCCTCCCGCCTGGTGGCCTGGCAGTCCATCGGCATGGCGGCTCGACCTTAGACGCGGCGTAAAAATGGATAGAATATGAAGAGGAGAGGAAAAGGAATGTGAGGAAGGTATGGGTGGGGATGAAGCAGGTTGTTAAAAAAAAACCCATCCCGAACCGGAGCTCAGGGGTTAGGGAACATTGTCCCTTCCCCCATCAGCCCCGATCGGGGACGGTTGGCTTGAGAAGAAGGTCAGCATCTACCCTGTGAAATTAGAGACTGACCATTGAAAGTTGTGGGAGAGGTTGTATGAAAAGCGACGAAGTAGGGGAGAAATACAGGCTATCTGAAGGAAGGAAGAGAGGTTAAGCTGGGGCCGGACGGATGAAGGAAGGAAGAGACTAAGCTGGGGGCGGGAGGAGGAGATCCCTCCCCTCCCTGAACTGCCTTGGAGACCCGAGCCGTTTGAGGGGGAGCTTGCATAAGGGCGTACTCGAGTTCGGTGCTTGGCCCTACCGTGTGAAGCTGAGTTGCCTCAAGGACCATGTCTATCTCAGGGGGGCCTCCATTTAGCCAACTCCCCCCCCCCCCAGGACATCACAGGTCCAATTGGCAGTGGTGTCACGAGTCGAGTATGGGGAGGCATAGGCCTTGACCCCCACTAAAGTCAGTATACGAGCCAGCAGGTCTCTGGAGGAAGGCGGTCGATGTGCCCTATCTTCCCTCTCCCCCCCTAAGGGGGTTTACCCTACCGAGCCGCTTCAATGGGGAGCGGTCCGTTATGGGCTGCTTGCTGGCTTGCTTGGCAGTCCCCTTGGAAAATAAAGGAGGGACTGACGCTGGAAAGAGGGAGGAACCCGAAGGCACCTCCAGACAAAGAGGGTGGGGAGAGAGGAGTAGCCTCCTCTCCGGTTAAAGATTTTTGGAGGGTCCCCTGTGAAAGCACAGGTGAGTAAGGAGGGGGGGAATCCATAAGATCAGTGGAGCTGCCCGAGGGCGGCACTGACGGTGGACGGGGGAAAAATTAACGGGATTTTTTTGTTAGACTTATCATTAGGCATGGTGACCCTTTTTTATTCACGGGATGCAGACGCTAATAACCCCTCGCAGTAGCCCGCTCTGCAAGGGGTGCATACGGGGTTGGCAGAGCCAGGTGCCGCCATTTGAGACCACCCCTCCCGCCTGGTGACCTGGCAGCCATTCGGCATGGCGTTCCACCTTGGGCACGGCGTAAAAGGATAGTGTGAAGTGAGAAGGAAATGGGATGTGAGGAAGGTATGGGTGGAGATGAAGCAGGTTGTTAAAAACCCAACATCCCAAACCGGAGCTCAGGGGTTGGGAACACTGTCCCCTTTCCCCTCAGTCCCGATCGGGGATAGTTAGCTGAGAAGAAGGTCAGCATCTACCCGATGAGAGAAAGTTGTGGGAGAGGTTGTAGGAGAGAAATACAAGTTGTCTGAAAGGAGAAGAGGCTAAGCTGGGGCCGGACGGGGCGCAGAGTCGGGTAAGCACGGCGGCCAGGAAGGCAAATCGCAGCGCCCCTTATGAGGATAAGAGGGAAGCACGCCCCGGCGTCAGAAGATCTTCCAAACCAGAATCAAATAAAATGGAGGAGATCAGCATCATCTATTTTGTTTTATTTATTATTTTATGAGCCCATCTAGCGACTGCCTACTTGGGCATAAATCGCGGTACTCACCACAGCCTAATACTAGGTATATTAAAAAACAAATAACAACCATATAAAGGCAAAAAGTTAAAAAACAACAAAGAAAAAAAGGCAACAGTAAAGAATCATGCTCTGGTGTCGGGGATAAGCCCACCTCCCCTGACGCCAGGAACATGCGAACTATTGGAGGAGGTTGGGTTCGCCATTAGAGTCTTTTCCTCCCTCCGCCTCGAAACCGGAGGCAGGGATGCTTCTTTTTGAGGATCCACCAACCAATGGGCGTGGGCGAATGAGCCGAAGCAGCTTTAGGAACCCCGAAAGGTGGCCTGGCGACCAACTTCACGGGTGTTGCCTCCTGTGAGTCTAACGACTCAGTAGAGGCGCGTGGCCGTTTTGCCTTACGGGAAACGGTCACGCCAGGAAAATCAGAAGGGGGGAGGACCCTGGTTTTAGCCGGGGTTGGGTGTGGACCCTTTGTGCCGCCAGCTTTACCAAGGGAGCGCCCGGGGTAGGTAGAACCGGCAGAAGGGTTCCGAATGGGTGCGGAAACGATCGTACTCGTAGTAGGCCTGGAGGGGCAAGGAGCAGAGGGTGTCTTTTTCAACAGTGAGGCATAAGACGTCCCGGGGAGCGCCAGGACCAAGTCCTTAGCCTCGCGAAATGAGAGACGATCCTGAGCCTGAACGACCAGGATTTCCTTTTCAGGAGATACGTACCACATTGCGTCAAAGAAGCGGGGCACGGCTCTCCGCAATTGACACACTTTGTTAACTCCGACTTTGCACGTCGACAAGAGCGATTAGTATGGACGAAGCGGTGACAGTAATAGCACCTCCGCGGTAGTGGCACGAATGCCTTCACGTGGTAGCGATACCAATCGGGACGCACCGATTCAGGGAGCCAGTCTCGGTCGAACGTGACAAAAAGTGTAGGTTGGGTCTCGAGGCCTCTCCCCGTTTTCTCATCACACGTTCGACTTTGACCGCTCCATGGTCGGTCAGCTCTCAGCTGATGTCATCTATGTAGTAGTCCACGAGTTACCTCGTGTAGACCACTCCTTTCCCGAAGTTCATGGTAGTGTGCCGAGTCGCACTCAGCGGCGTGCCATAAGTGTCCGAAGGGCACTAATCATGGTCGCTACGGATGGGGAGGATTCATTCGCCAGAAGGCTCCCGTCCGAGAAACGGGGCACCTTCGGCTCTATACCAATCAAGCTAGCTAATACTCTCCTTTGATGGATCATGTTATCCTCTCAGCGCACTTGCGACTTTGGTCATGGTCTGAGATGTGTCGCTTTGCAAAAGGTAGTGAACCCGTCCGTGCCCAGAGCCTCTGCGGAGTGAGAGGAAACATAAATCCTCTTCTTGATTTTTTTTATGGTAGAGGAGAGTGGGAAATTATCCCACTTCTCCACCGTCGGAAGCAGCGACTAAGGCTGGATGGACCGGCCTCAGCAAGATCCTTCTCCGAGATGGAGAAGGACTTAGGTATCAGAAGGGGCACTAGCCGTGGCAAGAGGCATCTCGGGGGCCCGAGCCGTCTGAGGAAAAGCTTAAACAGGGGCAGACTTGGGTTCGGTGTTTGACATCGCGCCCAGGTTGGCACCCATGGAAGACCCTGCCATCTGTGGATGGGTCACCTCTGGGATTATTTCTAGCTCAGGGGGTGCGCCATGTACGCCCCTGCCCCAATATTATGGATCCCATTCAAGGTACCTTCAGTCAGATTTAAGTCTCTGGCCAGCTCCATCTGAGGGGGGAAGGGGGGGGGGGGCATTGGTCAGAAGATGGGAGTGGTCCATGGGCGACTTCACAGAATGGAGAGGGTGATTACCTATTATCATCATACCCTGTTGCTAGGTGACCCAGGTGAAAACAGTGCTCCTGGTACAAAGTGCGGGTAGAAAAGGTTGAGGAGATAGCTTTAATGAAAATAAATAATACTACAAATTAATACTATTACATAATAAATAATGATAAATACTAATAAATGATAATATTAAAAATAATTATAATAATAAATAACAGTAATAAATAATAATACTAAATAGTAATAAATAATAAGAATGCTAATAATAATAAAAGGTAAAGTGGTGCTGAGTAGGGGCGAGGGGAAAGCGCGCCAACTTTCCCAGAGAATTTAAATCAACCCAGTGACGACGGGGCTTCCCTACTTTGCACTCAGGGCGGGAGCATGTGCAGCTCCTTCAGGTAGGGGTGGGGAAGGGGGCAATTTGAAATATTTATCGTACCAGAGCCTTCAGTCGGTGTTCCCTCTCAGTCGGTATTCCCCTTCCTCGCCCTACCAAGTGTAATAGGCTACACAGGGTACCCTTCTACGGCGGGATGCGAAGGGGCATATTTGAAACATCTAAGGAAGAGATCGTACATGAAGGCAAAGGGAGACTGAGTACAAACTTTTAACCTCCTTCGGAATTAAGATTACAAGTGGTGAGGGTTCGCGGCTAGCAGAGTGAAGGGACCTCTTCCAACTTTAGCGAAATCAAGCCACATCGGATGTGTTTGGTAGCTGGGTAGAGTCCCCATTTGGTTTAATTCTTTTGGCGGATGCTATATGCTGCCCAGTGGTTCGGATCTTACGTTAAGCTCTATGCTTTCACTCAGAAGAAGGCAAAAAAGAAGCACAAATCGGAGGTAAAATCCGTAGCAAAGACAAATAAGCAACATATGATTCATCAAAACAATGAGAACATACGTTTTGTTTGTTCATAACTTGGGGCTGCATATTTCTGGGAGGGTTCTGAAAGATTTGCTTGATTTTGCTGACAAATGCTGCTTGTTCCACCGGAATGAAGCCGACATAGGCCCTTTTATCCGGCGAGAAAAGAAGAATTATCATCTTCACATCACTGTTGCTGTTTGTCAAATGCACACAACCGGCCTGATAAAGATAAGCGAACTGATTAGTACAAGTAACAATTTTTGCTCTCACCCATCCTTCTGGTGATGAGCAACCAGGTAGTAAGTACCTCGACGAATCATGTACAGTAGGTATTAAGATGTCTGCAGGAGTGACGATAACTAGGGAATTGGGCAAAAACCTCAGGCAAGAAAGTGACCTTGTTTAAGATAAAATGAGAAACATATGATAAATATATAAAAGAACCTTAAAAATAATCACACGCTGCACAGCTACTACATTCACAAACTACCTACACACAGAAACCAAATTCCTCAGGGTTAAGGATCACCTTGACAAAAAAAGCACCCAAATACAAACCACAGCCTCTATAAAACAAGAATATCCATTACATTACCTGATAGAACATCCACTCCTACAAGGGATCATGAAACAGCTTTAAGAAATATATCCACATCCAATTTACTCAACGATATCCAATCACTCGCAAAACCTTGCTGCCTGCACGTCCCCCTCACATCCATGACAGAGTCCACCTGACCAGGCTGCAGTGCGGACAGACATCCAGCCCTTCTAAGTCACCAGGAATGGCTGCATGCGACCATCGCGGAAGCCTGCCCAGGATGCACATAACGGAAGACTGCAATGAAGACTCCCTCAAGGTTCAGTGAGATAAACCGGTACAGGCCATATCATCCCTCCGGCTCTCGGAGCTACTCGGCCAAACAGACTGAGGTTCATCAACAACATATGTGGAAGATAGATAGCTACAGATCCTCCTACAGACATTGACTGCGGGACGGATTTTCCGCCCTCAAAATCTAAAGCGCAAATCCAACGAGGATGGAAGTAATGAAGATAGACGAAGTGAAAATAGTGGAAGCTATATAACTCGAGATCCTCCTGCGGGCAACGGGGCCGGTGAGTGAGCCGGTCCTCCAGGTTTCAGTTGTAGCAGAGCTATTACCCCAGCTACACTATTCACCCTCTTGCGTGGGGGAGCGGGAATCGAATGAATCTGCCCATGTTGGGCTGGAGAACAGGAGGGGATCCTTTGTGAACTTACTCCCAATCGTTTTGACACGCTTCCACACCTTTGCAAGAGGGTGCCTCCCCATTGAGCAAGAACACGTATGTCCACCGTTTCGAAACAAAAGGGAATCTGGCCATGATCGGCCAACGAAATCGTTCGTTTGGCGCTTATAGGTGTATCGCTTCTCTATGATAGCCGTCTCATACTCAGCCGACGACCAAGGAAACAGGAGGCGTGGAAAAGGGTTAGACGTTCTAGGATGGGAAGCCAAGCCCACGGAGAATTCAACGGCCTCAGCGCCAGATCTAAACTTCTCGATTGAAATAGAGAAGTCCATCGAATACAGCCCATCGTACTCAATCTAAGCACTACCAAGATGGTTTCACGAGTGGCAGTGGCTCAGCAAAATATATTCAGATGGGAAAGCGATTGGTACCATAGAGATCAATGGCCACCTCGCATCTAAATTCTGCGCGTGCATTCGGAGAACAGAGGGACAGGTTGAGCACAGAAAATTTTATGAAAAGAGTGCGTAAACTCACCTCTCCATTAAACCGAAGGAAACAAACCTTTTCAACTCCTTTCAATTATCCTAGGGTCTCCGGTAATTCCATTAAGGGAAAAGTGTCCTCCAGGTCTAGTTAGAATGAGCTGCAGAAGCCTTCAGCCGTTAAATGCGCTATCGCCTTCGGACTTAGCGAAACTCCAATACCGCACGCGAGCCTTGTCTATCTCCGGCCTCGAATCCTTCAGCTGATGGGGGTCTTTAGGGGTCGTCGTTGCACTGTATCTTGGAAGGAGACGACCACTGTTTCAGTGTGTCCAATCTCGGGCACGGGTGAAGAAACCGAAGACCCTTGGTCCAGCACTCCTTTGGACGGAGTAGCTATTGAAAAATGCATGTGTGTTTCATCCGAGTTGAACGAGGCGTGGATGCTTAGTTTTGAGCGAAGCAATCACGCTTGGGTGGAGCATGATGTACGCCCTATCACTGCCAGTGAGAGTGGGGTGGTAGAACCCACATGGTTCCTAATGTGTTCGGGGGCTTCCATGCTCGTAAGCCTCGAGAAGCCAGGAGTCGAGCGTGCTTTCTTAAGTTAAGGTACGTATGAGGTGGCTTGTCCATTTCCCTATTCTCTCTAAACAAACCTCGGTCCGATTCTTGGTGGTGCTGTATCTATTTTTCAAATAAATATGAATCGCAATGCTTAGAGAAGAAAGGGTGCAACCCGAAACAATTCACTCACTTCCTTGCACGCACAATTTTTATCGTGTACAGCCTTAGAGCAGTTTGAACAGCTTTGGGAATGACCCAACATGGCACTTCTACAAGATTTATTTGTTGTCGAAGCAGTGGTAACACCATCGCGGTAAAGGCACGATTGCTTCACGCAGTAGCGATACCAGCCCGCACACACTGACTCAAGAGGTTTTATAAAGGTCGAAAGTCACAAAGAACGTTGGGATGGGTCCTCGCAACCCATCTCTTCTTCCTCGTCACTCAGTCAACCCTGACGTCCCTCTGGTCGGCGAGTCCTTAAATGATATACAGGGAGTAGATTACCAATTCTCTGGCACACACTGCCGCTTAAAGTTCATGGCATTGTGGGGGTTACCCACACGTGGCCATTGAGAGTCAGGAGAGTGATCAATTTGTCCCTCTTTGGAGGGTCGACTTTATTAACCAAAAGAGTCCCGTCTCTGAGATTCGGAAGTGAGCCCATTGTATGCAGGGATGGAGTGATTGGAGCGTAAACCACTCATTGAGATGCCATTAGGTAGTTGATACTCAGGTACTTAATATAAGATAAGCAAACTGTGAAATGAGGGTTGGAAATTTGAAAAGAGATGTAGAAGAAAGACCCGAGAGGTCGAACCAGTTTCTTAAGGATTTTTTTTAACGGGCCCATCTGGTTACTGCCTTCAAGGGCAAAGGTCACCGGAATTAAAATTTCAGCCTCGTCCTAAGCTACTTTAAAATTCTACAAACCAAACAAACAAACAACAAAATTAAAAACCAAACGACAAACACAAAAATTAAGAAAAAAAACAAAAGCAAAAGGAAGAAGGAAGCATGATCCGGAATTGGGGAAAGGCGGGTCTCAAGGAAGTGACTAGCGGTGAGAGTTACTACCACCATCGAAGCTTCCTTTTCATGTGTTAGGGCACAATGCCAGGGTTTAAAATGCAACAGAAATAAGAACAAGTGATTTTTTTTTTTATCTCCTCTAGCGACTGCCTTCTAGGCCATAAGTCGCCGTACTCATCCTAGCCTAAATCTAGGCTATATTAAAAGACAAATAAAAAAATAAAAAAAAGAGAGAAAAAAGTGAAAAAATAAAGCGAGCTCCATTCAACCGGGAAAAGTACGCCCTCGCCCGAAGAAGCACGCGAACCATAGTCAAATATTAAATAAGGGGGAGAAGGCCGGCCTCCTCCAAAAAGTCTAAAAGTCCACAGGTCGGTGTGCCCGAATCCGTCCCGAGTACAAGGGACAGGCGGTAGCGACCCCGCACATCCCGGTACCGTGGCAGGTAACGTGCGCAAAGATCACCCAGACTGGGACATTCGACAAGAATGTGCCTAACGGTCTGGGGGACGACGCAGTCGAACGCTCCATCAAATGGCAATGCGTCACACGAGTGTGCCCGATTCGGAGACGACAGAAAGCGACCTGAAGCCGTCGCGGCATTGGGGAATAGGTCCATGGGAACAGTCGCGGCGCAATATAACGCAGCTTTAAGTTCACCTGGACCGTCTCCAATGTAGTCTGTGTGTGGAAGAGCGAAACGATGGTCCGGTCGCACGGTCCTCTTTGGCGGCCTCGTCGGAGCGCTCATTCCCCGCAATTCCTACATGTCCAGGAACCCAGCAGAAGATAATCTCGACATCCGCCCGGCCCACTAAAACCGTGGCATCAAGGATATCGCGAACCAGAGGGTGCGGAGATTCCAATGCCCCGAGAGCACTCTGGGCGCTTTGTGACTCGCTATAAGACACGATCCGGTCTCCGAACCGAGAATGTCGTGTAATCTCTCGTACCGAGTGGTGGATTGCCACCAACTCAACCGTGAAGACAGACGCAGTGCCCGGTAGGGCCCCGCTGACTTCAAACAGAGGGAATATGGCGTGGAAACTGATCCCCTCTTCGGACTTGGAGCCATTCGTGTAAATTGACACGGTTCCAGCGTGGCACGAGATGTGCTCTAAAAAGGCCAAACACAATACTTATGGCGCTGTACAAGGGCTTAGGGTATGACTTGCGTCTCTCAGCGGCATAGGCACCGTCGAGATCAGCTGCGGAAGCTTTAAGAGCCGTTGGCGACAAAGAGAGACGCTGCGATCGTGCGTACAAGTTATCAATAGGCGAAGTGAGGAAGGCACCGGTCGCCATGCAAAGGGCGGTGTGGTGGATCAAGTCCACCTTCCGCAATACACGCTTGGCTGCGGATGCATAAAACTCGCATCCGTAGTCGAGCTTCGAACGAACAAAGGATCCATAAAAAAGTAAGGCAGTAGCCCTATCAGGGCCCCAAGCGCTAAACGTCACGGAACGGAGAATATTCATGGCGCGGGTACAAGAGACCCTAAGGCTGCGAATATGAGCCTCCCAGGGAAGGCGTCGGTAAAATACAAGACCAAGGAAACGGTGCGATTCAACCACTTCCAGGCGCACCCCATTCAGAAACAAGTCTGGGACAGGGTGGAGCCATGGATGGCGGTACAAGTGCACCACCTTAGTCTTGGCCAAAGAAAACCGAAACCTGTGCGCTTCGGCATAGCGAGACGTGGTTAAATGCATGTTGGAGTCGACGCTCCAGAGTTGGCATCTGGGCCGCGCAAAAAGAGATCGAAAGGTCGTCCACGTAGAGCGTAGCGAGAACATCTTCCGGCAGCACCGAGGTAATGCCGTTAATTCTCAAGGCAAAGAGTGTAACGCTGAGGACACTTACCTGCGGGACACCCTCTTCCTGCTCTATTAAGGCAGAGAGGGTTCCCCCACCCGTACGCGGAATCGACGATCTCGCAAAAATTCAGATATAAACATTGGGAGGCGTCCCCTCCCGCATCGTGTGGAGGGTCTCCATGATACCGTATCACCATGCGGTATCATAAGCTTTCTCCAGATCAAAAAATACCGTTGCGAAGGGCTGTCTATGAAGGAAGGCCTCGCAGACAGCATTTTCCAGTCGAAGCAAAGCATCAGACGTGGAGTGAAACTTGCGGAAGCCGCACTGTGCAGAAGACAGATGGCCTCCGCTCTCCAGAAAAAAGGCTAATCTAACATTTACCAATCTCTCCGTCACCTTGCACACGCAGGAGGTTAGAGAAATTGGGCGGAAACCGGACAAGGTAGAATGATTCGCCAGGAATCTGGGAGCTAACCCTCTACACAGATCCTGTTGAACAAAACTAACAGAAAGGCCGTGCCTCACCCAGGTGTCGAAGCATGGCGTACGGGACATTGTCCGGATCACGGGCGGTGTCCGTGCACGAAGCGGGAGCCGAACGCAACTCGCTCACAGTAAACCTGTCGTTGAAGGGTTCTCCGCCGCTAGAGGTAAAATCGGCGGACTACCGCGACATCATAATCTGCATTGAATGCTGGCGGAGCAACATCCCGGCTAGAGAATGCAGAGAAGCTGTCGCGAAGGATTTCGCCACGGATGCGGGGTCCGAGATTGTGGTCCCATTCTCATGGAGAACGGGATGGAGGTCCTACGAGAACTTGCCCCGAATCCTATTGACTCGCTTTCGCACCTCTGTTCAAGGGGTCTTCCCGTTAAGTGAAGACACGTATGCCCGCCAAGAAGAGCGCTGGGCGTGCTTCGAAATATACCGGAACCTAGACCTAGCCCGTCGGAATTCACCGAGTGAAATCATTCGGGGGGCGCTTATAGCGCATGTAGGAATAACGCTTCTGTTTGAGGGCTGTCTCACACTCGGCAGACCACCACGGGAGTGGTCGGCGTGCTTTTTTTTTTTATATTAAGGGGCTATCTGGCGACTGCCGACTTAGGCATAAGTCGCCGTAAACAAACAGCCTAGTTCTAGGCTACTTTAAAAAATTGAACAGGAAACAACAATAAAAAGAAATAACAATAACAAAGCAATAACAAAAACAATAACAAAAACAACAACAACAATTGAACCTGGTTAAATGAAAGGGAGGCCGGCCTCCCCCCAAAAGTCAACAAGTCCACCAGTCAAAGTGCACGCACTCGTCCCGAGTACAAGGGAAAGGCGGTAGCGACCCCGCCCATCCCGGTACCGGGACAGGTGTCGTGCGCGAAGATCACCCAGACTGGGACATTCGACAATAATGTGCCGAACAGTCTGGGGGACGACGCAGTCGTTGCAATAGGGCGCAGGCGAGCGCTCCATCAAATAGCGATGCGTCACACGAGTGTGCCCGATTCGGAGACGACAGAAAGCAACCTGAAGCCGCCGCGGCATTGGGGGATAGGTCCATGGGAACAGTCGCGGCGCAATGGCCCGCAACTTTAAGTTCCCTTCGACAGTCTCCAATCTTCTTTGCCAAGCAGTCCGAAGAGCTGCCCGTATTCCTGCCATGTAGTCAGTGTGAGGAAGAGCGAAACGCTGGTCCGGTCGCAGAGTCCTCGCGGACTCTTTGGCGCGCTCATTCCCCGCAATTCCTACATGTCCAGGAACCCAGCACAAGATAATCTCGACATCTACCCGGCTCCACAAAACCGTGGCGTCACGGATATCGCGAACCAGGGGATGCGGAGATTCCAATGCCCCGAGAGCACTTGGGGCGCTTTGTGAGTCGCTATAGATCACAATCCGGTCTCCGAACCGAGCACGTCGCGTAATCTCCCGTACCGAGCGGTGTATTGCCACCAGCTCGGCCGTGAAGACAGACGCAGCGCCTGGTAGAGCCCCGCTGACTTCAAACAGAGGGGATACGGCGTGGAAGCCGACCCCCTCTTGGGACTTGGAGCCATCCGTATACACTGGCACGGTACCAGCGTGACACGATGTGTGCTCCAAAAAGGTCGAACGCAATACTCCCGGCGCAGTACAAGCTTTGGGAGCAGAGGCGTGGCGACAAATAGCCAAATGTGGTACCCTCCAGGGTGGCGTCCTGGGCAGTACCAGTGGCGCCACCGGCCCGAGAGCTATATCTACCTCTCAAGGAAGTTTCCTGGCCCTAAACCCAAAGGGCTTAAGGTATGGCTGGCGTCTCTCGGCCGCATAGGCACCATCGAGATCAGCTGCGGATGCAGTGAGAGCTGTTGGCGACTGAGGGAGGCGCCGGGCTCGCGCGTCAGGCGAGTGATGCACTGCACGCGGCGCAGAGCAAGTGGCATCTCCCCAGCATCGACCAACAGGCTCTCAATGGGGGAAGTGCGGAAGGCACCGGTCGCAAGGTGAAGGCCGGTGTGGTGGATCGAATCCACCTTCCGCAATAAACGCTCGGCTGCGGATGCATTAAACTCGCATCCGTAGTCGAGCTTCGAGCGAACAAAGGATCGTGAAAAGGTAAGGCAGTAGCCCTATCAGCGCCCCAAGCACTCAACGTCACGGAACGGAGAATGTCCATGGCGCGGGTACAAGAGACCCTAAGGCTGCGAATATGAGCCTCCCAGGTGAGGCGTCGGTCGAATACAAGACCAAGGAAACGGTGCGACTCAACCACATCCAGGCGCACCCCATTAAGAAACAAATCTGGGTCGGGGTGAAGCCGTGGATGGCGGCAGAAGTGCACCACCTTAGTCTTGGCCAAAGAAAACCGAAACCTGTGCGCTTCGGCATAGCGAGAGACGCAGTTCAATGCCTGTTGGAGTCGACGCTCCAGAGTTGGCATCTGGGCCGCGCCAAAAGAGATCGGAAGGTCGTCCACGTAGAGCGTAGCGAGAACATCTTCCGGCAGCACCGAGGTAATGCCGTTAATTCTCAAGGCAAAGAGTGTGACACTGAGGACACTTTCCTGCGGGACACCCTCTTCCTGCTCCTTTGGGCCGGAGAGGGCTCCCCAGACCCGTACGCAGAATCGATCTCGCAAAAATTCAGATATAAAAATTGGGAGGCGTCCCCTTGCCGCCATCGTGTGGAGAGTCTCCATGATACCGTATAGCCATGCGGTATCATAGGCCATCTCCAGATCAAAAAATACCATTGCGAAGGGCTGTCTACGAAGGAAGGCCTCGCAGACAGCATTTTCCAGTCGAAGCAAAGCATCAGACGTGGAGTGGAACTTGCGGAAGCCGCACTGTGCAGAAGACAGATGGCCTCCGCTCTCCAGAAAAAAGGCTAATCTAACATTTACCAATCTCTCCATCACCTTGCACACGCAGGAGGTTAGAGAAATTGGGCGGAAACCGGACAAGGTAGAATGATTCGCCAGGAATCTGGGAGGTTACCCTCTACCCAGATCCTGTTGAACAAAACTAACAGAAAGGTCGTGCCTCACCCAGGTGTCGAAGCATGGCGTACGGGACATTGTCCGGATCACGGGCGGTGTCCGTGCACGAAGCGGGAGCCGAACGCAACTCGCTCACAGTAAACCTGTCGTTGAAGGGTTCTCCGCCGCTAGAGGTAAAATCGGCGGACTACCGCGACATCATAATCTGCATTGAATGCTGGCGGAGCAACATCCCGGCTAGAGAATGCAGAGAAGCTGTCGCGAAGGATTTCGCCACGGATGCGGGGTCCGAGATTGCGGTCCCATTCTCATGGAGAACGGGATGGGGGTCCTGCGAGAACTTGCCCCGAATCCTATTGACTCGCTTTCGCACCTCTGTTCAAGGGGTCAACCACATCCAGGCGCACCCCATTAAGAAACAAATCTGGGTCGGGGTGAAGCCGTGGATGGCGGCAGAAGTGCACCACCTTAGTCTTGGCCAAAGAAAACCGAAACCTGTGCGCTTCGGCATAGCGAGAGACCCGGTTCAATGCCTGTTGGAGTCGACGCTCCAGAGTTGGCATCTGGGGCGCGCCAAAAGAGATCGAAAGGTCGTCTACGTAGAGCGTAACGAGAACATCTTCCGGCAGCACCGAGGTGATGCCGTTGATGCTCAGGGCAAAGAGTGTGACACTGAGGACACTTCCCTGCGGAACACCCTCTTCCTGTTCCTGTGGGCCGGAGAGGGCTCCCCCCACCCGTACGCGGAATCGACGATCTCGCAAAAATTCAGATATAAACATTGGGAGGCGTCCCCTCGCCACAATCGTGTGGAGAGTCTCCATGATACCGTATCACCATGCGGTATCATAGGCCTTCTCCAGATCAAAAAACACCGTGGCGTAGTGCTGTCTACGAAGGAAAGCCTCACAGACGGCATTTTCCAGTCGGAGCAGAGCATCCGACGTGGAGTGGAACTTACGGAAGCCGCACTGTGCAGAAGACAGATGGCCTCCGCTGTCCAGGAAATAGGCTACTCTAACATTTACCAATTTCTCCATCAACTTGCACAGGCAAGAGGTTAGAGAGATTGGGCGGAAACAAGTCGGAGTAGAGTGATCTCTCCCCGGCTTGCGAAAGGCGAGTACAGTAGCGATTTGCCAGGAGTCTGGGAGAAGACCTTCCACCCAGATCCTGTTGAACAAATCTAACAGAGAGGCCATGCCTCGATCACCCAGGTGTCAAAGCATGGCGTACGGGACATCGTCCGGACCATGGGCGGTGTCCGCGCACGAAGCGAGAGCGGAGCGCAACTCGCTCCCAGTAAACCTGTCGTTAAAGGGATCTCCGCCTCTGGAGTGAAAGTCCAGCCGGCGGCCTTCCGCGACATCACAACGTTCATTGAATGCTGGGGGAGTAGCATCACGGCTAGAGAATGCGGAAAATGCAGTCGCTAAGGATTCCGCCACGGACGCGGGGTCCGAGATTGCGGTCCCATTCTCCTGGAGAACGGGAGGAAGGGCCTGCGAGAACTTGCCCCGAATCCTTTTGACTCGCTTCCACACCTCAGCTAAAGGGGTCTTCCCGTTAAGTGAAGACACGTATGCCCACCCGCCAAGAAGAGCAGCGGGCGTGCTTCGAAATATACCGGAACCTAGTCCTAGCCCGACGAAATTCAGCGACAGTGAAATCGTTCGGGCGGCGCTTATAGCGCATGTAGGCATAACGCTTCTGTTTGAGGGCCGTCTCACACTCGGCCGACAACCATGGGAGTGGTCGGCGTGCAAAACGGCCAGACGTCCTAGGAATAGTAGTCAGGCCCACGGCAAAGAGGTTGGCGGAAAAGAACTCAACGGCCTCATCTACCGACTTAAACTCCTCGACTGAGATAGAGAATTCAGTCATTTCCTGAAATGCAGGCCACCGCGCCCGCACCAAGCACCACCGAGGTGGTCACTCAGGCGGCAGTTGCCCTGAAAATGATATTTGAATTGGAAAGTGATCACTACCATGGAGGTCATCGACCACCTCCCAATCAAAATCAGGCTGTGCATCCGAAGGGCACAAAGATAGGTCGAGGCAAGAAAATGAAGCGGTTCTCGGACAGTGATGCGTAAACTCATCCACGTTTAGGACACCCATCTCAAGCTCTTCGATCAGATCGGCAAGGACTTGTCCCCTGGGATTTATGAAGTAATCTCCCCAGAGAGGATGCCTGCCGTTCACATCTCCAATCAAGAGATAGGGCCTCGGCTGACGGTGGAATGTACGCAGAAATCAGAGTATACCTCCTATCCAGGTGCAGCTGCACAGCCACTGCCTGAAAGGAGGTATCTAAAGAGAAAAGAAGAACGGAGACATCATGCCGGGTGTAAACCGCGCATCCCCCAGCCCGGACATCCCGCGATGGTGGGGCCACAAGACCCTTATACCCCGGAAGGGCGGGCAGGGGGCACGCGCCTAGCATGGTCTCCTGCAAAACAATAGCTAACGGGGAACAGGATGAGATGAGCCTCCGCAGCTCCTCCCAGTTGGCCCGGAATCCACGGCAATTCCATTGAAGGAATATGCCCTCCAGGCCTAGCTCGGAGACGCGGGGGCCCTCCTCGAACTGAAGATCCTCAACGGAATGGCCGTACGCTTCCCGGGGGCAGAACTCCGGGCGCTGTTGGCCGGACAAAGAGCAGTCGCCTTCGAGGACTTATTGGGGGAGGTTGGGCTCGCCATGCGAGTCTTTTCCTCCCTCCGCCTCGAAACCTTAGGCGAGCGTTGCGGCTTCGGAGGCGGGGGGGCCCTCTTTTCGAGGAACCACCGTCTCCGAGCCACTCGCTCCACCTCGGCGCGTGGGCGAAGGGGCCGAAGCTCCTTTGTTGCTGTCCTCCTTTCGGGGAACAGCTTTAGGAACCCCGGAAGATGGCCTAGCGACCATCTTCAGGGGTGTTGCCTCCTGTGTGTCTAACGACTCGGTGGAGGTGCGTGGCCGTTTCGCCTTACGGGAAACGGTCACGCTTGAGGAAGAGGGGGAAGCCCTGGTTTTAGCCGGGGCAGGGTATGAACCCTTTTTGCAGCCAGCTTTACCAGGGGAGCGCCCGGGTTGGGTAGAGCCCGCAGAAGGGCTCCGAATGGGCGCGGAAAAAACCGTGCTCGTTGGCCTGGATGGGCAGGAGCAGAGGGTGCCTTTCTAACTATTGAGGCATATGACGTCCCAGGCAGAGCCGGGCACGCCAGGACCAAGTCCTTTGCCTCGCGGAATGAGAGTCGATCCTAGGCTGAACGGCCAGGATTTCTTTTTCAAGGAGATATGCACCACATTGCTTCGAAGAAGCAGGGTGCGGCTCTCCGCAATTGACACACTTGGCCACACACGAATTGGACTTATCGTGTGCGACCTTGGAGCAATTTACACAGACTTCGGGTGACCCCGACTTTGCACGTCTACATGAGCGATTCGTATGGCCGAAGCGGTGACAGTAATAGCACCGCCGCGGCAGTGGCACGAATGCCTTCACGCGGTAGCGGTACCAACCGGCACGCACCGACTCAGGGAGCTTGTCACAGTCGAACGTGACGAAGAGTGTAGGGGTAGGTCTCGAGGCCCCTCCCTGTTTTCTCATCACACGTTCGACCTTGACCACCCCATGGTCGGCCAGCTCTAGGGTGATGTCCTCAATGGAGTAGTCAACGAGTTCCCTCGCATAAACTACTCCTTTCACAAAGTTCATGGTAGAGTGCGGCGTCACACTCACCGGGGTGCCATGAAGTGTCCGAAGAGAACTTACCTTGGCCGCCTCGGCGGGATTCGCCGCATTCGCCAGAAGGCTCCCGTCAGAGAAACGGGTTACCTTCGGCTCTCTACCAATTGCACTAGCTAATCCTCTCCTCTGATGGATCATGTTGCCCTTGGCCAACATGGTACCATCAGTGGAGCGAATAACGAGGAAGCGTTTGAAGCCAGCGGGCTCGAAAACGCCAGGTAACCTGTGAATGAGGGGCCCCGATGTCATCGTGGCTCCGCCCTGTGCACTTTTGGTCTTTGTCATGGTCAGGAGCTCCGTACCCGGGGAGCAGAGGGGCCGGATGTGCCGATCTTGGCTTGGTCGTTTGCCAAAGTGGCAGCAGACCCATCCGTCCCCGTAGCACCCGCGGATGGAGAGGAGCCCCGAGTCTTCATCTTTTTGGTCTTTTTCGTCCTTTTCTTTTTTGGAGAGGAGGGCGGGGAATGAACCCGCTTCTCACCCCCGCCGGTAGAAGCCCCCAGGCCAGATGGACCGGCCTCAGCCAGGTCCTTCTCCGAAATGGAGAAGGTCCTGGTGGTCGCAGGGGCATCATCCGGAGGAGATCCCTCTCCTCCTTGTACTGCCTGAGAATCCCCAGCCGTTTGAGGAGGACCTTGCATCGGGGCGGATTCGGGTTCGGTGCTTGGCGCCGAGCCCGGATTCCCCCCCATGGAAGGCCCTACCGTCTGAGGCTGGGTTTCCTCAAGGACCATGTCTATCTCAGGGGGGGCCTCCAGTTGGCCATCCCCCCCCCAAGACATCGCAGGTCCCGTTGGCAGTATCGTCCCTAGTCTTCTTTGGGGAGGCATGGGCCTTGACCCCGGCAAGGTTCAGTATTCTTGCCAGCAGGTCTTTTGAGGGAAGCGACCGAAGGGGCCTGGCTTCCCTTTCCCCCCTAAGGGGGTTTGCCCTACCGAGCCGCTTCGATTTGGAGCGGCTGGCTAAGGGCTGCCTGCTGGCTTTCTTGGCAGTCCCCTTGGAAAGAACAGAGGGGACTGCCACTGGTAAAAAGGAGGCGCCCGAAAGCACCTCCAGAGAAGGGGGTGAGGGGGAGTCCCCTACACCCGTAAGCGAAGGAGAAGAGTAAGCCTCCTCTCGGGTTAAAGATATATGGAGGGTCCCCTGAGCAAGCCAGGGAAGGGACCTCCATTTTTTTTGCTGGAGCTGCCCAAGGGCGGCTCCGTCGATGTTATAGGGGAAGTTGGGGATTGTTTGGTTTTTTTAACTAATCATTGGGCATGGTGACCCTCTTTTTGACACGGGATGCAATCGCGCATCACCTCTCGCAGTAGCCCGCACTGCGAGAGGTGCTTACAAGCCTGGCAGAGCCAGGCACCGCCATTTAAGACCACCCCTCCCGCCTGGTGGCCTGGCAGTCCATCGGCATGGCGGCTCCACCTTGAACACGGCGTAAAAAATATATAGATTGTGAAGAGGAGAGGAAAAGGGATGTGAGGAAGGTATGGGTGGGGATAAAGCAGGTTGTTAAAAACCAGCCACCCCAGACCGGAGCTCAGGGGTTAGGGAACATTGACCCCTCCCCCCTCAGCCCCGATCCGGGACAGTTGACTTAAGAAGAAGGTCAGCATCTACCCCGTGAAATTAGAGGCTGACCATTGAAAGTTGTGAGAGAGGTTGTATGAAGAGCGAGGAAACAAGTGTTTTGAAGGAAGGAGAAGAGGCTAAGCTGGGGTCAGACGGGGTGTTGAGTCCCATCAGCACGGCGGCCAGGATGGCAAATCGCCGTGCCCCTTACGGGGTGGTCGGCGTGCAAAACGGCCAGACGTACTGGGAATAGTAGTCAGGCCCGCGGCGATGAGGTTGCCAGAGAACTCAACGGCCTCATTTACCGACTTAAACTCCTCGACTGAGATAGAGGATTCAGTCATTTCCTGAAATGCAGACCATGGCGCCCGCGCCAAGCACCACCAAGGTGGGCTCTCAGGCGGCAGCCGCCCAGAAAATGATATTTGAACGGGACAGTGATCACTACCATGGAGATCATCGACCCCCCCTCCCATTCAAAATCAGGCTGTGCATCCGGAGAGCACAGAGATATATCAAGGCAAGAAAATAAAGCGGTTCTCAGGCAGTGATGTGTAAACTCATCCACATTTAGGACACCTATCTCAAGTTCTTCGATCAGATCGACAAGGACTTGTCCCCTGGGATTTATGGAGTAATCTCCCCAGAGAGGATGCCTGCCGTTTAGATCTCCAAGCAAGAAAAAAGGCCTCGGCAACCGTGCCCCGACGCGGCGGGAGTCCCTCGCGTCGAAGTCAGCTGACGGTGGAATGTACGCTGAAATAACAGTATACCTCCTATCTAGGGGAAGCTGCATAGCCACTGCCTGAAGGGAAGTATCTAAAATGAAAAGAACGGAGACATCATGCCAGGTGTAAACCGCGCATCCCCCAGCCCGGCCCCCATCTCGTGGTGGTGGGGCCGCAAAACCCTTATACGCCGGGAGGGTGGGCAGGCGGCCCGCGCCTAGCCTGGTCTCCTGCAGAAAAAATAGCTAACGGGGAACGGGACGAGACGAGCCTCCGCAGCTCCCAGTTGGCCCGGAATCCGCGGCAATTCCATTGAAGGAATATGCCCCCTTCGAACAGAAGACCCTCACAGGAATAGCCGGAGGCAGAACCCCGGGCGCTGTCGCCTTCGAGGACTTATTGGGTTAGGTTGGGCTCGCCATGCGAGTCTTTTCCTCCCTCCGCCTTGAAACCTTAGGCGGGCGTTGCGGCTTCGGAGGCGGGGGGGCCCTCTTTTCAAGGATTCACCGTCTCCGAGCCACCCAGACCACCACTAGGCGTGGGCGAAGGAGCCAAAGCTCCTTTGTTGCTGTCGTCCTTTCGGGGGGCAGCTTTAGGAAGCCCGGAAGATGGCCTGGCGACCAACTTCAAGAGTGTTGCCTCCTGTGAGTCTAACGCCTTACGAGAAACGGTCACGCTCGGGGAAAGGGGGGATGGGAGCTCTGGTTTTAGCCAGGGCTGGGTGTGAACTCTTTGTGCAGCCAACTTTACCAAGTGAGCGCCCGGGATGGTTAGAACCCAAAGAAAGGTTTTGAATGGGCGCGGAAACGACCGTGACCGTAGTCCTGGAGGGGCGAGGAGCAGAGGGTGTCTTTCTTAATATTGAGGAATAGGATGTACCTGATAGCGCCGTGCTCGCCAGGACCAAGTCCTTAGCCTCGCGAAATGAGAGACGATCCTGTGCCTGAACGGCCAGGATTTCTTTCTGAAGGAGATACGCATCACATTGCTTCGAAGAATCGGGGTGCGGCTCTCCGAAGTTGACACACTTGGCCACACACAATTTGGACTTATCGTGTGCGGCCTTGGAGCAACTTACACAGATATCGGGTAACCCCGAATTTGCACGTCTACACGAGCAATTAACATGGCCGAAGCGGCGACAGTAGTAGCATCTCCGCGGCAGTGGCACGAATGCCTTCACGAGAAAGCGATACCAACCGGCACGCACTGACACAGGGAGTTTGTCACAGTCGAGTGTGGCAAAGTGTAGGGGTGGGTCTCGAGGCCTCTCCCTGTTTCCTCATCACACACTCGACTTTGACCTTCCGATGGTCGGTCAGCTCTAAGGTGATGTCATCTATAGAGTAGTCCACGAGTTCCCTCGCATAAACCACTCCTTTCACATAGTTAATGGTAGAGTGCGGAGTCACACTCACAGGCGTGCCATCAAGTGTCCGAAGGGCACTAATCATGGCCGCCTCTGAGGGATTCGACGCATTCGCTAAAAGACTTCCGTCCGAGAAACGGGTCACCTTCGACTCTCTACCAAGCACCTAACTAAAGCTCTCCTCTCATGGATCATGTTGCCCTTACCCGAAATGGAGAGGAGCCTTTAGACTTTTTATTTTTAGGAGAGGAGATCGGGGAATGAACCCGCTTCCCAACCCGCAGGCAAGAGCCCCAAGGCCAGATAGATCCGCCTTAAGCAAGAACTTTTTCAAAGATGAAGAAGGTCTTGGCCCTCACAGGGGCACTAGCCGGAGGAGGAGATCCCTCCTCTCCTTGTAAAGCGTTGTAGACCCGAGCGGTCTGAGTAGGACCTTGCACAGGGGGCGGACTCAGATTCAGTGCTTGGCACCAAGCCCAGGTTCGTCCCAATGGAAGGTCCTATTGTCTTGGGCTGGGTTGCCTTAGGGACCATGTCCATCTTAGGGGGTCCTCCATGTGTCCATCCCCCCTCAGAACATCACAAGTCCCATTGGTCTCAGCGTCTATGGTCGGAAAAGAGAGGGGGGCAGGTACGGTGACCCCCCCTCCCCTCTAAACTCAAAATGCGAGCCCGCATGTCTTTAGAGGGAAGAGGCCGACGGGCCCTGTCTTCCATCCTCCTTATAAGTGCCTTATCGTGCCTCTCCCATCGGGAGCGGTAAATTATGGGGCGCCTGCCTTTCTTGGCAGTCAGCTTAGAAAGTAAAGCAAGCCTCCACTCCGGTTGAAGAGTTTTGGAGGGTCCCCCGAAAAAACACGGGGTTCGGGCTCCACTTTTTCGGTGGAACTGCCCGAAGGCGGCTCTGACGATGCTAAAGGGAGAGTTAATGACGTTTTTGAATAGGCTTAATCATTGGGCATATTGCCATGGTGACCCTGTATTAAATACGGGACGCAAACACTAATCACTCAACGCAGTAGCCCGCTCTGCGAGGGGTGAGGTACGGGGCCAGCAAAGCAATCTGCCGCCATTTGGGGACACTCCATCAGCATGGCGGCTCCACCTTGGGCTCGACGTAAAATCGATAGAGATTGAAAGGATAAAGGGGATAACGGGACGTTGTCCCCTTCCCCCTCAGCCCTGATCTGGGATGGATGGGTGAGAGGAAGCTGGTCAACGTCTACCCTGTGAAATTAGAGGCCGACCAGAGAAAGTTGTAGGAGAGGTTGTAGGGAAAGTGAGGAAATGGGTAGAAATGCAGGCTGTCTGAAAGAAGAAGAGGCTAAGCTGGAGCCGGACGGGGCGTGAGTCCCGTCAGCACGGCGGCGAGGAAGGCAAATCATCGCGCACCTTAAGGGGGCGACCCCATGAAAGATCCTACCTTCTGGGGCTGGCTCAGCTCAGGGACCATGTCCATCTCAGGGGGGCCTCCATGCCCCCCCCCCCGAGACATCACAGATCCCATTCGAGGTTTTTTTTCATCTTCTAATCCCGGCGAACCGGCATCCGTCGAGGAAGACAGGTGGGCAGATAGACTGACCCCCTGCAAACTAATCACATAGGCTAGCAGGACATTTGGTGGCAAACCAATGGGCTCTGCCATCCCTTGCTCCCTTAAGGCAGTTGACCCTATCGAGAGAGTCCCACCTGGAGCGGTCAATTATGGGCCGCCTGCCTGCTTTCTTGGCAGTCCCCTTGGAAAGTAAAGGTGGGACTGCCGCTGGAAAAAGTGGCAGTGAGGGGGGGGGGTGACCTGAACCGATTCGATAGAAGAGGAGTAAGCCTCCTTTCCGGTAGAAGAAGTTTGGAGGGTCCCCTGGGAAAGCACATGGGGAGGGGGGCATCCTTTTCCGCTGTGGAGCTGCTCGAAGGTGTATGTGAAGGCGTGGGTGGGGATGAAGCAGGTTGTTAAAAACCAACTATCCCACACCGGAGCTCAGTGGTGAGGGAACGTTGTCCCGCCACCCCTCAGCCCCGATCCGGGATAGTTGGGTAAGAGGAGAGGAAGCTGGTCGGCGTCTACCCTGTGAAATTAGAGGCCGACCAGAGAAAGTTGTAGGGAAAGTGAGGAAGTAGGGTAAAAACACAGGCTGTCAGATAGAAGAGTCTAAGCTGGGGCCAGGAAAGCCCCGTCTGGCCCCAGCTTAGTTCCACTCCTTATGGGGTGTGGTAGCATGAATTTACTTCAGGCATCAACAGTAGTATCAATCACATCATATAAAACCAACATGTATGAGGTTACTTACGTGACCTAGAGAGAGGGATGCTGTGAGATTGTCCAAAGCAGGGCACTGTTCGGGATAGAAGACAACTCTGTGGTTGTTTTGGAAGTGCATCGTTCCGACTGAGCTCAAGAGAGACTTCTGGACAAGCATAATTTGCAACGTGGATGGCCAGCTCTCCGTTTTCCTATAAACGGATAAAAAGGACAATGACACAAATACAACCTGAAACTACATGATCAACTTCATCAGCGTGCAATGTAAAAGGAAGTAGATGATCGTTACAATTCCAATTTTCCAGGCATATTATGTTGCAAAGCCATCTTGCAAGGGACGCTCTGCAGGGTGTCGCTGCCTCCTGCCATATGCTTCTTTTCGCTCCACTCCAGAGTTCCCTGCCAAATGATCGACTTCGGGGTGATCATTTGAGTCGGGGTCATAGCTGAAATTGAGGCCAAATACATAATCCAAACTCACTTTAATAAACATCAATCTATTTCCTACCACACTCACAAATCCTAGATTTTTTGTTGTCTATCCTGTTGTATGCTAGTACATAACCGGTATATACTAAGAACCGAGCTTGTGCAGTTAGTTAGCCTTATTGCAAACCATTATAGCTTAATTTTACTATGCCTTTTGGTTCATTTACTTTTACCCCTTAACTCTCTTCTTTCCCAGCGGATTATTCATTTCCTCTGAGTTCATTGGCACCATTGAAATAGGCATTGGCTAGGTCAATGACACAGGAAAGAAAACAGTGGTAGGAGCGCTTGGAAGCCCACCATAACTCAACTTTACACGGATGCTCCAAACCTCCATCTAGGCAAGGATGGTAAAAAAACCCAAATTTTGAAAAAGCCCAATAAAACCTGGGTTTTATTCTGGATTTTTTAAAAAAACAAATGCTACAAGCATTAAAAAGAATAGCCATCTCTATTTTTATATAATATTAATAATTACTTAGTTTAATAATTATATTATAGTAAGAATAGATGAGGCCGTTGAGTTCTTTTCCGCCAACCTCATCGCCGTGGGCCTGACTACTATTCCTAGGACGTCTGGCCGTTTTGCACGCCGACCACTCCCATGGTGGTAGGCCGAGTGTGAGACGGCCCTCAAACAGAAGCGTTATGCCTACATGCGCTATCAGCGCCGCCCGAACGATTTCACTGTCGCTGAATTTCGTCGGGCTAGGACTAGGTTCCAGTATATTTCGAAGCACGCCCGCCGCTCTTCTTGGCGGGCATACGTGTCTTCACTTAACGGGAAGACCCCTTTAGCTGAGGTGTGGAAGCGAGTCAAAAGGACTCGGGGCAAGTTCTCGCAGGGCCCCCCTCCCGTTCTCCAGGAGAATGGGACCGCAATCTCGGACCTCGCGTCCGTGGCGGAATCCTTAGCGACCGCTTTTTCCGCATTCTCTATCCGTGATGCTGCTCCGCCAGCATTCAATGCACGTCGTGATGTCGCGGAAGGCCGCCGGCTGGACTTTCTCTCCAGAGGCGGAGAACCCTTTAACGACAGGTTTACTGGGAGCGAGTTGCGCTCCGCTCTCGCTTCGTGCGCGGACACCGCCCATGGTCCGGACGATGTCCCGTACGCCATGCTTCGACACCTGGGTGATCGAGGCATGGCCTTTCTGTTAGATTTGTTCAACAGGATCTGGGTGGAAGGTCTTCTCCCAGACTACGGGCGAATCGCTACTGTGCTCGCCTTTCGCAAGCCGGGGAGAGATCACTCTACTCCGACTGGTTTCCGCCCAATCTCTCTAACCTCTTGCCTGTGCAAGTTGATGGAGAAATTGGTAAATGCAAGGTCCTCCTCAAACGGCTGGTGGTTGCTTCTTTAAATATTGTCTGGTTTGGGTATTTTTGCAAAGATTTAAGAAGCAGAATGTCATTTAAAGGAGCATTAATTCCAAAATGGGCTTCATTCCAAAAACGCGAGTAGACCAAAGAAATAAAAAGAGAGCACTCTGTAATATTGGCCTTTTCACATTCCATTAGTTTCAGTTGATGCTTAAACAAGTATATTTTCAGGACATATATAGCCTTAGCCGTCCAGCATGCATGATGAGTCGCTCCTGGGGCTCTTAATGTAACTTCTGTCTTATCAATGCCCCCAAGAAAGATGGGACTGAGTCGCAGCAATTCTTCATAATCGTCACGCAACTGACGAGATTTCAAAGCTTCCTGAAAATATGGGACCATTTCTCCTCTAAAAAAGAATCCTTTTCAACTGACGACCATTGTTCTTTAAAACGTTCAAAGAGACTCCTCTTTGGACCACTTGTAGGCCCAAGTAAAATATTGCAAGCACATGACAACATAATTTCGAAAATATGATGACGGCACGCAATCCAAACAAACTCCCTTCTTAATACTTTCTCAATTATGGTACAGGCTCCTTTTTGTAGGCCTGTATTTAATGCAGTTGTGTCAAATACAAGGCCTTGAACTTCGTCATGAAGGTTCCAGTCATTAATTGATGAAATGCATGCCATAGCCGGTTTCCCTCCTGTTGCTCGTGTTATTTTTGGCACACCAAGAAGTTTTTCCATTCCATTTACAGAAACTATTATTGCAATTCGTTTTACTGTTTCCTTTGCCCCATCAATAGCACGTAGCAGTTTTCCATCCCAGTGAAGAAGGATCGGTCCTTCAACAGACAACGAAGCTTTGTCTTCATTGTATGTTGCCTCTCTTACTTGCTTTCTGGAACGTCGTATAGAACTCCTGGAAAGTATCATAGCTGCAATATCCTGACCCAGGGCTTGTGCTATTGATCTAGCAAACATTGTTGCTTTTCTATCTGTAATATTCGCATGATCAAGAACAGCAGCCACACCTGAAGTATAAAGATATTTTTTGAATTTGAAGGACTACATTGTGCATTCTTTTTTCTAATTGAAGAAGGTGGACAAAACTCTTTGTCTGCTGCAATTAAACTTTCTCTTTAAGATGATGATGACTCGAAATCTGCATGAGCAGCAGCCTCTACTTGATTTTTAGAAGTATATACTTTTTCTTTGTATTGTAAAGCCTTTTCATGTCGATATCTTTTGCGGGATTCCTTGGCTGAAGTAATCTTATCACGGCACGGCATACTGCAGGAGAAAATGTTCTCTCTCTGCACCAACAGAAATTGGCGGTCTTCTTCCTTTTTTACCACATTTAAAGCATTTTTTGAGGCTATGTCAAAAAGTTTTGAAAGAATAGATTTGAAACTACGCTCAGTCATTCTACATGAGTACAGTTCGGTTTTGCGGTTCTTCTTCAAAGAAAGGTATTCTTCATAAAACCTTGAGAGTTTCCTAATGCAAGAGTCTATTTGCTGTGTGGAAATTCGGGCTCTTTCCCATACTTTTATGACTTTTTTTGCAAGTGAGGTTGTGACTTTGTGTCAAAGTCAATGACTCCACTTGATGGTGGTACTGAATAACACGAAGCACATCATCACATGCTGGTAGTTTTGCACATGAAAGCTCACTAGTAGGATGTCCTAAAAACTAGACTGCTGCAGATGAACGAGTACTTCCAGCCATAATCTGAAACAACAGAAATAAAAATTTATTGTAACTGAGTGAGCTCACGGTTCCCCTCCATTTAGTTATACTTAGAAGATATTTTTTTATACTCTAAAATATCTAAATATTCAATATTCATGAAAGAATAAGCTTTCAATATATGTATATATATATATATATATATAGTAAATTAAAATATGAACATAAAGGGTGTTAGCATATAATTCTAATATTCTTTAAGTAAGTATGATATTGATAAAAAACTGCAAATTATCTATGCACTGAATAAACAAAGTATATTACTTACTTAAATAGATATATATATATACTTGCATAAACCAGCTTGTATTCACTTCTATTACGTGACCGTCAACTGTTAAACTTCAAACTACAAAGAACAATTAATCAATCCTAGTGACTTATATAGGAAATGGTGCGATTGCATCACCCTTTAAAATGATGAGACGTTATTGCGTCATTAATTTACAAATGGGCTCAGAAATCAACAAGCTGGAACAACAATTATCATTGCACCATACGCTGAGTATGTGAATGTCATTCCACTTTTCAGATAATGCAATATCTTAATTTTTTTGTGAATTATTGTTATTCATAAGGAATGAGTTATCAATGACAAATATAAGATAGTATATAAGTAACAACTAATAAATTCCTACTATTAAATAGTTCCAATATTTTGACTGAAATTTTAAAATATGGAGACACATAGCGACCTCTAAATATTCACCAATTTAGTCAATATTTTGCGTCAGCTCTTTTAACATCTTATAGCATAATTTTAGCCATGTGGAGAACATTTCAAACTAATTTCAATTTTTTGCATAGATTTTTGGACCACCCTAGTGGGTACCCATGATAGCCATAGCCTGAAGGAGAGATAAATTATTATTAGTCAGTATCAGAGAAATAACCTTAATTTGATACACATTTGTTGAAATTATAAACATAAATATGAATTTTGAATAAAATAATGATAAGTTGCATTCATTTCTTGAAAAGAAAAGTGTAATTTTGAAAAACAAAACAAAACCCAGGTTTTATACGGGTTTTTAAAAAAAAAAAAAATGCTACAACCATTACTAGAATAGCATAGAAAAAGAATAGCTATATCTATTTTTATAATAATAATTAATTAGTTTAATAATTATATTAAGGTAAGAACAGATCACCGAATTAAAATTATGGGTGGGTGCCCATGATAGCCATAACCTGTAGAAGGAGAGATGAATTATCATGTGTCAGTATCAGAGAAATAACCTTAATTTGATATATATATTTGTTGAAATTATAAACAAATATGAATTTTGAATAAAATAATGATAAGTAGCATTCATTTCCTGAAAAGAAAAGTTTAATTTTGAAAAAAAACAAAACCCAAACCCGGGTTTTATTCTGGGGTTTTTCAAAAAACAAATGCTACCACCATTAGTAGAATAGCATAGAAAAAGAATAGCTATATCTATTTTTATAATAATAATTAATTAGTTTAATAATTATATTAAGGTAAGAACAGATCACTGATTGAGAATTATGGGTGGGTAACCATGATAGCCATAACCTGTAGAAGGAGAGGAATTATTATGAGTCAGTATCAGAGAAATAACCTTAGTTTGATACATATTTGTTTAAATCATAAAAATAAATATGAATTTTGAATAAAATAATGATAAGTAGCATTCATTTCTTGAAAAAAATGTAATTTTGAAAAAAAAATACACAAACCCAGGGTATTTTTCAAATTTCACTTGAAAAAACACAAAAAAAAAGGACTAAAACCCAAGTTTTTTAGAGCTGTTTTTTTTTATTTGCCCACCCTGCATCTAGGTGACAATATTTATTGTGGGTCATTACAGGATCCAAGCATGCCACTTTACAAATTGTCTCCATGCACAATTCTTTTCTCATGTTACATAACCCTTTCTTACACCTTCCCTTACAGAATGTAGCAATTTTTTTGCGATTATAGTCAACCATATATATATATTTTTCATTAGCAAATCAAACTTTCCTAAATCTCTTAACCATAGAACAAACATTAACACCTATTTTTTAGCACTATATTCAGCAGACAATTTTATAGTTTTCACATGAGCAACTTCCTACCTGGAGCAATTTGGGTTGTTTGGATTTGAGATTGTTGCCCTGCTTGTGAAATCTGAGGGTTAGGCATTGCAGTCTGGGTGTTCTGCACAATCATTGAGCCATTACCTAACATAAAAGAAAAGATTGTAGAACAGTAACTTGATAACGCTACTTAGAATTATAAGGTCATTAAGCCAAAGACAATTTGCTTATCTCTAATACTGACAAGAGGCAATTTTAGAAATCATCTTTTGATATAGTAAGAAGCATATTATCACTCTTGTGTCTTAGAACAAGGTAATCCCCTAAAAGATTTTTTCTTATCACATCTTTTGTCTGATGCACTTTTATCCTATCTCTGGTTTACCAATTCATTATTTTGGCAGTCCATCGGTTTTTATCTTCTCTATGCATGAAATGGTCAAGCCAGGCTCATTTACTGTTCTTAAGAGCAACTAGTTTGTTGTCTGATCCATAAAATTCTAGTTTCTAAATAGGATGGCCAACATGTTTCTCTATGCTCTTTTTAGTCTAGATCTAAGTTCATATTTTAGTGTCTTTGCAAGGTTCGGTAATATGTATATATATTTTTTTTTTAAAAGATTTGGGTGCTATAAAATTCTCTCAGCATGCAACAGCTTCACTCCATCTAACCTGGTTCCCTCAGGACAACCTCATACAAAGCGTGGACCCACTTAATTGTGGTAACGTTGATGGGGCCTACAGTGAAACAGTCTGTAGGATAAAAGCCTTCTCCAAACAGTGGGAGGGAGAAGAGTTTCCATCTGCTTCAAAGGAGCTACAAACAGCATCATTGGTAAGGAGGACTTTGCAGTATGTTAGTAATCTCACCAACAGCAATTCAATACATACTAATTTTCAGTTCAATTAAATCTTGTTAAGTGCGTGCGATCTGTTGTTTGGTCCTAGTACATTGTTCCAGTACTTAATTTATAAGAGCACAAAAGAGTGTGTTAGGTTCAACTTGGATGTGTTAGACTATAATTAAAATTGGCTATCTGCCAAGGGGGTTCAAGCTTGTCTTTTTGAGCAATTGTGTTGCTTGTAAAATGATTTCCTGGCCACATTATTTAAGGTTAGTGTGGTTTAGCAATGGGTAGCCAAAATATTCCCACATTTCCTCTCTTCTCTCATTACAATTAATTACTGTTCCACAGATATCTCTGTATGCATCAATGCAACTCAAATACATGTTTGAATGATTGTATGTAATGTCCTGCATGATAGGATATAAAGGCCACCTTAGGACAAGTTGGAAAGTTGGTTACACCAACCATAATTAATTTCACATATGCATGAAATTATAAGTGTCGAGTAAAATTATTTGCTACCGAGGCTGTGGATGCGAAAAACTTACATGCATAGTCAAGCTTCAAACGAATAAAGGATTGGAAGAAAAGTAAGGCAGTAGCCCTATCAAAACCTGAAATGCTGAATGTCACGGAACAAAGAATGTCCATGGCACAGGTACAAGAGACCCTAAGGCTGTGAACATGAGCCACCTAGGTGAGGCTTTGGTGTAAAACAAGAGCAAGGAAATGGTGTGTATCCACCAGTTAAGGTGAATTCTGTTTAGTAGCAAATCCAGGTCAGAGTGAAGCCGTGGAAGGTCACAGAAATGTACCATGACAAACGTAGAATAGTGTGGTGGATCGAGTACACCTTCTGCAATTCATGCTCAGCTGTGGATTCATAAAACTAGCATCTGTTCATAGTCAAGCTTCAAATGAACAAAGGATCGTAAGAAAAGTAAGGCAGTAGCCCCTGTCGGCACTCAAGTGGTGAATGTGACAGAACGAAGAATGTCCATGGTGAAGGTACAAGATGCCTCCCAGGTGAGGGATCGGTGGAAAACAAGAGCAAGGAAATGGTGTGAATCCACCACCTCTATGCAAACATCGCTTAAGAATGAGTCCAGGTCGGGCTAGAACCGTGGATGGCGACAGAAATGTACTACCTTGGTTTTGGCCTAGGAAAACTGAAAACTGTGCATTTCGGCATAGCGAGAGACACGGTTGAATGCCTGTTGGAGTCGACGCTCCAAAGTTGGCATCTTGGTCACACCAAACGAGATAGATAAGTAGTCTATGTAGAGCGTAGCGAGAACATCTTCTGGTATAACGCTCCCTGGTTTGTTAAAAGTGAGAGCAGTAGCCATCTAGCTATCTGGGAGGATACCCCCTGTCCAGATCCTGCTAAACAAATCTAACACAAAGGCCGCGCCTCGCTCAACTATGTGTTGAAGCATGGCATACCGACCAGGGTGGTGTCCGCGCACGAAGTGAGAGTGGATGCAACTCACTCTCAATCTGAACATGTCATTGAAGGGTTCTCCGCCTCTGGAGGGAAAAGTCCAATTGGCTCTGTATAGTTTTAAAATATCTTTATATGCGATAAGTAATATTTTATCATATTGCTCATCAAAATATTCAACCACTCATGATTTGGAACCAAACCCTCACAATCTGGGGGAAAAAAAAAACATCGTCCCCATACTCTTAAACCTACCATCCATCTTCCTTCTATCCACAATACCCCAAACACTTGAAAACTCATTCTAAAACAAATCACACCTCACATTCTACTGGTCTAGACCCAACACATCATACAAAACAACCATCCTCACAAACCTGTCACACATTTTAGATGGCTTCAACCAAAATCCGCCCCCATAAGAAAAATTCTAGTTGCCCTCGACCAAACTTTTGACCCAGTCCTACATCATATCCTAATTCAGAAAATATTCAACATTGTTGCACCAAAGCAACAAATGTATCTCATAGACTCTAAAATGGTGTCCTTCATGGGAAAATTCTCTCCCTCACCTTTTTCAACCTATTCATGCATGATCTCCCTCTCCCCGAAACCCCTACATTGTTATTCAATCTTACGCTGATGACCTAACCATCACTTCACAACACTAAAAACATGCAAACATACCTCTTCCGACTGGAGCAGTGGCTGGGTGAAAACAGGATAACATATCTCACCTCAAAAATCCTTAGTAACCCTCCCTGTTTACTACCTACAGGCACAAGACCGACACACTTAACATCATCACTCAAGAAAACTCTACAATACTTTGCCTCACTTTTGACATACATTGATTCTGCAATCTCACAATATGTGAATGAAACCTGCAACAAAGAATAAAAATCCCCCGCACTGTGTGTACTCACTGGCTCCAACTTTGGATGCCAGCCTGGCATCCAACACTAGTTCATGCAAAACAAACCCCTCACATAATCACTTGATGCACCCAATCTACTAGTTTACAACTAGTTTAAGGTTATATTAGATATTGATGGTGCCAAGGCGAGCGATGCATGTTAGGGTGGTGCAAAATAAACCTGTATACAGTGTATCATTGTTTCTTTGTGTTGCATGAAGTGGGTGTTTGTGAGTGTTCTGAGGGTGGTGGGATTGGATATAAGCATTGAGGTAATGCTGTTTGTATGGGGAGTTAAGGTCACGGGTGGGTCTAGAACATGGACGTCCAACCCACAGCCCACATTGTGGCCCACTAAATATTTTCATGCAGCCCACTGCTGAGTCAGATTTTATTTTTACGGAGTATTTTTGGGGTATATTTTCATTTATTTTGAAAACCAGATATGAGAATATCATAAAAGGAAGGCAATCCCCAAAATCACATTGATTTGATTTTATTTTGTATGTCTAATTTAAATTTTTACTGTTAATATACAGTATTTTGTTTGTAATTATATATATCTTCGAACTTTTTAAAATATATATTTAAGTACCTTTGTGGCCTGGAGAATATACTTAAATTTCTAATTTAGCCCGTTGGGAACAAAGGTTGGACAACCCTGGTCTAGGATGATGCCCAGTAGTGTGGGGTTGTGGTTGAATGTGTGTGTAATGGGGAGGAAGTGCTGGCTATGAACATGATGGGTGAGTAAAGGGTGGATTCATCTTTGCTGGGGATAAAAAGGGTTACTTATTTTGGGGGAGGTAGATATTTGGTGCATAGTATGCATGAAAATACTAGGAGTGAAGGAGGAAAAGACACCTTGAAGGATACCATTTAAGATTTTTTTCCCCTTTTTGATTAGGGGTGTTGGAGGATTTGGTCAGTTGATTGATTGATTTATTGGTTTTAAGTGACGTAACTACTAGTTATTGCCACCAGCTAAACCTTTTTATGTAGCTTGTGCACTTTTTTATGGGCGGTGAAGATTTACAATAATGATTCAGTAATTGCTAAAAAGAATATTAAAAAGAAAATAAATTATAAAATTTAAAACAGAGCTTTGGATGAATGAGGGAGAGTGGATGAGTAATGATTTATGAATGAATGAATGGATGTGTGAGATATGGTGGGGGTGAGTGGGTGAATGAGACTGAATATATGAATTATGCCTGATGTTGATTTATGATACTTACAGAATAGTGCTTTGATGGATGCATAAAGAGGATGGGGATGAATGGGTGGAAGATGATCAGTAAATGGATGAAGGCTAAAATATATGGAATATATTTTAGAATTTATTTTAGATTATTCATTTTGTTTTAAAATAGTACATATATTTGAGATAAAGAATTATTTAATTATATATGTTGGAGGAGGCCAGCCTCCTTCAAAAATATGATCAAATCCCGATGCACTCCACCAGCCTGGCCAAGCTTGGAGAGTAGGGAGTCGGCACCATCTGCCCCCCTGTGCTTCACAAGATGGGCATTGTGGAGATTTCCTAGGCTGAGATACTCCACCATCATGTGGAACACTGTGACGGGCACCAAACAATCATCACAATAAGGGGGTGGGTCCCTCTCCATAATGTGCCTGTGAGTAATTTTGCTGTGGCCCACCAGGAGATGGGTAATCACCACCTGCAGGTGGCGTGGCAGACCACTGTACTTCAATCTCTCCACGCTTTCGCAAATCGATCTTAGTTGGTTTCCATCTAACGAGGTCCACTGCTCTTTCCATGCCTGAAGTATTGGATGGCGGATGGCCAGTCGTAGATCACATGCTGGTATTGTGAGGTGGGCTTTTGTCGGTCTTGATGCGGATGTCTTAGCGAGGGCATCTGTCGCCTCATTGCCAGGGACCCAGCAGAATTGCACACTGCAACCTCGGGTTCATCAGAAGATGGAGCCACTCGAAGATCGATAGAACCAGTGGGTGGTCGGGATTAAAACAATCTATCGCCCGAAGGGGACCTGGTCGAGGTTAGCACATGTTAACTAATTATTGTATGAGGACTTGGTCTTGTGGTAGGGAGTGTCTAGTAATTTTTAGATGAGGGTGTCAAACTGTCTATACAGCCATGACTATGCGTAGGTAGGGAGAGCTAAAGACGAAGTCTGTTAGGAGGGTCCGTAGTGGGGTTGTGGAGCTTCTCTATGGGCTGCTTGTTATTAGTTCGATTGAATGTCTCTACTCATTTCAAGTATGAAAGGCAGCTGCATATAGGAGGTGCTGAGCCAATACTCTGCCTTACTGGGATGGGACTCTTGGTCCTCCGCCAGGATGGGTATACAAGGTTCGACCGGTATTCGTTCACATGATGAAAGTCTCAAGAAAAAATAAGTGTTTTTATTTATTGATATATTCGTCAAATTTGGGTCAGTTTATCGTCATGACATGTGTCGATCTCACTTGATGAACTCGCTTTCTGCTTTGATGACAGCTTCCAAGCAACCTCGCAACTGGCCATGGACCTTCATCAATCTCTCAAATTTTAGAACCCGGTAATCCTGTCCCTCAGCTCGTCATTCTTGTTGTAGCTGGAATTGTTGGCCTCTCATTCCAAACTTCTCAACACAAACAAGTCGATGGCAGTAGCAGTCAGGCGAGGTGTGAGGCTGTGGTGTAGCGAATGTGATAGTGTTTGAAGGGCCATTCTCCCACCCCTTTCTCAATACCCTCTCCCTCCCTCTGTAAGAAGATGTGTATGAATGGAGAGATGTTATATATATTATATAAATATATATATATATATATATATATATATATATATATATATATATATATATATATATATATATATATATATATATATATTTAATTTCATGGTTTAAAATATATTTTTTTCACTTTCCAGGAGCCATATTCTGGAAAGATTGACGTAGTTTTCATACATCATTATTGCAAACAAAAAGCCACTCTGTTAAATATATAACGAGAATAAATATTCCTTTTGTAAAGAGTGGCTGGCATTGTACGATTTGGAATATTACAAACTGAATAAAGGAGGGCTTTAGTAGCCTCGAGACGCGACCGGATCGTGTATTATATGAGCTTGGAGGCCAAGGCCTTTAAAAAAAACAAAACAAGCTCATTGACTTTTGGTCACAAGAGTGACTGCCGGCAAGATTTTCCCGGGAGGACCCTAAAATCAGAAATGGCTTCTTTTTTTTCTTATTTGTCTTTTTGGTTGCTCCTTCGTTTAGTTCGTTTAGATAAAACTTTGGTTGGTGATAGGACTGCTTATTTTGAGTTTGTGTATATTGTAATTGTAAATTTATCTACCTCATATATTTTTTGGGGGGGAGGGGGGTGTAAATAGCGAGATCTAAAATATTTACCCCATATTTTTGTAAATAAAGGACTGTATATCTAATCTGTTTCATTTCTCCCTCGATTTCTCACGTTCAACAGTGTAGGAAGTGGGTTGGATAGATTGGGGTTAGAGTGTAGGTTCGTGGCCTGCTACAAGGCCAAATGTCAGGTTTTGCGTGATCAAAGAAATTATCTGACAGCCAGACCTGGGTCTTCCAGCTGGTATGGCAGGACGCAGTCTTGTTGTCACATGTAAGGCCTCCCTGCAGCTACCCGATTGATCTAGAGCTTCACCACCTAGCTCAGAACACAGATGTAGCCGGCAGTATTCAGCCTGATGTCCTCAGCAAAGTGAGTTAGCATGATGTCAGCTTAACTGCTGACAACACCAAAGCCCATGATTGTTGATGGAAATCTCTTGTACATGATGGTGCGATAGCACAAGTCACCCATTGTTCTATAAGTTGATCTTCTGATCTTAGCAGAAATTCTTATCATATGAGAATAACCAAAGCATGTCTGGTTCCCACAAGTGGTTTAAATTGTTGATTAGCTTCTTGGTGCTTCAGTCGCTTTTCCTTCATCTTGTATGAAAGGTATCAAATGTCCTTATCCACCTGCCTCATGAGCTTTTCAACCATACTTTTCTCCCTTGCAATTATTGAATATTGTTTTTATTCTCTGCTATTACATCATAGTTGAATTCTGAATCTTATAGACCATTTCTGACCTTTTTGACAAAATTCTGCAGATGTTGAAGAAGGCTGTAATCTCCTTGTTTGTCCTTCCGGCTCAGATTCCAAGGATGACTCCATGCCTCTTCTACAAATTGGAGTCAATTCAAAATTTTCAATAGTCAATTATTCTGCAAAAAATTAAAGCAATTGTTTTTAAAGAAGAAAAGACTGACAATGAAGGTAAAAAAAAAATGCCTACAAAAATTAACAGGTGTAAAATTGTGAATGAATAAGGGGCGCACCCTGTAATTCCTTCAGAGACTACAAGCCCCACATCCCATCATATTGAAAACAAATTTACCAGGCCAGCGATTCGGTCGGGGGGTCACTGGAACATTTGCAACAGTATTGGGCATCAGCTGCGGGGTTTGCATTACCGGGCCACGTATTAATCCACCTGTATAAAAATGACAAATAATCAATGGAAGCAAAATATGTTATGAAGAATATCAAAGTTATTTGATAACCTTTATCCTCACAATTACCCTCAATTACCAGGAATTTACTTTCTTTATAGCTCACCTTTGTCAGAATGTGGGGCAGGAAGAGCACCCATACTGTCTCCTGGGGTGAGTCGTTAAGAGCAATTAGGCCCAGATAAGGGTGAGCTGGCCTGGGAAGCCGTGGATACAAAAGTTTTGTTCCAGCGATAAACAATGGCGGTAATGGGGAGGGGGGTATGTCGCTGCTCCCACCCAATCATGCAAGTTAAGCCACCTCAATGAGTGAATTGAGGGGGGGGGGGGAATGACGGGGGAAAGAGGGGAATGCTAGCCAAGAAATAATATGTTTCGTCCATGTGAGGTTGAGTGGAATGTAATTCTTATTTTAAAAGAGACCCTGAGGCTGCGAATATGAGCCTCACAGCTGAGCCGTCAGTCAAATTTAAGACCAAAGAAACAGTGTGAATCAACCACTTACAGGCAAACACCATTTAAAAACCAAGTCTGGGTTATGGTGGAGACATAATTGGTGGCAGAAGTGCACTACCTTAGTCTTGGCAAAAGAAAAACGAAGTTTGTGCGTTTTGGCATAGCAAGAGATGCAGTTCAATGCCTGTTGAAGTCGAAGCTCCAGAGTTGGCATCTGGGCAACACAAAAAGAGATCAAAAGGTCATCCACGTAGAGCGTAGCGAGACCATCTAAAGCATCATAAAGGTGATACTGTTGATGCTCAGGGCAAAGTGTGTGACACTGAGGACACTTTCCTGCTCCATTGGGTCAGAGAGGGCTTCCCTTCTCCTCCCATACACAGAATCGATGATCTCGCAAAAACTCTGAGGTGAAGATTGGGAGGCATCCCCTCGTGCCCATCGTGCAGACAGTGTCCATGATACCGTATCACCATTCAGTATCATAGGCTTTCTGCATATTGAAAAACACTGGTGTAGAGCATCTGATGGGGAGTGAAACTTGCGGAAACCACACTGTGCGAAAGTCATGTGGCCTCTGCTGTCCAAGAAAAAGGAAAGTCTAACAATTACCAATTTCTCCATCAACTTGCATATGCAGGAGGTTAGAGAGATAGGGCAGAAACCGGCCAGGGTAGAGTGATCTCTCCCCGATTTGTGAAAAGTGAGCACAGTAGCCATTTGCCAACAGTCTGGGAAGATACCCTGTGCCCAGATCCTGTTGAAAAATTTAACAGGAAAGCCATGCCTCGTTAAGCTAGGTATTAAAGCATGGCCTACTGACATCGTCCGAACCAAGGGGAGTGGCCGTGCACAAAGCGAGAGGGGAACACAACTCGCTATGTAAACAAGTCATTGAACGGTTCCCCACCTCTGGAAGTAAAGTCCAGTCGGCGGCCTTCAGAGGGGGTATCTACTGTTCAAATCCTTGAACAGTAGAAAGGGCTTTGGCAACCATGGCACAGTGCAAGATTTTTTTTGTTTTTGTTCTTTTAGAAGCCCATCTGCCGACTGCCTACTTGGGCTTAAGTCGCTGTACTCCCGACAGCCTAGTACTAGGATACTTTAAAATAATATGCAAAACAAAACAAAAAACAACAATAATAAAAAAAGAAAAAGGAAACGGGCAACAAGCAGGAAGAAGAAGAATGGTACAAAATAGATGGGTGCAGCGTAAATCTAAGTGGGCGAGCTCGCAGCCATTTTCAAAAAGAGAGGATTCATTAAAATTTCAAATGTTCTTTAAAAGCATAGACTATGGTTAACAATCTAAAAGATATATAAGAAAAAGGAAGAGGGAGTAAAAATGTGTAGAAAAATGCCTCTAGAATGCTGTAAAATCAAAGTAAAATCCTAAGACACGACACGTCTATCTGGTTCTAAAAATGATAAAACATTAAATTTCATTTAAAAGATTTGTCTCTGATAAAAATTTAAACACTCGATTCATGTTAAAGGTGCACTCATGTTCGGTAAAGGATGCTCCTTGGAACCTACTGGGGACACATCCCTTGGCAAATAAAAGCTTTTGCCTCAGAGTATGGAAACGTAGGTATTCAGCAAATAGGTGGAGTACAGACATTGGTACTCCACAGTGAGTGCACATTGGAGGCTGCCGAAGGCCTTCCATTAGAAAGCCATGTGTCAGACAACAATGTCCAATTCTCAGATGGCATAGAATAACATGCTGAGTACGGGTCCTAGTAGTGCGTGGCCAGGGAAGGACCGACTGTTTGATGGCATGCATTTAGTTGGGGGTATGGCACGGCATCACGGAAAGGAAGAGGAGCAGTGGTGGAGGTTCCTAGAGATGCAGCTGCCTTGGCAACAGCATCTGCTCTCTCATTTCCTTTTATACCTCCAAAGAGCTGAGGGAATCAGAGAATATTGTATAGATCCCGGTGATGAAGAAGCGATGGTATACAGTGCAGCCAGTATCGCGACAAGCTCAGCCGTGAAGATAGAGGTTGTATTGGGCAGGCCCACAGACACATGATGGGAGGGAAAGATAGCAGAAGCTCCTACCCTATCAGAGGATTTAGATCCATCTGTGTAGATAAAAGTGCTTGATTTGTGGCACAAAGTGTGTTCATAAAAGAGGCTTTGTAGAACCGAAGGCAAGAACTTGGCTTCGGTTCGCCTGCTAGCACCTTGCAAACCTTCACTGGTTGCAATAGCCATGGGGGTACTTTAGGGATCTGATATGGAATCTGATAATTCCCTCAGTTGACCTGTATCTCCAGTCATACGCAGGGTAAAGGGGCGAGTCGGCGAAGGAAACCTGTCCTATGAGACCACCAAGTGAATATTATAGGTGCACTCATATACAGTTGAGTGGAGGAGCTGTTGCAGCCTGAAAAGGTACTGCAGGTTAAAATTAAGGCAGTGGAAGGACCCCACTCTCTGCATGGAGACTCCATATTGGGGAGGACTTGAATGCTCCCAAAGCTAGACACACTCCCTGCTTCCTGATAGAATTGAGCTTATCTAGGTTTGAGGATGAGACTGAAGAGTACTAATCCAGCTTAGACTGGATCAAGGTTGTATACAAAAGCCACAGGGTACATCTGATAGAAGTTTTAAGATATCCATTCTCTTCAAGCAGGACTTTTTCAAGGCAGTTATATGGGGGACCCAGGAGAGCTTTGAGTTAAAAAACCCCAAGAAATTTACAATAAGGCTCAAACGAGATGGGGGGGGCCATACAAATAGCTAGATGCACTCCCTGCTACCTGAGACTGAAGAGTACTAATCCAGCTTAGACTGGATCAAGGTTGTATACAAAAGCCACAGGGTACATCTGATAGAAGTTTTAAGATATCCATTCTCTTCAAGCAGGACTTTTTCAAGGCAGTTATATGGGGGACCCAGGAGAGCTTTGAGTTAAAAAACCCAAGAAATTTACAATAAGGCTCAAACGAGATGGGGGGGGCCATACAAATATAAAGTTGGCTGTTCCCAGTCAACTTGCTTGAAATTGTAGAAATGAACTGCCTTTGTTTTTGATGACACTCGGAAGCCTTTTGCAGCGGCATTCTTAGCAATGATGTCAAGGGCCAGTTGCAATTTACGGATGACAAATGGCAGCCAAGGCGATGCTGAAATAATTGCCAAATCATCCACATAAAAGAGTTGTCATTACCTCTGGAGGAAGATCAGTAATAATGCTGTTGATAGCGCCTGAGAAGAAGGTGACGCTCAAAACGCTTCCCTGTGGCACGCCCTCTATCTGATCAACAGCCTCCGATATGACATTTCCTACACTCACACGGAACGTGCATCCAGCAAGGAATAGCTGTATGAACCTAGGAAGATGGCCTTTGATACCCCAGTCATATAGTTGCTTCAGGATACCATACCTCCAGGTGGTATCATATGCTTTTTCTATATCAAAAAAGACAGCAATGGAGTGTTGTCATTTTGAGAAAGCTTGTCGAATGCAATCCTCCATCCTGACCAGCAGGTCTGTGGTGCATTGTTTCTTTCTAAAACCCAACTGTGAGGGAGAAATAAGGTTGTGTTTCTCTAGGAACCATACCAATCTGGCATTCACCATCCTTTCAAAAAGCTTCCATGGGAAACAAGTAAGGGCAATTGGGTGATAGTGGGTCGGAAGTGTCCTTTCCTTTCCCGGTTTACGAAGGGGAAGTATGATTGCTTCCCTCCAGTTGGAAGGGAAACAGCTCTTAATCCAGAAATAATTAAATATATCGAGAAGGTGTGAAATGAGTGTTGAATGCATATTCTTGATCATATCATAAAAGATACCATCATTACCAGGTGCGGTGGATCCACATTTTTAAAGAGCACTTTCAAGTTCATGAATGGAAAAGAACATATTGTATGGTTCATTATCCATACAAGGATCCATGAAGTTCAAGAGGCACCGCTCTTGTATTTTCCTGACATGTTGAAATTCTAAGGAATAATTGTTAGGGTTGGAAATGTCGGCAAATGTCTTGGCCAGGACATTTGAAAATCTTGACAAGTCTCCCAAAAGCTCACCTGCTTCAACTATATTGGGGGCAGATGAACCACTTCATTTGCCCATGAGCTTTTTCACTCTTTTCCAGACTTAGTCTGGTGGTTGATAGAGTTGATGTACCCTTTTAAGGAAATTCGGCGAGCCAGGCGGAGGGTACGCTGTCGTACTGCCCTGGCTCGGCGACGAGCATACTTGTTGATGGCAGTATGGTTTCGATGGTAGCAACGAAAAGCTCGCTTACACTCTTTCGCTAATTGACTGCATTCCTCAGACCATAAAGGGAGATGGGTCTTGTGGGAAGCAGTTTTGGAGAGGGGCATGGAAGAAGTTGCCGCCTGGTTGACATGATCATGGAAGTTTTCCAGGACCATGTCAATGTCGCCCTGATGGAAGTGTACAGAATGGTGAGAAAGGTATTTAAACTTTGGCCAATTGACTTTCCTGGTGTTCCACCTATTGCCCGGTGGGGAAGGAGTGCCACCCAGGCATGATGTCTGAACAACTGGGAGGTGATTGCTGCCTCTCAGATCATGATCCACCGACCAGCTGTAGTCTGCTCTACAGTCTGAGGAACAAAGTGACAAATCTACACAGGTAGAGCTGTTGGTCTGGATACGGAAGGATGTTGGAGTGCCATCATTAAATAATGACGCATCTAAGGTCTCCATTATAAGTCTCACAATCAGATTTCCCTTGGGGTTTTCATCATAGTCACCCCAGAGGTGGTGTCTTGCTTTAAAGTGTCCAACTAGTAGGAATGGGGTCAGAAGTTGGGAGATGAGATTGGCTAATTTGTTAGCCAAATCTGAACCGACTACTCCTTCACCAGGAGGGAGGTACAGTGAGCAGGCTGTGTATAAACGGTTGGTATACACACGAATCGCCACTGCTAAGTGAGAACAGTCTTCCCAGACAAAAATAGCCAAACCATGAATGGTTTCTGGTGGATTTTAAAAATATCCCACATAGTCGGGAGGAATATTGGGTAATCGCCGAATGCCCAATTGGGTCTCCTGTAATGCTATACAACTAGGATTGTAATCATGAAGCAGGAGTATGAATTCTTCCCATTTGGAGAAGATCCCTTCTTGTAATTCCAATGAACAATTGGAAACATATTCATCATTTAAGGGTAAATATATTTTCTTTATACCTGGTAAAGGTGACTGGGGTTTTGAACCTTTTTTTATTTTTAGGTGTAATTAACACTTGGGGCATAGGTAGTTTGAAAGTTTGGGGGATAACCCTTTTATTAGAGGGCAAAGAACCATCTGTCAGTTGTGAATATGACAGGGTGGTTTTTGATGGCAAAGATGCCTCCAAAGATATTGGGTGTTCTATACTGGTAGGTAGTAATGTCGAGAGAGATGGTACAGAGTCATTCTGAGAGGTGGTTGGTGGGTCAGCTGGGATGGGTGAAGAAACCCCAGAAGGATGTTACTCTTCTTCCAAAAGGGCAACAGCCAAAGCTGGAGCAGAAAAATCTGTTCACATTCTTCTGGAGTTACTGATGCTGTGGATGTAATAGGCTGGCTAGTTGTGACTGATGGACTCAAGGCAGATTCAGTGGGAGGAGGGTGGATGTCCAAAGGTGAAACGAACACCACACGAACATCCTCGGAATCTGCCTCCATGTCTTCAGGACATGTCAATGGTTGGTTAGATGCTGATGGAGGGGAATCTGAGGAACGGCCAGTCCTCTTGCGCCTTGGTTTAGAAGAAGCAAGAACCTCCCTAATGATTGGAGAGTGAGGAGCAGCTTCATTCTGAGGCAGAGATTCTATTGGGGCTTCTTGATGGAGGTCTGAATGGTCTCTGCTGTATGTTACGGACTGGTCTGGTCACTCTAAGAGCGTCCGCAAAACTCACTCCTGGTTGTATGTATAATTCTTTAGCTCTCCTAGCATCCTTCATGCTAATTAGGAATTTATTCTGAAGAGCAACAACTTTTCTCATACAAGAAAAAGGTGCACTGATTAGAGGTGGCTAGATGGTCGCCACCACAGTTGGCACAACAAGGGGGACGAGGGCACGGTGTTCCATGGAAATCAGAGGAATAATTGACACATACCCTCAACTGTATGCATTGCTTACTGACATATCAAAACGTTGACAATGAAAGTACGAGGGGCGGTCAATAAGTTTTGCGAATCGGTAGGGCAAAACAGAGGAAGGGGAATGGCTGTTTGTGGGGGTGTTAGGACAAGTTATGACAAGCCGCACGCTCCTGCCTCGTCTATTTAAGAAGCAGTAGCTGATCGCAGATCGTCAGTCACAAATTTTTCAACAATGGAGAAGGTTGAGCACCTCGCAGTGACCAAATTTTTGACCAAGGAAGGCAAGAATGCAAAAAGAGATCCATGAACGCATGGTTGCAGTGTGCACCGACACCGCCCCTTCCTATGCAACCATTGCTCGCTGGAATAGGAAGTTCCGCCATGGTCGCGAGTCCCTTGAAGATGACCCCCGTCCAGGACACTCGTCAGACGTGACCAACGAGGACAATGTGGCCCGTGTGCAGAGGATGATCCTCGAAAATCGAAGGTTGAAGGTCGAAGAAATCGAGCGAAAACTTGGAATATCACATGGAAGTGTTATCAACTTCATCCACGACGATTTGGCCATGACCAAGGTCTTTGCACGTTGGGTCCCTAGAAACCTCACGCCCCATGATTGACTTCAACGTCGTCAAAGTTCACAAGGCCAGAGTTGAACAAGCTGCCCTGCGCGAGTGCGGACTACTTTTTATTCCGCCAGCTCAAAGCTGCACAGCGTGGATGCCGGTTTGGGGACGATGAAGATGTCCAGCTCGCTGTCCAGGAGTGGATTGAACAGCAGTCGGGAATTCAAAGCCTCAGGGACAAGTGGCGCAAGTGCATTGAAGTCGAAGGTAGTTATATTGAAAAATAATAAAACACTTTTTCTCATATCTCGTTTCCTAATATCCGAATTGCAAAACTTATTGAGCGCCCCTCGTACCTACGGGGATTCTTCACGTAGGGGTTCACGGGAATATACAGATAACCAGCCTTGATATTCTTAGGGGGTTCTAACCTATTGAAAGTTAATATGATAGTAGCGGAAGGAACTCTGGTGCCGTTAACATTACGAGTGACACAGTATGCACCAACTACCTTCTGAGAAGCCAGTTTAGCATCAAGACGGTCCATATCATATTCAATAAGCTCCGCCGACCTGATAACCCCCTTCCAGGTGTTAAAGGTAGAATGGAGTGAAGAGGAGATATTGAGGGAGGAAAGAGAATCTAGTGCTTTGATTTTTTGATGCTGATCAAATGAAGAGGACTCTATAATAAGGCAGCTATCATTCCTAGGCCACATTTGGGCAGGTTCACCACATTTGGAAATAGTTTTCATAGACGTTGAAAATGTCAGCCTTACTTAATGGTGTATCATTGTCTGATTTTAAAACTATAAATCTATCATAATCAAGATCATCGTAGACCTCGGAACCAAAAGGATCGAGTCTACGAAGATCACGGTCATTGGTGGCATAGGCATCAGAAACTTGGGGACACTGGAAAAAGTTTTTATTATTTTAACCCATAAATATTTGTATTAAAAGAACACGTACCACTGGGGAAGTGGAGTCATGTTACTGTAGCTGTCCCCACACTAGGCGCTTTACACCATCCTCAGGGTAGCCCTCTCCCACGCTACTGCTGTTATTTTAAAAACAGTGCAACGTCATGAATGGAGGTTTGACGACGGCTAGGCCACGCTGTGAACCGCTATCAGCCCCAGAACAAGTGCGGCCTTCAAGGCGATACCTCCGGCAAACATGATCGGCAACCCATACAGCAGTACTCAACACAAGGGTGTGAGGATCCTTAGTCCGACTCCTCCACAGAGGCCTGACGACAGAAGGATGGATGACAATGTCCATCAGTCTTCACTGACATAGCCCATTGTGTAATTGAAGTACGCAAGCCCCTCCACCACGACAGGATGATCCTCAGGGAGGATCAACAAGCAGGAAGCAATCTCCGGCGTCAGGGGAGGTCCTCTTCCCCCCGGCGTAGGATGTGCGAAGTACAAAGAAAACAACAACAGAAATGTAGTTAAATAAAGGAGAGGAGGCCGGCCTCCTCCAAAAGGTCATAAAGTCCACAAGTCAATGTGACGAACCCGTCCCGAGTACAAGATCGCCGGGACTGGAGCATTTAAGAAGAATGTGCCGAACAGTCTGGGGTACAACGCAGTCTTCCAAGTAGGGTGCAGGGGAGCCATCCATCAAATGGCGGTGCGTCCCGCGAGTGTGACCAATTCGGAGACGACAGAAAGCAACCTGAATCCGTCGCGGTATTGGGGGATAGGTCCATGGGAATGGTCAGGACGCAATGGCACGCAACTTTAAGTTCCCCCCGACCGTCTCCCATCTACTCTTCCAAGCAGCTCGGAGAGCTGCCCGTATTCCTGCCCATGTAATCGCTGTGAGGAAGAGCGAAACGCTGGTCTGGTCGCCCAGTCCGCAAGGACTGGGCGACCATGGCGCAGGTACAAGAGACCCTAAAGCTGGCCTCTGCTTTGGGAGCGGAGGCGTGGCGACAAATAGCCAAAGGTGGTACCCTCCCGGGTGGCGTCCTGGGCAGAACCAGGGGCGCCACCTGCCCGAAAGCTATACCTACCGCTAGGAAATTCCTAGCCCTAAAGCCAAAGGGCTTATGGTATGACTGGCACCTCTCGGCGGCATAGGCACAGTCGTAATTAGCTGGGGATGCAGTGAGAGCTGTTAGCAACTGAGGGGGGCGGCGGGCTCGCCCGTACAGGCGAATGATGCACTCTGTATGGCGCAGAGCGAGTGGCATCTCCCCAGCATCGACAAGTAAGCTCTCAATAGGGGGAGTGAGGAAGGACGGTGTGGTAGATCGAGTCCACTTACCGCAATAGACGCTCAGCTGCGGATGCATAAAACTCACATACGTAGTCGAGGTTCGAACGAACAAAGGATCGATAAAAAAGTAAGGCAGTAGCCCTATCAGCGCCCCAGAGGCTGAACGTCACGGAACGAAGAATATCCATGGCGTGGTTACAAGAGACCCTAAGGCTGCGAATTTGAGCCTCCCAGATGAGGTGTCGGTCAAATAGAAGACCAAGGAAACGGTCAGGGTGGAGCCGTGGATGGCGGCAGAAGTGCGCCAAAGAAAACAAAAGCCTGTGCGCTTTGGCATAGCGAGAGACGCAGTTCAATGCATGTTGGAGTCGACGCTCCAGAGTTGGCATCTGGGTCGTGCCAAAAGAGATCGAAAGGTCGTCCACGTAGAGCGTAGCTAGAACGTCTTCCGGCAGCACCGAGGTGATGCCGTTGATACTCACGGCAAAGAGTGTGACATTGAGAAAACTTCGCTGCGGGACACCCTGTTTCTGGTCCATTGGGCCGGAGAGGGCTCCCCCTACCCGTACGCGGAATTAACGATCTCGCAATAAATCGGATATAAAGATTGGGAGAGGTCCCCTCCCCCACATCGTGTGGAGAGTGTCCATGATACCGTATCGCCATGCGGTATCGAAAAACACCGTGGCGTACTGTTGTCTACGAAGGAAGGCTTCGCAGACGGCATTTTCCAGTTGGAGCAGAGCATCCGACATGGAGTGGAACTTGCGGAAGCCGCACTGTACAGAAGACAGGTGGCCTCTGCTGTCAAAAAAAAAAGGCCAATCTAACATTTACCAATTTCTCCATCAACTTGCACACGCAGGAAGTTAGAGATTGGTCGGAAACCCAGATCCTGTTGAACAAATCTAACAGAAGGGCCATGCCTCGCTCACGCAGGTGTCAAGCAAGGCGTACGGGACATCGTCCTGACCAGGGGCTGTGTCTGCGCACGAAGCAAGAGCGGAACGCAACTCACTCAGAGTAAACCTTTCGTTGAAAGATTCTCCGCCTCTGAAGGTAAATTCCAGTCGGCGGCCTTCCGTGACATCACGGCGCACAGTGAATTCTGGCTGAGTAGCATCCCGGTTAGAGAATGAGGAGAAAGCGGTCGCGAAGGATTCCGCCACGGACGCGGGGTCCGAGATTGCGGTCCCATTCTCCTGGATAACGGGATGGGCGTCCTGCGAGAACTTGACTCGCTTCCTCACCTCTGCTAGAGGACTCTTCCCCTTAAGTGAAGACACGTATGCCCGCCAAGAAGAGAGTCGGGCGTGCTTTGAAATACACTGGAAACTAGCCCTAGCTCGACGAAATTCACTGACAGTGAAATCGTTCAGGAGGCACTTATAGCGCATGTAGGCATAACGCTTCTGTTTGAGGGCTGTTTCACACTCTGCTGACCACCACTCGAGTGGTCGGCGTGCAAAAGGGCCAGACGTTCTAGGAATAGTAGTTAGACCCACGGCGATGAGGTTGCCGGAGAACTCAACGGCCTCATCTACCGACCTAAACTCCTCGACTGAGACAGAGAAACTAGTCATTTCCTGAAATGCCGACTACAGCGCGGGGGCCAGGCACCACCGGGGCGGACTCTCGGGCGGCAGCGGCCCACAAAATGATATTTGAATGGTAAAATCATCAATACCATGGAGGTCATCGACCACCCACTCATCCAAAATTAGGCTGTGCATCCGGAGAGCACAAAGATAGAACGAGACAGGAAAATGAAGCGGTTCTCGGGCAGTGATGCGTAAACTCATTCACATTTAGGACACTAAACTTCAGCTCGTCGATCAGGTCGGCAAGGATTTGACCCTCGGGATTAATCGAGTATTCTCCCCAGAGGGGTGTCTACCGTTCAGATCTCCGAGCAAGAGAAAGGGCCTCGGCAACCGTGCCACGACGTGGCGTAAGTCCCCCGCGTCGAAGTCGGCTGACGGTGGAATGTACGCGAAAATAACAGTATATCTCCTATCCAGGTGCAGCTGCACAGCTACTGTCTGAAAGGAGGTATCGAAAGTGAAGAGAAGAACGGAGACATCATGCCGGGTGTAAATCGCACATCCTCCCACCCGGCCCCCATCCCGTGGTGGTGGGGTCGCAAAACCCTTATACCCCAGGAGGGTGGGCAGGTGGCGCGCGCCCAGCATAGTCTCCTGCAAAAAGATAGTTAACGGGGAACGGGACGGGACGAGACAAGCCTCTGCAACTCCTCCCAGTTGGCCGGAATCGAAGCAATTCCATTGAAGGAATATGCCCTCTAGGCCTAGCTAGTTAGAGATGCGGTGGCCCTCATCGAAGAGAAGACCCCCACAGGAATGGCGGTACGCTTCCCGGAAACAGAACTCCGGACGCTGTTGGCCGGAAAATGCGCTGTCGCCTTCGAGGACTTATTGAGGGAGGTTGGGCTCGCCATGCCCTTTTTCCTCCATCCGCCTCAAAACCTTAGGCGAGCAGGGCGACTTCGGAGGCAATGGTCGCTCTTTTGGAGGATCCACTATCTCCGAGCCACCCAGACTACTACTGGGTGTGGGCAAAGAAGCCGAAGCTCCTTTACTGCTGTCCTACTTTCGGGGGCAACTTTACGAACCCTTAAAAATGGCCTCACGACCATCTTCAGGGTTGTTGCCTCCTGTGAGTCTAGCGTTTCGCCTTACACGAAACGGTCACGCTGGGGGAAACGAAGGAAGCCCTGGTTTTAGCCGGGGCTGGGTGTGAACCCTTTGTGGCACACGCTTTACCGGGGTGGGTAGAACCCGTAGAATGGTTCCGAATTGGGTGCAGAGAAATAAGCGTGCTCGTAGGCCTCGAATGGCCAGGAGCAGAGGGTGTCTTTTTAACCATTAAGGCATAGGACGTCCCGGGCAGCGCCGGGCGCGCCAGGACCAAGTCCTTAGCCTCACGACATGAGATGATCCTGAGCCTGAATGGCCAGGATCTCCTTCTCAAGGAGATATGCACCACATTGCTTCCAAGAAGCAGGGTGCGGCTCTCCGCAATTGACACACTTGGCCACACACGATTTGGACTTAGCGTGTGCGACCTTGGAGCAACTTACACAGAATTCGGATAACCCCGACTTTGCACGGCGACAGGAGCGATTAGTATGGCCGAAGCGGTGACAGTAATAGCACCTCTGCGGCAGTGGCACGAATGCCTTCACGCGGTAGCGATACCAACCGTCACGCAACGATGCACGGAGCTTGTCACAGTCAAACTTGACGAAGAATCTAGTCGTGGGTCTCGAGGCCCCTCTCTGTTTTCTGTTTTCTCATCATCCGTTATCTATGGAGTAGGCTACGAGTTCCTTTTCATAAACTACTCCTTTCACGAAGTTCATGGTAGAGTGCGGCGTCACAATCACAGGCGTGCCATCAAGTATCCGAATGGCACTAATCATAGCCGCCTCGGAGAGAATGAACGCATTCGCCAAAAGGGCTCCCGTCCGAGAAATGGGTCACCTTCGGCTCTCTACCAATCACAATGTGGTGGAGCGAATGTGAGAATGTTTGTAGGACCATTCTCCCACCCCTTTTCCAATACCCTCTCCCTCCCTCTCTGCAAGCGTGTGTGTGTGAATAACTGGAATTTATTTTTTTGTTTTTTCTCTATTTTTTATTGCTTTGTTTTCTCTTTTCACATAGTTTCTTTGTTAAAATTATTTTTACAAAAGAAAAGTTAAAGTTAATAATAGGTTGAAAGCCTAATATTTATGTACAATTTTTTAATTTTGAGCATTGGTTGCCCAGAAGATTTACAGAGTTTGAATATAGAGTAGAGACCATGTGGACGCAACGGTGGGACGACGAACTTCTAGCGGAAGTTGGAAAGAGGCCGAGAGTACTTCTACCCCCACTCTGATAGGATGGTTTACACGACCTCTCATTTGCAAACCACGACCGCACCTGGTTTCCCCACCCCTCATCTTGAACTGAGAACTATACGGCCTTGGCTAGCCTTGCCCTAACCCTTTTCGTACAGTGTTGATTGGAGTATCTCATACCGTTCAGTTTTTTTTTTCATTTTATTTTGCGCGCACATCGTTTGACCCAGTACCGATCGGTGTTATTGTGCAAATTTTTTCTCTTCGCCCATCGTAGGTTTTTTTGTATCCTGTTTTTTTTGATTGGGGAATTTTGTTTTGTGCACACATTTTTTTTTTAATTGAATTCTTATATGAAAACTTAATTATCTCTTGTAAATATTATTGTAATTTATTTGTGAATACAGGACTGTACATACAATCAGTTTCATTTTTCCCTCGATTCTTCATGTCCGAATTAGTGTAGGAAGCAGGTTAGATCGATTGGGGTTAGAGCTACAACACTAGCTAAAGCTCTCCTCTCATGGATCATGTTGCCCTTAGCCAACATGCTGCCATCAGTAGAGCGAATAACGAGGAAATGCTTGAAGCCAGCGGGCTCAAAAAGGCCAGGTAGCCTCTGAATGAGGATCTCGATGTAATCGAGGCTCCGCTCTGCTCAGTTCTGGTCTTCGTCTGGGACTCCCCAATCCCCAAACGGGGGAGCAACGGGGCTGGACGTACCGATCTTGGCATGGTCGCTTTCCGAAATATCGAGCAGCCCCGTAAGTCCCCGCGGCCCCTGCAGGTGGAGAAGAGTCCCCGAGTCTTCTTCCTCTTTTTCCTGTTCTTATTCTTTTTAGGAGAGGAGGGCAGGGAATGAAACCGCTTCTCCCCTCCATCAGCAGGAGCCCTTAGGCCAGATGGACCAGCCTCAGCAAGATTCTTCTTTCAGGGGAGGTTGGGCTCGCCATGCGAGTCTTTTCCTCCCTCCGCCTCGAAACCATAGGTGGGCAGGGGTCCCTCCTTTGGATAATCCACTGTCTCTGAGCAACCCAACCTAGCCTTTGGTGTGGGCATAGAAGCCGAAGCTCCTTTGGTGCTGTACTTTCGGAACCAGGAAAGACACCCTGATGACTACCTTTAGGGGTGTTGCCTCCTGAGTCTAGTGACTCGGTTTAGGCACACGGCAGTTTTCCTTACGGAAAACGGTCACACTAGGGAAGAGGGCAGCCCTGGTTTTAGCCAAGGGTGGGTTTGCAACCTTTGGCCCATCAGCTCTACCAGGGAATGCCCTGGTGAGTATAATACACAGATGCGTTTCCAATGGGCGCGGAAACGACCTTGCTTGTAGGCCTTGAGGTGCCAGGCACAGAAGGTTCTTTTTTAAAAACACGTCCCAGGCAGCAATGGCACACCAGGACAAAGTCCTTAGCCACACAAAATGGGAGACGATCCATCGCTTGAGTGGCCAGGATTTCCTTTGTAGTAGATACTCTCTACATTGCTTTGAAGAAGTGGGGTGCAGCTCTCTGGAATTGACACACTTGGCTTTACACAATAGGGACATCGTGTGTGGCCTTATAAAAACTTACGCAGACTTTGGGTAAAACCGACTTTGCACAGCTACATGAGGGATTTGTATGGCTGAAGAAGTGGCAGTACTAGAACCTTCGCAGGATTGGCATCAATGCCTTCATGCAGTAATGAAACCAAATGCTGCGCACTGAATCAGGGAGCCTGTGACAGGTGAACATGATGAGTATAGGGGTGGGTCTCAGGCCCCTCCCTGTTTTCTTATCAGACATTGAACCTTGACCACTCTATGGTCAGCAGCTCTAAGGTGATATCATCTATGGAGTAGTCCTTGAGTTCCCTCATGTAAACCACTCCTTTTATGGAGTTAATGATAGTGTGGCGTCACACTCACTGGCCAGTTATTCTGGGGTGGAGCTGCCCGAGAGCGGTTCCAAAGATCGCAAAGTAGTATTGATTATTATGTTATTAATAGTATTATTAATTATTATCACTATTATGGCAATCCCCTCAACTTTTTCTACACCACTTTGTATTAGGAGGACTCTTCCCACCTGAACAAAGTTCAGTCCAATAGCCATGGTGCCTTGGTTGACTGCATACCATACTAGGATGGAAGAGCACCAGGCTATGATAATAAAAGGTGATCACCCACCCTACTCATTAGTGAACTTACCTATCTCGACTCCTCATTTTTACATACCCTCTTACCCCTTTCCAAACCTGCTCTTCTATCTAGTGATTCTGGCAAGTGTTAAATAATAAAAAAAGATTCTAGAACCTGCTGCCAAACATCAGTTGGCAGATAGAGTTCCAATTTAAGTCAACTATGCAGCAGCTGTCACTTGCCACAGTGACCCATGAAAGAGCTGAAAAAAAGGTGCTAGACAGGGGTAAAGCTGTATCTTACCAGGCACTTGAGGCAGTGTTGCCATGGATTGGGATGCAGAGGTGGAATTCATAACAACTGCAGGTCTGGATATCTGTGGGTAGCAATGTGTTATAAGGTAAATCCCAAAACATAAGACCATGTAGTAAATATGCTGAGAAAACTCACCGTAACTTTATTAGTTTGTTGCTGTTGCTGAGCAGGAGAACCTGTGTGGGACTGGCTAGGTGAGGGAGTGGGACGATTGTGTGAAACTGTATTTGGCGATGGTCCTGTACAAATGTTATTTGAGATACCAAGCTGCACAGGTGGAGGTGCATTTGTGGTCTGAGTCATCAAGGATGGACTCACGGCTCTTTCCTGCAGACTTACCATAAAAAAATGGGTATCATTGAAAAAATTATGAAAGGTATGCATTAGGGCAATTCTGTCACATAAACCATTGCCACTTACGTGAAACCATTAAGTAGTACTAAGTGCTGTGGTTTGCTTGCATAGTTTTTCATCGTAATATTTTGGTGATCACCACCAGTGTTCTCGAAGAGTCTATAAAGTTCAACCAATTTGTGGGCACTGATAATAGATGTTTTGACACCAATCTGTGAAAGGAGAATAGACAACCTATATTCATTCCTATACAAAATGGCTCCACTCTTCAGAGAAAGCAGGGGTGAGGCTCAATTCAGGAATATACAAGGTGTGGCAATAATACTTCACCAACTTGGGAGGGACACTGCTCAGCTTGTGGGGGAGGTACAGCAATGGATGTGGTCACGTTTGGTCATTGGGATCATGCAGTTTCAGTTACCAACATAGTGTGGAGAGGAGAGCTTGTGCTTTTGTTGTCAAAGGATATGTCAAGAAAGGTGAATCTGTAATAATGACGCAGTATGCCTTCTGGACATTCTTTGTGCTTGGGCATCATGATCCGGTTCCAGATGGAAAAAAAATTTGACGAAGACAGCTTTAAAAGAAAAAAAGTCCTGGCCAACCTAGGACCACAACATGGCTGACAAATGTGGCAGTTGTGACAACTTCAATGCAGCACTCTCCTAGGGGTTCTGCACAGAAACACAAGGCAGTCCTACAGATGTCTGATTGAAGTGTGCATAGAATTTTAGACAGGGCACTCCACATGCATTTCTACAAAATAAATGTCACCCAAGAGTTGAATGTAGATTATGAAACCAGTACAGCATTTTGTAGGAACATTCTAAAAAGTGTTCCCCCAACAGATAATCTGATCTGGTGATAAAACTCATTTCCATTTATCAGGGATGGATAACAAACAGAACTTTTTGCACTGGTCTAACACTAACCCTTTTGAACTCGACATGTGACAAGTCCACAACCATAAATTTAATTTCTGTGAGTGGTATCCTTATTTTTTAAGAGGATGGTGTTACAGTGATGGTAATGCCAGTGTGAACTTATTGAGAATTTTCTCCATCCAAAAGTCAAAGAGTTAGTCAACAATCCTGATCCAGAAGATGTATGGTTCCAGCAAGATGGTGCCACATTGCATATTTCTCAACATTCACTCAGAATTCTTTTTGAGTCATCTTGTCTCTTTATGGGGTGGCCCTCAGATTCGCCAGACTTGTCCCCTTGAGATTTTTTAAAAAAAATTTTAAGAGCCTATCTGGACTTGGACACAAGGCGCCGCACTTACGACAGCCTAGCACTAGGTTACTTTAAAATAAGAATATGCAGAAAACAACAACAATAAAAAAGGGAAAATGGCAACAAGTAGGAAGCAAGCTCCGGCGTCGGGGGAAAGGACCGCCTCCCCACGGCCCAGGAACATGTGACCTACAAAGCAGAAAAAAAAACTAGTTAAATAAGGGGGAGAAGGCCGGCCTCCCCCTAAAAGTCTATAAGTCTACCAATCAATGTGCACAAACTCTGCCCTAGTACAAGGGACAGGCGGTAGCAACCCTGTCCATCACGGTACCAGGACAGGTAACGTGCGGGAAGATCGCCCAGACTGGGACATTCAACAAGAGTGTGCCGAACAGTCTGGGGGACAATGCAGTCTTCACAGTAGGGCGCTCCATCAAATGGCGGTGCGTCCCACGAGTGTGTCCAATTCGAGGACGACAGAAAGCAACCTGAAACCTTCACTGCATTGGGGGATAAGTCCATGGGAACAGTCACGCGCAAAGGAACATAACTTTAAGTTACCTTCGCCCGTCTCCCATCTTCTTTGCCAAGCAGCCAGTATTCATGCCATGAATTTGGTGTGAGGAAGAGCGAAATGCTGGTCCGGTCGACGAGTCCTCTCGGACTCTTTGGCACACTCATTCAATGCAATTCCTACATGTCCAGGAACCCAGCAGAAGATAATCTCGACATCCGCCCGGCCTACCAAAACCGTGGCATCACGGGTATTGCAAACCAGGGATGTGGAGATTCCAATGCCCCGAGAGAACTCAAGGCGGTTTGTGAGTTGCTATAGATCACAATCCGGTCTCCGAACCGGGCACATCGCGTAATCTCCCAGTACCAAGTGATGTATTACCACCAGGTCGGGCGTGAAGACAGACGCAGCGCATGGCAGAGCCCCGCTGACTTCAAACAGGGGGGATACGGAGTGAAAGCCAACCCCCTCTTGGGACTTGGAGCAATCCGTATACACTGGCACGGTTCCAGCGTGACACGAGGTGTGCTCCAAAAAGGTCGAACGCAATACTCCCGGTGCTGTACAAGCTTTGGCATCAGAGGTGTGGAGACAAATAGCCAAAGGAGGTATCTTCCAGGGTGGTATCCTGGGCAGAACCAAGGATGCCACCGGCGCGAGAGCTATACTTAGCTCTCGAAAGAGTTTCATAGCCCTAAACCCAGAGGGCTTAGGGTATGACTGGCGTCTCTCGGTGGCATATGCACTGTCGAAATCAGCTGCAAATGCAGTGAGAGCTGTTGGCGACTGAGGAAGGCACCAGGCTCGCGCGTACAGCCAAATAATGTACTGTGCACGGCGTAGAGCGAGTGGCATCTCCCCAGCATCGACAAGTAGGCTCTCAATGGGGAAAGTGCAGAAGGCACCGGTCGCTAGGCGAAGGCCAGTGTGGTGGATCGAGTCCACCTTCCAAAATACACGCTCAGCTGCAGATGCATAACCTCGAATCCGTAGTCGAGCTTCCAACGAACAAAGGATCCATAAAAAAGTAAGACAGTAGCCCTATCAGCGACCCAAACGCAGAACGTCACGGAACGGAGAATATCCATGGTGCGGGTACAAGACACCTTAAGGTTGCGAATATGAGCCTGCCAGGTGAGGCGTGGGTCAAATACAAGACCAAAGTAACGGTGCGATTCAACTACTTCCAAGCGTACCCCATTCAGAAACAAGTCTGGGTCAAGATGGAGCCGTGGATGGCGGCAGAAGTGCACCACCTTAGTCTTGGCCAAGCAAAGCGAAGCGTGTGCGCTTCGGCATAGCGATAGACGCGGTTCAATGCCTGTTAGAGTTGACGTTCCAAAGTTGGCATCTGGGCCGCACCAAAAGAGATCGAAAGGTCATCCACGTAGAGCGTAGCGAGAACATCTTCCGGCAGCACCGAGGTGATTCCATTGATGCTCAGGGTAAAGATTGTGACCCTGAGGACACTTCCAAGCAGGACACCCTCTTCCTGCTCCATTGGGGCCGGAGAGGGCTCCCCCCACCTGTACACGGCATCGACGATCTCACAAAAAATCAGATATAAACATTGGGATGTGTCCCCTCACTCCCATCGTGTGGATGTCTCCATGATACCGTATCGAAATGCGGTATCAAAGTCCTTCTTCAGATCGAAAAACATTGTGGTGTAGTGCTGTCTACTAAGGAAGGCCTCGCAGACGGCATTTTCCAGTCGGAGCAGAGCCGCACTGTGCAGAAAAAAGGCTAATCTAACATTTACCAATTTCTCCATCAACTTGTAAATGCAATAGGTTAGAGAGATTGGGCAGAAACAGGCCGGACTAGAGTGAACTCTCCTCGGTTTGCAAAAGGCGAGCACAGTAGCTATTCGCAAGGAATCCGGGAGGAAACCCTCCACCCAGATGCTGTTGAACAAATCTAAGAGAAAGGTCATCTTTGCATGGTATATGCAATACAATGCCATGATTGCCATAAAGTTTATATAGGTGAAATGGGAAGAAATCTAGACAAGAGATTGTATGAACACAAAAGAGATATTAGAGTGGGCAGCGAAAGCAGTGGAATATTCTGCCATGTTAGAGACTTGAATCATTCAATCAATTTAAATGGAAGTAAAATGGTATTTAAATCGGCTAACTATGTTAAGAGAAGAATCGTAGAGTCAAGCTTGATATCGTCAGTTCCAAATTTAAATCTATCTGAGGGTCAATATTCTTTTAATCCTGTAATAAGAAAGCAAATAAACAAAATAATAAAATGTCAGCCCTTCTATATGTTTAGGCCTATCCCCCCTCCCCAGATTAGCCACAAGTAGGGGATTGGGGGAAAAAAGAGGGGATCTTTCATGACCTGACCCTGTGTTATTATGTTTGTATGCACTTTACTTATATTTCCTATCCAGTGTCAGTTGAAAAAGGCTGTGAGATACACCAAAACTGTTCTGAATTAAATTGTCTTCGGAGAATGTGGTTTAATTCCTCATCTTTTCTTGCGATATTGCATTAATTTTCATCATCTATCTATCTATCTATCTATCTATCTATCTATCTATCTATCTATCTATATATATATATATATATATATATATATATATATATATATATATATATATATATATATATATATATATATAAATATCTATCTATATATATATATATATAAATATCTATCTATATATATATATATAAATATCTATATATATATATATATATATATATATAAATATCTATATATATATATATATATATATATATATATATATAAATATCTATATATATATATATATATATATATATATATATATATATATATATATATATATATATATATATATATATATATATATATATAAATATCTATATAAATATATATAAATATCTATATATATATATATATATATATATATATATATATATATATATATATATATATATATATATATATATATCTATTTATCTATCTATATATCTATATATATATATATATATATATGCAGTTAAAAGGCTATTTTTGGCAAACCAGTCTTCCTCAAAGCCTTCGGAAGGAGCTCTTCTTACATACACCAAAAGGTAGCACTTAAAATAGAGAATGCCTATTTTAATTGCTATCTTTTCGTGTATGTGCGAAGAGCTCCTTGCGAAGGCTTTGAGGAAGACTGGTTTGCCAAAAATAGCCTTTTAACCGCATAATTAATTGCGTTACTGCAATAATTTTTCTTAATATATATATATATATATATATACAGGGTGTCCACAAAGTCTGGGTACATAGGGGATAAATACACAAATCAAAATAAATCAAAATAAATAAAAAAAACAAATAAAATATTAAAATTCCTATATACCCAGACTTTGAGGAGACCCTGTATAAATATATATATATATATATATATATATATATATATATATATATATATATCAATCTATCTATCTATATATCTATATCTATCTATCTATCTATCTATCTATCTATCTATCTATATATATATATATATATATATATATATATATATATATCCATTAAACAACATTGAAAGAGAAAACGGAATAATTTTTCCTTGCAGTAATATTTTTATTGCCTTTTTTTGAAAAATCTGTGCAGGGAAGCGATTCAAACCAGGCACACTGAGGAAGCGAGCACCGCTTTGATCACAGTTAAAAGTATGCCGTTAGTACACTACACTACGCAGAGAACCAAAAATTCTCTGAATAGAATAGCTTTTAAGGAACACTTTCGCAAGCTCGAATGGAGATTATGAAAGAAATAGAAAATTAATTGGGAATTCAAAGAATAAATGAGGAATAGTTAAACGCATGGCAGATATACAAATGTATATCTCTCTCAAAGTAGCATGAGAGAATGATAAAAATGAATCCATTAAACGACATTGAAAGAGAAAACGGAATACTAAATGAGGAGTTATGTGTTATAGCATCTTATATTTTATATTTATATTTTATATATATATACACACACACACACGCCTGGCAATGACGCGCAACCCTTCTGCTCTCTTAAGATATATATATATATATATAAATAAATATATGTATATATATAAACATCTCCCATTCACACACACATTCTTATAGAGGTAGGGAGAGGGTATTGGAAAAGGGGTGGGAGAATGGCCCTTCAAAGACTTACATTCGCTCCACCACAACCCTCCTTCCTTAGGCCATTTGACCAGTCACTCACAATACTCTCTCAATCCTTACTCACGGTACCTTTTATACTCAATCGCGCCCTTCTGCACCCATTCACACTCGTCTACTCGTCTCTGGCTATGCATAGCAATCTGTCGGAGTTGTTCCTCAGGCGTCCTGTCATTCTCCTCGTCACTATCAATCATGTCATCCACCATACTCTTAACCTTCATTACTAGCTCTCCCATCTCTCGACAGCACTCTTTCATACTCTTCCATTCAGAACCTTCACTCTTCATACGCCCATTCATCAGCGCCTCACTCACAGCTCTCATCCAACTCAAGGTACACACTTGCATAACAGACAAATCACTCGCATGCCCTCAACTCTCAGCGGCTACACCAGAAACCCCTTCAACTGGTTCCCACCAGAAGCCAGAAAAGCTAGTCACCTCCCCATTCTCCACATCGATCTCACCTCTACCCTTACCATTCGCAAAACCAGAAAAATCAGCCACACTAGGTTCATCCGGCCCAAACACACTATCATTTAGTTCCCAAAATCAGAAAACCAGCCATAGGCAGCACACTCACTCATCCATTTACACCAGCCAAATCACTCACCTGCTTATACAAACACTCAATCTCTCCCCTCAAGCTCCCCAATACCAGAAAGACTTTGCTCAGACTAAATTTCATTCTACTTGCATGCTTCCTTTCACTCTTCTTTGCACGCTTTATACTCCTTGAGACCAAGACAAGCTCTTTCCCAGACAGATCCATACTATCACACTCCATCTCATCATCATGCACATTATCTCTCTCTGGAGAGTTCATACACCGGATGGCTCACCAGGCAGTCAGGAGGTTCTCTCCACCTCCTCAACTGACTCTAATGAGCCTGCACTCTCTCAGTTACACCTTCATTCAAACTCTCCAAAACATACGTCACAACATTCTCCCAGACTCTCAAAGTCTATACGGTCCTTCAAACTTCTCACTCATCTTCAACACATTCCATCTACCTTTTACTTCTTTTACCTTCAATACTTTTGCACCTATTTAAAAAAAAATATAGCCTTATCAATCACACCACAGAAGAACCTTTCACCAACTTTCACTCTCACTTCCATCATATCACACGACTCGGTACAACCAACACTTCCTGAAACAGCGGGACCCTTGGCATACACATCGCTCTTAATTCTTTGAAATGTTCAGCACCCTCGCCATACCAATACTTTCAGGCTTCCTACATACTTCACTCATTACCTCCTTCCTTAAGTCATCCACACTATCTGGCACTCTCACATCTACTCTATCACTCTCCAAATCGTGCAAACCATTCCATAAGTTCTCAAACAAGGAATCACCACCACCCTTACTCTCCCTTCCATTCATAATCCTTTTCAGCAAATACTCAGGATGACTCACTCCACACAGGTTTTCAATATTCGTACCAGGATACCTTGACATCAAATCAGCCACTCCATTCCGTTCACCAAATCTGACAAAGTCCTCATCATCCTACTATCAGCCTATTTCATACGATGTAAAACACAAGAGGTTGGTGATCTGTTTTAATCATGAACCTCATACCATACAAAACGCTGCATCCCTTTCAGACAATACCTTATCACAGCCAACTCCTGCTCCACAGTCTAATACTTTCGCTCTGCCACATTCATAGCCTTGGATACATACCCAATTATTCGTTGGACATTCTCTCCATTCAAACGCTGCTCTTGCATCAGAAACTTCCCATACAGTATCCACTCACATCCATATACAATTCAAGCATCTTCAGCCGCTGCCTTTTTCAGTTTCTCATATGCTTCATTCATCTTATCATTCTACCTACCTACCTAACAATCGTACTACCTTTCTTGCTCATCCACTCAGTCAGAGGCTTACTCACACCCGAACAATCACGTATAAACTTTTGCTGAAACTCAATCAAACCCAGAAACAACTTCAGCTGCTTCGCAGTCACTAGTTTCAGAAACATTCACACCTTCTCAACATACTTCGGTGACTTTCGTAACCCATTTTTACTCACCATATGCCATATACCCTCTTAGAATTCAGTTTCCCACTTCAGACTTTCCATTCACACCTTGCACTCTCAGTCTAATCCAACACTTTTCACTTGAATATCCTTCATCGCACAATAGCTACATACATTCCTCTGGTCATGACACATCCTCGCATAATGACCAGCTTTTCCGCAATTACCACAAGCATACTTCATACTTCCCCCAGCAGTCGCTCCACCATTCAACTTTGGACAGCGTCTCTTCAAATAGCCTCTTTCTTTACATTCGAAACACTCTTTCATACTTTCCTGGCAATCCTTTATCATGTGCCCCTTCTTACAACCAAAACATCCACCTACATTCCGCCAACATATGCCCCTTCCTTCCACGATCTTTTTCACACCATTTGACCTCTCATTCACTGTGACATAGCTCGGTTGCTCCCTCATATACCCATTCACAAGCTTACTACCCATCTGTCTCCTTCCATTCGCCCATCCAGCCTGTCAGCCCAGGAAGCTCGACATCACCCCAGCTGGCGCAGCCCTCAGGGCATCCAGATAACTGACAAACTGCTACAGTGGAAAAAAAGCTCCTGGGCTTCTTACCCCCAACATTCACACTGTACCATCCATCCTCGTCTAAGTCACTTTCCTCATCAAATTGTCTGTCTTCCAACAGTTCTAACACATCCTCCCACACCAACCGTTCACCTGTTAGCCTCATTCTCTCCTTTCTTTTCCCATTCAGCCATTCACTTATCTTTCGCGGGACCGTATCAAGGAACTTTCTCATCAATTGCTTACACTCATTCACACCATCATCACCATATCCCTTTCTTGGCATAGTCTCAAGCCTATGCGCATACATGTTCACACTTTCACTCTTCACACTCTTTCATTTGTTTCACCTGCCCAATCAGTCTCTCCTTCACCACCTCATACCTTGGTTCACCCATACTCATGATTATGCAGAAAAACTCTAGCACATTTCCTTCCAAGTGCCCTCCTAATACATTCACCCAATATTCCTTATTCTCTAGGTACTTGAGCTTACAATACTGCTCAAATTCCCCTAAGAATTCATCCACACTCTTCCCACCATGCAACCTAAACTTATCAACCTTTGGCACTTCTCTTATCAAAATACCTTTCCCCACATTCACTTCACTAAAAAATTGAGCTGCTCTCACTCTCACTCATACCAATCATACCATCACTCTCTCCTTCATCTGAGTACAAGTCCCCACTCTTCCATTCTCCATCCTTCCTATTACTAACAATCATCCTATCCTTTCTAGACTCACACAAACACCCATTGATCCCATTAGTCTTATCCCCTTTAGGTGGAGCCGGGGTCAGGGTTGAGGGTCTTGACCCCATCATGCCATAGAGGTCCTTGGTTCATTGGTTGACTTGCTTCTATCTCTCATCCATTTCTTTCCTGATACTGTCCTGTCTTCTCATCCATACTCATCATATCACTCTTTAATCCCTCAATCATGCTCCTCAACATCGTACATTCCACATCTTTCTGTCTCAGCTCCAGCCTCAGTCATCTCACAATCTCATCATGGAGGCCCTGTTCAACAGAAGCCATCTGCCCAGGTTAATAAAGAATGACAGAAGGAAAAAAACAATCACTATGGACAGACTGCAATCCAATCCTAACAATGCTCCCAGTTTCAAGATCTCACGTCCCTTTTCGGGCACCAAATGTAGCAGGCCGAAAATCTATACTCTAACCCCAATCAATCCAACCCACTTTCTACACTAATTCGGATATGAGAAATCGAGGGAGAAATGAAACATTGTATATACAGTCCTTTATTTACAAAAAATATGGAGTTTTACCATTAGGAGCTTGCCGACATATTCCATTAATTCTGAGGTAAATTGGCAGCCTTGATCCGATAATACCTCCTTAGGTAATCTAACTTGGGAAAAGATAGAAATGAGCGTCTCGGCGCAGATAATACATATCTATTTTCTTGAAGGGTACTGCTTGAGGGAAATGAGTGGCCAAATCAATGAAAGTAAGTATGAAGCTGTATCCTTCACTGGACAGGGAAGTGAATGGGGCCAATCAGGTCAATTGCCACACAGGCAAAGGATTCAGTTATGATGGGTCCCCTCTGCAGTGGAGTGGGTCTGATGTGCCCTTTGAGAGATATGAAATGAACGGCAATAATTAAGTATGCTCATCTGCCTCACCGGGCCAATAGAAATATTTAAAAATTCTCTGAGCCATTTTAGTATAGCTAAAATGGCCAGAGAAAAGGCTATCATGGGCCGTCTTTAATATGAGGGCTACCTGTGAACAGGGGATGCATAATGCATAGGCCTCTGAACTATTGCTTTCCAAGCAGGCACAATACAGGAGGTCATACTTCACAATGTAGGAAATAACTTTATTACTGCAGGTAGACTCCTGAAACTTATTATGAGCTTTGGTCCAGAGGGGGCAAAGGGTGGAGACCCAGCAGCCATTTACTGATCCAGTCTCAAACTTCAAGCTTCCTGGGGAGCTCTTCTCAAACAAAAAGTTGACCTGATGGCCAGCAGCAGGAGAAGTAGATGGAGAGGGAGGCGGTTCAACTTGCGACGGTGGTCGGGCGGGGTAAGCACAAATTTGGTGCACTTGATTGAGAGAATTAGGAGGGAATTAGGAGTTCTGAGGGCAGTTGGTTATCAAATGTCCTTCAACACTGCAGGAGAAACACATGATGGGCCTCCTGGAGAAGTATGACAAAGGGGTGTGGTGGAGCGAATGTGAGTGTGTGTGAAGGGCCATTCTCCCACCCCTTTCCCAATACCCTCTCCCTCCCTCTGTAAGAATGTGTGTATGGATGGGAATGTTTTTCTTTTGTTTTTTCTTTTTATATATGTATTTTATTTCATGTTGTATTATATTATAAAATGTTTTTCTCTCTTTCTAGGAAATATATTCTGAAAAGATTGAATCAAGTTTTGACATAGCCACTCTATGATAGATAAAGATTTGCAAAATTTAATCTTTCCTTTTTGTAAAGAGCCGCAATAAGTTACTGTGAGTTCCGGCTGGACTGTAGGTTTTTCTTTTATAGCCTCAAGACGTTGTAGCGGGCCGAAAGCAACACACAACCCGCGTTCCAACCTTATCCTAGGATTTATGAACCTTGAGAACCCTGAGGAAGAATTGATACGATTTGATATACAGTCCTTTACTTTACAAAAAAAAAATACACTTACAATTACAGTTTAAAAATACAAGCAAAATAAATAAACACCAGTGCGCATTCAAGATAAATATTCCATACAAATTGCAATTTTCCCAACTGAAAACAAAAATAAAATATGACAGGCGCAGAGAACAAATTTCAACAACCCAAACAAGGTCCACACAACAAATCAATCAAAACAACACCCGAACAAGAAGGGGCACGGACTATCACTTGAAGGCTGGGGTGATGGTGGTAGTAGTATTTGTCCAATAAGAAGGGGCACAGGCTCATCAGCCAATGCAGGTAACGCCCTCCGTTTCAGGGCTGGGCTGTGCGGAGCATTCACCTCGAGGATTTCTCTTACAGTCCACTGAAGCTTCACTCTTTGAAGACACCGGACGCAATACTAAAAAGAGCCAGAGAAATTTTGGTATAGCAAATCTAAAGAAAAATCTGTGATGAACTTTGCTATCCCTCATTGTTAAAATTAATGTTGAGCCTATTAGTATTTTAAAAAAAAACAATCTTACCTAGGGTAATATCCCAATGTGCTGGACAAATAAATTTAACTTAACTCTTATATTTATGTTTAGAAAATTATATCTCTGAAAAGAGAGTACAATCAGTTATTATTTGTATTCATAATAAAAAATTGGAAAGCAAATTATACCCACACACTCACACAGGGGTAGGGAAAGATATATGTAAAGATGGGGTGGGAGAATGGCCCTACAGACACACACACACACCACTCCCCCACACCCTATTTCCGAATGGAAATTGCGATAAGAGACCCAACTTCAACTCTTTCCTTATATGTCTTTAACACGCGCTAAAATGCTCCTTATATAAAAACCCCTCCTTCCTTAAGCCATTCGACCACAGTCACACGCAATACCTTTTCAATCACTCTTCACAGTACCACTTGTGCTCAATCGCACCCTTCTGCACCCATTCACACTCTTCTACTAGTCCCTGGCTACGCGTAGCAATCGGTCGGGGTTGTTCGTCAGTTGTCTTGTCAGTCTCAGTCTCCTCGTCACTATCAATCATGTCATCCACCATACTCTTCGCTCTCATTACTAACTCGCTCATCTCTCGACAGAAATCTTTCATACTTTTTCATTCAGAACCTTCACTCTTCATACCTCCATTCATCATCTCCTCACTCTTCATACCTTCATTCATCATCATCTCACTCACAGCCCTCATCAAACTCAAAGCACACTCTTGGGAAACAGACAGGTCACTCACATCCCCTGTATTCTCAACAGGCATACCAGAAACCCCTTCGACTGGTTCCCACCAGAAACCTGAAAAATCAGCCACTTCATCATTCACTACATCAAACTCACCCTCACTATTACCATTCGTAAAACCTGAAAAATCAGCCACACTAGGTTCATTCTGCCCAAACACACTATCATTCATACTGTTCCTAAAACCAGAAAAATCAGGCACAGGCAGCTCACTCACTCATCTGCTTATACCAGCCAAATCACTCACCTGTTTACGCAAAAACTCAAACTCCCTTTTAAGATCCCCCATACCAGAAACACACTGCTCAGACTTACTTGCATTCTTCCTTACACTCTTCTCTGTATGCTTTCTACTCGAGACTAGGACTAGCTCTTTCCCAGACAGATCCATACTATCACATTCAATCTCATCATCATGCACTTTACCTTTCTCTCTGCACAGTTCATACACTGGATGGCTCACCAGGTAGTCAGGAGGTTCTCTCCATCTCCTTAACTGATTCTGATGAGCCTGCAATCTCTCAGTCATACCATCATTCAAACTTTCCAAAACATACGTCACTCCATTTTCCCAAACTCTCACAACTCTATAAGGTCCATCAAACTTCTCCCTCATCTTTGAGACATTCAACCTACCCTTCACTTCTTTCACCTTCAATACTTTCGCACCTAATTGAAATGAACGGAACTTTTCATGTGCCTCACGCCATAAACTCTGCTCACTTTCACTCAAATGAAACCTATCTTTCACTCGCCTTTCAAAACCTGATTTCTGATTACTTTCTCAATAGCTAAGCCTTCAGCCTTAAAACCTTTAAAAATCTTAAAAGGAAACTTTTAAAGACCATATAACCTGACACCAGTTAATATAGATATATATATTATGTCGTCGAGTGACCCACCAACATATACGTCACTTCTACCCGAGATGTGTGGATGCTCAAGGTCAACTCTGGTGATGACAGATGGGGGGATAGAAGTGGGGGAAGTTGGAGACCAACTTCCCTGAAGGAGTACGAGGGATTTAAATACATATGATAGAGTGCAATTGGCCATTATTAAACTAATGAAGGCTGTGCGCTATGAGGCTTCTGAAAAAGTAAAAACAAAAATCAATTTTAATATTTACATAGTATACAAAAAAAATAGTTTCAAATAGAATAATGGTAATGGATACTCAATGTTTACAATAATCGATCTAACAGAGCTATGAGGAGCAAACTATATTAAAGTGGCCTATAGGCTATATGAGCCTCTGTACATACACATACAGGGATGACTGGCAAGGAAACAACAGATGATTCGTCTCAGCCTAGTTTGGGTTCGAGGCTAAGAGATGAAACAGGGATCGGATAGTTATTCGAGGGACCTCTAGTAGTAACACAAACTAGAGGGAGTATTAATGCCAAATGAAATGTACTGAAAAACAGCATGGGCCAATTGACTGGGGCTCAGATCTGTCGCTAAAATTCTAGCCTTCGGCCTCATAGGGAAATGGAGTGTGATTGAGAATGATGTGTTTCGTTGTAAAAGGCAGGCCTATACTGTTGATGCCCGAATGGGATCAGCAGGGGTTTCATGATAATGCCCCGGCAGGCGACAGAGGCATGCGTTTAAGATTCCAATCCCTCGCTTAATGCAGAAAGCAGTTTTATATTCTGACTGTTCCTACGGTCCTAGCTCACATTGACTGACCATGTGGTTTTGAGAGGGCACATGGCAGCAAGGAACCTCTATTCTCAACAGTATAGATATAATATAACACGATGTGCAATTCAAAATTATTTAATGCCAAATCCTAACTGTGCAAGATTTGGGAGCAGAAGTATAATTACAAATAGTTGAAAGTGGCACCATTCATTGTGGGGTCCTGGACAGAAGAGAGGTGCTACTGAGCTTTTAAAAGAGTTTCCTTGCCATAAATCCTGAGGGCTTAGGGTATGAATAGCATCTCTTGGCAGCATAGGCACTGTCAAGTCGCCTGAAGGAGATGCTGGGTCTGCACAAACATGAACAAAACAGATTTTTTTTTATGCATCTAATGCCTATTTGGGCATTAGTCGCCATATTAAAAACCTGCCTAGCACTAGGCTACTTTAAAATCAAATTCAAAAACACACACAAAAAAAAACATACACCAAGATCCTCCATCGGGAGGTCTCCCCCGCACAGGAACCTGCGACCTATCAGGAGGAAAAAACAAAAACAAAAAACAAAACTGGTTAAATAAAAGGGAAAAGGCCGTCCTCCTCCCAAAAGTCTACAAGTTCACCAAGCAATATGCACGCACTCGTCCTGAGTACAAGGGACAGGCGGTAGCGACCCCGCCCATCCTGGTACCGAGAGAGGTAACGTGCATGAAGATCACCCAGAGTGGGACATTCAACAAGAATGTGCCAAACAGTCTGGCGGACGACACAGTCGCCACAATATGGCGCTGGCTATGGGTCACACGTGTGCCGGATTCAGAGACGATTCCCATCTTCTTTGCCAAGCTGCCCGTATTCCTGCAATGTAGTCGGTGTGAGGAAGAGCGAAAAGGCTAAAGGTATAACTGGCGTCTCTCGGCGGCGTAGGCACCGTCGAAATCAGCTGCGAATGCGGTGAGAGCTGTTGGCGACTGAGGGAGGCGCCGAGCTCGGGGGTAAAGGCGAATAATGCACTGTACACGGCGTAGAGCGAGTGGCATCTCCCCAGCATCGACTAGTAGGCTCACAATGGGGGAAGTGCGGAAGGCACCGGTCGCAAGGCGAAAGCCGGTGTGGTGGATCGAGTCCACCTTCCACAATAAACGCTCGGCTACGGATACATAAAACTCGCATCCGTAGTCGAGCTTCAAATGAACAAAGGATCGATAAAAAAGTAAGACAGTCGCCCTATCAGCGCCCCAAGCGTTGAACTTCACAGAACGAAGAATATCTATGGCGCGGGTACAAGAGAACCTAAGGCTGCAAATATGAGCCTCCCAGGTGAAGCGTCGGTCTAATACAAGACTAAGGAAACGGTGCGATTCAACAACTTCCAGGCATACCCCATTCAGAAACAACTCTGGATCTGGGTGGAGCCGTGGATGGCGGCACAAGTGCAACACCTTAGTCTTGGCCAAGGAAAACCGAAACCTGTGCGCATCGGCATAGCAAGAGAGGCGGTTCAATGACTGTTGGGGTCGACGCTCCAGAGTTGGCATCTGGGCTGCGCCAAAAGAGATCGAAAGGTCGTCCACGTAGAGCGTAGCGAGAACATCTTCCGGCAGCACCGAGGTGATGCCGTTGATGCTCAGGGCAAAAAGTGTGGCACTGAGGACACTTCCCTGTGGGACACCCTCTTCCTGCTCCATTGAGCGGGAGAGGGCTCCCTCCACCCGTACTCGGAATCGACGATCTCGCAAAAATTTAGATATAAACATTGGGAGGCGTCCCCTCGCCCCCATCGTGTGGAGAGTCTCTATGATACCTTATCACCATGCGGTATCATAGGCCTTCTCCGGATCGAAAAACACCGTGGTGTAGTGCTGTCTACGAAGGAAAGCCTCGCAGACGGCATTTTTCAGTCGGAGCAGAGCATCCGACGTGGAGTGGAATTTACGGAAGCTGCACTGTGCAGAAGATAGATGGCCTCCGCTGTCCATGAAAAAGGCTAATCTAACATTTACCAATTTCTCCATCAACTTGAACATGCAAGAGGTTAGATAGATTGGGCGGAAACCGGCAGGAGTAGAGTGATCTCTCCCCGGTTTGCGAAAGGCGAGCACAGTAGCGATTCTCAGGAATCTGGGAAGAGACCCTCCACCCAGATCCTGTTGAACGAATCTAACAGAAGGCTATGCCTCGCTCACCAAGATGTCGAAGCATGGCGTACGGGACATCGTCCGGACCATGGGCAGTGACCGCGCATGAAGGAAGGGCGGAACGAAACTCACTCACAGTAAACATGTCATTGAAGCATGCTCCGCATCTGGAGGTAAAGTCCAGTCGGTGGCCTTCCGCGACATCACGACGTGCATTGAATGCTGGAGGAGCAGCATCCCGGCTAAAAAATGCGGAGAAAGCGGTTGCGAAGGATTCCGCCACGGAGGCGGGGCCGAGATTGCGGTCCCATTCTCCTGGAAAACGGGAGGGATGTCCTGCGAGAACTTGCCCCGAATCCTTTTGACTTGCTTCCACACCTCTGCTAGAGGGGTCTTCCCGTTAAGTGAAGACACGTATGCCCGCCAAGAAAAGCGGCGGGCGTGATTCGAAATATACCGGAACTTAGCCCTAGCCCGACGAAATTCAGCGACAATGAAATCGTTCGGGCGGCGCTTATAGCGCATGTAGGCATAACGCTTCTGTTTGAGGGTTGTCTCACACTCGGCCGACCACCACGGGAGTGGTCGGCGTGCAAAACGGCCAGACGTTCTGGGAATAGTAGTCAAGACAGCGGCGGTGAGGTTACCGGACAAGAACTCAACGGACTCATCTACCGACCTAAACTCCTCAAATGAGATAGAGAATTCAGTCATTTCCTAAAATGCAGGCCACTGCGCTCGCGCCAAGCACCACCGAGGTGGGCTCTCAGGCGGCAGTTGCCCTGAAAATGATATTTGAATGGGAACGTGATAACTACCATCGAGGTCATCGACCATCCCCCAATCAAAATCAGGCTATGCATCCGAAGAGCACAAAGATAGATCAAGGCAAGAAAATGAAGCGGTTCTCGGGCAGTGATGCGTAAACTCAGCCACATTTAGGACACCTAGCACAAGCTCTTCGATCAAATCGGCAAGGACTTGTCCCCTGGGATTTATTGAGTAATCTCCCCAGAGAGGATGTCTGCCGTTCAGATCTCCAAGCAAGAGAAAGGGCCTCGGCAACCGTGCCACGACGCGGCCGAATTCCCCCGCGTCGAAGTCAGCTGACAGTGGAATGTACGCAGAAATAACAGTATATCTACTATCCAGGTGAAGCTGCACAGCCACTGTCTGAAAAGAGGTATTTAAAGTGAAAAGAAGATGGAGACATCATGCCGGGTGTAAACCGCGCATCCCCCAGCCCGGCCCCCATCTCGTGGTGGTGGGGTCGCAAAACCCTTATACGCCGGGAAGGCGGGGAGGGGGCACGCGCCTAGCATGGTCTCCTGCAGAAAAATAGCTAACGGGGAACGGGACGAGACGAGCCTCCGCAGCTCTTCACAGCTGGCGCAGTCTACAGCAATTCCATTTAAGGAATATGCCCTCCAGCCTAGCTCGGAGGAGACACGTGGGCTCTCTTCGAACAGAAGACTCTCACGGTAATGGCCGTACGCTTCGCGGAGGCAGAACCCTGGGTGCTGTTGGCTGGACAATGGGCTGAAGGCGCTGTGGCCTTCGAGGACTTATTGGGGGAGGTTGGGCTCGCCATGCGAGTCTTTTCTTCCCTCCGCCTCGAAACCTTAGGCGGGCGTTGCGGCTTCGAGGCGTGGGGGCCCTCTTTTCAAGGATCCACCGTCTCCGAGCAACTCAGCCCACCACTAGGCGTGGGCGAAGAAGCCGAAGCTCCTTTGTTGCTGTCCTCCTTTCTGGGGACAGCTTTAGGAACCCTGGAAGATGGCCTGGCGACCAACTTCAGGGGTGTTGCCTCCTGTGAGTCTAAACCCTCGGTGGGTGTGAACCCTTTGTGCTGCCAGCTTTACCAGGGGAGCACACAGGTTGAGTAGAACCAACAGAAGGGCTCCGAATGGGCGCAGAAACAACCGTGCTCATTGGGCTGGATGGGCCAGGAGCAGAGGGTGTCTTTCTAACCATTGAGGCATAATACATCCCAGACAGAGCCGGGAATGCCAGGACCAAGTCATTAGCCTCGCGGAATGAGTCGATACTGGGGCTGAACAGCTAGTAGTTCTTTCTCAAGGAGATATGCACCACATTGCTTCAAAGTGGGGTGCGGCTCTCCACAATTGACACACTTTGCCACACACGATTTGGACTTGTCATGTGCGGCCTTGGAGCAATTTACACATACTTTGGGTGCCCTCGACTTTGCATGTCTACATGAGCAATTCGTATGGCCGAAGCAGTGACAGTAATAGCACCAACATGGCAGTGGCACAAATGCTTTCACGCCATAGCGGTACAAACCTGCACAGACTGACTCCGGGAGTTTCTTGTCACAGTCGAACGTGATGAAGAGTGTAGGGGTGGGTCTCGAGGCCCCTCCCTGTTTTCTCATCATGCATTCGACCTTGACTGCGCCATGGTCGGCCAGCTCTAAGGTAATGTCCTCTAAGGAGTAGTCAACGAGTTCCTATGCATAAACTACTCCTTTCACAAAGTTCATGGTATAGTCTGGCATTACAGTCATCAGGGTGCCATCAAGTGTCTGAAGAGCACTTATCTTGGCCGACTCGGAGGGATCCACCGCATTTGCCAGAAGGTTCCCGTCCGAGAAACGGGGCACCTTCGGCTCTCTACCAATTACAATAGCTAATGCTCTCCTCTGATGGATCATGTTACCCTTGGCCAACATGCTGCCATCAGTGAAGCGAATAACGAGGAAGCGTTTGAAGCGACCCGGGCTCGAAAATGGCAAGTAACTTCTGAATAAGGGGCCCTGATGTTATCGAGGCTCCACTCTGCACACTTTTGGTCTTAGTCATAGTCACAGGCACCACACCCGGGGGGGGGGGGCAGAGGCGCCAGATGTGCCGATCCTGGCTTGGTCGCTTACCGAAGTGACAGCAGACCCATCCATCCGCGCAGCCCCCGTGGATGGAGAGGAGCCCTGAGTGATCTTAATCTTTTTCTTTCTTTCTTTTTTAGGTGAGGAAGGTGGGAATGAACCCGTTTGTACCCTACACCAGCAGGAGCCCCCAGGCCAGATGGACCAGCCTCAGCCAGGAGCTTCCCCATCTCGGAGAAGGTCCTGACAGTCGCAGCAGCACCGATCAGAGGAGATCCCTCCCCTCCTTGTACTGCCTTGGAAACCCAGGCCGTTTGAGGAGGACCCTGCATAGGGGTGGATTCGGGTTCAGTGCTTGGCGCCAAGCCCGGATTTCCTCCCATGGAAGGCTCTACTATCTGAGGCTGGGTTGCCTCAAGGACCATGTCTATCTCAGGGATGCCTCCAGTTGACCATCCGCGCCAAGAAATTGCAGGTCTCATTGGCAGCGTTGTCACAGTCACATGTGGGGAGGCACAGGCTTTGACCCTGGCAAGGTTCAATATTCTTGCCTGCTAGTCTTTTGAAGGAAGCGACCGAAGGGGCCTAGCTTCCCTCTCCCCCCTAATGGGGTTTGCCCTACCGAGCCGCTTCAATGGGTTGCGATCGGCTATGGGCTGCCTGCTGGCTTTCTTGGCAGTCCCCTCATAAAGTAAAGGGGGGGGACTGCTGCTGGAAATGGAAAGAGGGAGGTTCCCGAAAGCACCTCCAGAGAAGGGGGTGAGGGAGAGTCCCCTACACCCATAGGCAAAGGAGAGTAGTAAGTCTCCTCTCCGGTTAGACAAATTTGGAAGGTCCCCTGCGCAAGCACAGGGGGGGGGGGGAGACCTCCATTTTTTCGGTGGAGCTGCCCGAGGGCAGCTCCGTCGATGTACAAGGGGGAATGAGGAGAGATTTGGGGGGGGGGGGTTGCATACATGGGCATGGTGACCCTCTTTTTTATATGGGACGCAATAGCTCCTCACCTCTTGCAATTGCCCGCACTGCAAGAGGTGCTTACAGGCCTGGCAGAGCCAGGCGCCGCCATTTGTGACCACCCCTCCCGCCTGGTGGCCTGGCAGTCCATCAGCATGGCGGCTCGACCTTGAACACGACGTAAAATTGATAGAATGTGAAGAGGAGAGGAAAAGGGATGTGAGGAAGGTATGGGTGGGGATGAAGCAGGTTGTTAAAAACCAGCCACCCCAGACCGGAGCTCAGGGGTTAGGGAACATTGCCCCCCCCCCCCTTCAGCCCCGATCTGGGATAGTTGGCTGTGAAGAAGGTAAGCGTCTACCCTGTGAAATTATAGGCTGACCAGAGAAAGTTGTGGGAGAGGTTGTAGGGGAAGTGAGGAAGTAGGGGAGAAATACAGGCTGTCTGAAAGGAGAAGAGGGTAAGCTGAGGTCAGACGGGGTGCTGAGTCCCATCAGCACAGCAGCCAGGATGGCAAATTGCCGAGCCCCTTACAAGGAGCGCATAATGGAATGTATAAGGTGCAGAGCAAGTGATATATCACCGTTATCAAGAACTAGGCTCAGGCAATGTGCTGAGGGCACCAGTTGCCAGGTGGAGACTAGTGTGAGCGATCGATTCCCTCTTCTGCAATACATGCTTGGCTGTGGGTGTAAAACTTGCATCTATCATTGGTTTGAATGAACAAAGGATCGCTAGAGAAGCAATGATCCCAAATGCTGAATGTCAAAAAACAAAGAATGTCCATTTCATGGGCACAAGAAACGCCACCCCTATGGCTGCAAATATGGGTCTGCCAGGTTAGGTATAGGTCAAAAACAAGACCAAGGAAACAGTGCAAATTTATTCCTTCCAGGTGAACCTATATAGGAACTACTTTGGGTCAGGGGAGCTGTGGATGTAGGTAGAAGTGTGCTACCTTAAGTTTGGTAAAGGAAAACTGAAAAAACTGTGCTTTTGGCACAATGATTAATGTGCTTCAATGATTGATGGAGGCAACACTCTTAGAGTTGGAATCTGGCTGGCACAGAGAGATCAAAAGGTCTATGTAGAGTGCAGCAAGAATATCTTCCAGCAGCACCCATGCGATATACCATTGATGCAAAGGCTAAGAGTGTGACACTGCGGACACTTCCCAGTGGAACACCTTATTCCTGCCCTATTGGAATGGAGAAGACTCCCCCTACCCAAACACAAAATCACCTATCTCATAGGGATACAGAAGTGAAAATTGGGATGCTTCCCCTCACCCCCATCGTTCTCCAGATTGAAAAACTTGAGGGACATTATGATATCTATGAAGGAAAGCCTCTTAGATAGCATTTTCCAGTCGGAGCAAAGCATCCAACATGAAGTCGAACTTGTGGAAGCCACACTGAGCAGAAAACAGGTAGCCTCTACTGTCCAAAAGAAAGCTAATCAAATATTTACCAATTTCTCCATCAACTTGAGCATACATTGGCTTAGAAAAATTGGGCAGAAACCATCTGTGATATAGTGATGTCTCCACAGTTTTGAAAACAGAACAGAACAAGTCTGGGAGAATTTGCTCTGTTCAAATCATATTGAAGAAAGCTAATAGAAATGCCATGTCTCACTCACCAATGGCATACAGGACTTCAGGAGAGAAAGGTCAGTGTTTGTGGATGAAGCGAGAGCAGACAACTCACTGAACATTAATCTGTCATTGAAGGGGTCCTGCCATTAAGTGAAGAGACATATGTCCACCAGGAAGAGTGGCAGGCCAACTTCGAAACATACCAGAACCTAGCCCTAGCTTGACCAAATTCACCAATGTGAAATCATTCAGGCAGTGCACATGGTGCATGTAGGCATATCATTTCTGTCTGAGGGCTGTCTCACACTCCGCCAATAACAAAGGAAGTGGACTGCATGCAAAACAACCATACATTCTAGGAATATTAGTTAGGCCCACAATGATAAATTTGGCGGAGAACTCAATGGCCAGATCCAGCAACTTAAACTCCTTAACTGGGACAAAGAAATCAGTCATTTCCTGAAATGCAGAACACCCTGCCCATGCCACCACAAAAAGGCAGTAACCCCAAAAATGATAGTTGAATGGGAAAGTAATCACTACTGTGGAGGTCAACTACATCCCACCCAGAATCAGGCTGTGTATCCAGAGAGCAGAGGAAAATGAAGTGATTCTCAGGCAGTAATGCGTAAACTCATCCACATTTAGGACACCTATCTCCAGCTCATTGATCAGGTCAACAAGGATTGATCCCTGGGATTGTGTACCTCACTACCCTGAAGGTTTGCCTACCATTCAAATCACCAAGGAGAAAGGGCCTGGGTAACTGTGCCACAATGTGGAGAACTCCACAGCATTGGTCACCTTTGGCTCTTTAGGACACCTATCTCCAGCTCATTGATTAAGTCAACAAGGATTGATCCCTGGGATTGATTGTGTAGCCTCACCATCCTGAGACCTTGCCTAACATTCAAAGCACTAAGGGGAAAGGGCCTGGGCAACTCTGCCACAATGTGGAGAACTCCACCACATTGATCACCTTAGGCTCTTTATCAGTCAACCTAGCTAATGCCATTCTCTGATGGACCACATGGCTTATGGCCAACATGTTGCTATCAGTAAAGCAAATAACTAAAAAATGTTTGAAGACGGTGGGCTAAAAACAGCCAGGTGATCTCTCAATGAGGGCCCCTATCATCATCAAGTTCCTGCTCATCACACTACAACTTTGGTTTTGGTTCTGGGTGTCCCATCCCGAGGATGCCTCAGGGCTGGACATCCAGTCTTGGCCTGGTCACTTGGCAAAGTGGCTACGGAACCAGCCATCCACAGAGCCCCAGTGATGGACAGGAACCCCTAGTCCTTATCTTTTTTTTCTCTTTAGGAAATGAGGGTAGGGAGTGAACCTGCTTCTCCCCACCCCCAGAAGAGGCTCCAAGGCTGGACAGGTTGGCATCAGCCATATCCTTTCCAAGAGAAGGTTCTGGCTGGCAAAGGGGCACTAGCCATAGAGAGGAGGTCTCTTCTCTCCTTTTGAATCCTCACGAGAACCTTGCACATGGGGCGGACTCAGGTTCATTATTATCTGCCACTTAATCCAGGTTCACCCCCACAAAAGACCTTACCATCTAGGGCAGGGTCACCAGCAGGATTATCTCTACTTCAGGAAAGACATCCGAGTGGTCACCCCACCCCCCCTAGCATGTCAACATCCATTGAGAAAAGCAGGAACCAGCCATGCTAGCTCCCATCAATGTCACCAACCTACAATTAATGAGGTGTATGGGAAAGGCCCAGGGAGTGGCTCACCTGCCCCCATCAGGGGAGATAAGAGGCAAAGGAGTGCATCCTTTGCCTCAGCATGATTTTGGGGGGCTCCTGAGAAAGTAAAGGGGGACTCAATGCTAGATGCAACGCTATAAAATGGAGTAAAGGAGGAAACACCCAAACCTCTAAGTAATAGAGAGGAAGAAATGCCCTCTATCCTATAAGATTCTTGAGGGGGCTACCTCCATCACAGACACAAGAGGAGCTGCCTGAGGGTTGCTGTGAAGATGGAACCCTTTTGCCAAAGACAAATGGTTGGGTGGGAGCCCCATCCACCAGTCAGAGTGGTGCTGTTATGAAATACCCTGTCTTCAACACCAAGGTCAAGGAAGGATTTGAATATAAGGATGTAGTCAGAAATGTTGACAAATTAGGAAACTTGGCCAACACCAGAATACCCAAAGTTAGGACCCCAAAAAAGTGAAGAAAAAGGGTGGGCTATATCCTGCAAACAGCCTCTCACACATATCCCCTTTCTGGTTTTCAGACTTTTCAGCTCCCCAGACTTAGTTCCCTAATGATCTGTAGTGGCTCCTGGTATCGTCTCAAAGGCCAGAGCTCCCAACTTAGCAACCCGAGATTTCCTTACTAGATTGTACTAATCATTGACAGAATGGCCATGATTTGGATCTGTTGTGGCAGACCCAGAGATGGAACCCCAAGACCTTTATTTGGCATGACAGCCAACATGACAGTCAAACCTAGTGCCCATAAGCATCCGAAAATGGCTACAGGGAGGTAATGAGCTCCTTAAATCTTTGCGAAAGGTGAGGGGATAGTTGAATAAAAATGTAGCTCTGAGGAGTGAGGAGGAAGTGCACAACAACTTCCTCCACCACATTGGAGATGAAATTAACCCAGTGATGAGGCTTACCAAGTTTGCACTCAGATACCAAATGTAATATGGCACTACCCCTGTATGGAGGGGGGGGGGGTAAGTGTTTTGCCACAACTCGTAATCATAGAATACTTTGTGGTGAGGGGCAGGAGTATGTATAGATGAGTAACCTCATAAGGGATACTAGTAATCCATTGGCAAGACTCCAGAACAGAGGAGAGAGTGGGCATGTAGAGCTGTGAAGATGGGAAGGGCATGATAGCGATGTTGTTGTGATTGGTCATGTGCATGAGGATGGATTTGGGACTATTTACCCTGTTGGAAATATCAGCATATATGCCGACTGGTCAGCGAGCTGATGACACCACCTAGTTGTGTTGTTGGCACTCACTGAGATTAAACTCTCCGCCTTGACATCAGAAATCTGAAGCCATAGCCACCTGGTTAGCTAGAGCTCTTTATGAAGTGTTTAAGAGAAAGAGAATAGTGAGAGCTCCTAGTTGAAGTGTTATGTGAAAGTGTTTAAGAGAAAGAGAACTGGTGAACATGATATGTATGATAGGTTTGAATGGAAGGGGCATGTGAGATGTTCTTGGGGGCTTTTGCCTGGGAATAAACAAGAGGGTAGAGCACCCTATTGATGCGAAGGTAGCTTTGTATTTATTAGAGCATATAATGTCACCTGAGAGTTGCTTCTTTTTTTAATGCACCCATCTGGCAAATGTCTGCAGGGGCATACTCATAGATAAATCCCTTTAGCCTACATATAGGATATGATACACTAAATAAAAAACAACCCTTTTGTTATATTTGGGCAGCATGATTACCTTTGTTTTCTTTATATCCTTTTACTGGTATTGCTATGCACCAAACCCATGTTGTGGCAAACTGGTTGATTGATGATGATGACATTTATGCATTTAAATCTTATACTGTAATTTTATTTTATTTTTAATTCAAAGTTTGAAGAAAGCTTACCCGTTTTAGTTCTTGAAAAATGTTTTCCGGTGTTGAAGTTGCCCAAGGATTGTTGATTGGAACACTTTGAGTAACAAGAACTAAACATCGTTTTATTGAATCTTTTTGAATGTTTCCACCAGAAAGACATTTGAACACTTCTGCTGCAGTCTGTAATGCTTCAAGAATATAAGCTTGCCGGCAGGTATTTTTGTAAGAGTAGCTGCAAAGTATAGTGAATGCAGTAGATGGTAAATAAGCAAAGTTGTACAAGTTAGCACTACATTAGCTGCATAAAAGTTTATAATCATAAAGATGAAATGTATGTTAATTGCTTCATATCAGATAAGAATAGCAACCACATTCTAACACCATGAGTGGCATAGTTTAGGGTAATCAGATAGTAGTCTTTTCAAAGCTCAGAGACAAAAAGAAGTGGTAGTAAAGTTCAATTTACCTATTAATAATGTAATCAATATCATCATTAACAACTGTAGCTCAATAGCAATTGGTTTTTTTATTCCTGGTTTAAAAAATTCAGCATTTATTGTGAAAAAATCGTTTGATGACCATTTTCAATAACATCTTTATTTCTAAATTTCTGCCACTTATAAAATGTTCTATTATAATCTGTTATGCAGATGTGGAAAAATATCCCAACCTAACAAACTTAACTTTTATTGGCTTTGTATTGCAGAGAAAACCCTTGTATTGTCATGTTGGAGAACAACACTGTTTCTGTTTACTAAAGTTTGTCACTGGGGTAATGCATCATTTACAAGATCTAGTTAATGGCAATAAATGCATGCAGTAATATTTGTGGACAGTTGAACATGACATATTCAGTTTTTACACTAAATTTCTAGAGCTGTGAAAAGGATCTAGGTCAAATGTTACTTTGAAAAGATCATCTTCCAGAATAAGGCACCATCAGAGAAGAGATCACAATTACTGTTTAAATTCTTTGTTTAAAATGAAAATGGCATTTCAAGCCTTCACTGGATGAGAATACACATCACAAATCTTTTTCATTGCCCACATTGCAGTAATAACTGACAATAAGCAATGATGAATATGTTGCTCTTTTAAGACTATCTCCCAAGATGACTTTAAATAAGAATGACGCTGCTGCCAGTAGGAGATGATAGACTAGCTTTAGACATTTTCTACCATTTAAGCATGATCATTTACTAGTTAATGGTCTTATAATCCATATCAGTCAAATAAATAATTACATTCTGAACACCCTAATATAAATAATTAAAGCAAGGTTTGATATTTTTAACTAAACTATTTAAAGCAAATTTTAATGTGTATACATTACACATTTCCATATTTCTGAACAACCAAAATTTACATACTTGGCATCTTTTATAGCATTTAAAATTGAAATTTGAGAAGTGGTAGGACCTTGTGTCTCAAGTTGTGTGCTTGAACCCAAGACAGTTAACTCACTTCCAAAAAATACTAAAGCATATTGCACCATTGAGCTCTGAAAAAGAAACACTGCTTAACAACACTATCCAATCACTAACCAATCCCTGGACATCCACCCTCCCTCATAAGGACAGACTTTATCTGGCAAGGATACAACATGGGCAATATCCAGCCCTTTTGAGTTCTGAGATGGAGAAGGTCCTGGCAGTCGCAGGGGCACCTGTCAGAGGAGGAGATCCCTCCCCTCCTTGTATTGCATTGGAAACCCTAGCTGTTTGAGGAGGACCATGGATAGGGGCGGACTCGAGTTCAGTGCTTGATGCCAATGCCGGATTCGCTCCCATGGAAGGCCCTACCTTCTGAGGCTGGGTTGCCTCAAGAACCATATCTATCTCGGGGGAAGGGGGGGGCTCCAGTTGGCCATCCCTCCCCCCCCTTCCAGGACATCACAGGTCCCATTGGCAGTGGTGTCACAACAAGGTCAAGTCTGGGGAGGTACAGGCCTTGACCCCCCCCTCCCCCAGCTAGGTTTAATTTTCTAGCCAGTAGGTCTTTTGAAGGAAGCAACTGAAGGGGCCTGGCTTCCCTCTCCCCCCTAATGGGGTTTGCCCTACCAAACCGCTTCAATGGGGAGCAGTCGGCTATGGGCTGCCTGCTGGCTTTCTTGGCAGTCCCCTTGGAAAGTAAAGGGGGGATTGCTGCTAGAAAGAGGGAGGTGCCTGAAGGCACCTCCAGACAAGGGGTTAAAGGAGAGTCCCCTACACCCATAGGCGAAGGAGAGGAGTAAGCCTCCCCTCTGGTTAGAGGGATTTGGAGGGTCCCCTACGAGAGCACAGGGAAAAGACCTCCATTTTTTCTGTGGAGCTGCCCGAAGGCAGTTCAGATGATGGACAAGGGGAAATTGAGATTCTTAGTTTTGTCATAATTGGGCATTGTGACCCTATTTTTTTTAACAGGAAGCAAACGCTTATCACCCCTCACAGTAGCCCACTCTGCAAGGGGTGCATATGGGGCTGGCAGAGCCAGGTGCTGCCATTTAAGGCCGACCTTGCAGCCCTTCAGCATGGCGGCTCCACCTTGGGCATGGCATAAAAAAAAAATAGATAGTGAAGTGAGAAGGAAAGGGGATGTGAGGAAGGTATGGGTGGGATTCAGTAGGTTGTTAAAAACCCACCATCCCAAACCAGAGCTCAGGGGTTAGGGAACATTGTCCCCTCCTCCCTCAGCCCAATCTGGGATAGTTGGCTGAGAAGAAGGTCAGCATCTACCCCGAGAAAATAGAGGCCGACCAGAGAAAGTTGTGGGAGAGGATGTAGGGGAAGTGAGGAAGTAGGGAAGAAATACAGGCTGTCTGAAAGAAGGAGAAAAGGCTAAGCTGGGGCCAGACAGGGCGCCGAGTCCCATCAGCATGGCAGCCAGGAAGGCAAATCGCCGCGCCCCTTATGGGGGCCACCTGCAGCAACCTGAAAACACCACCTGTCCCATTCTATCCTGACCCCAATCTTGACCATCCCATCTCAGAACCAATTTTACTATAACTTCCTTAGAAGACCTGGAGAAGACCAAATGCTGCTGGGTTTGAGTGAACAGAACCTGGCAATGACTAAATATCACATTCTAAACATGCGAGTTCGCTTATATTTGAAAATTTAAATTCAAGTGAAAATAAATGGAAGATTAAAGCATACACTCCAAATAGTCAGGCACTTCATTCTGAAAATCTCCCAAATCCATAATACACAAATAAGCAGTCCATCTAAACCAGTATGACTTAGATACCTATCTAATACTCGCATACCTAAACATATGTAGTACAAAGAAAGAAATTGGTAGAAATTTTACTACCGAATGGAAATCAATTAAGATCTCTCTTATTCCTCAGTGTAGGTCTACTGTTTAATGTGGAATTTAAACAATAAGTATCAAGTGTATGGAAGCTGACCTGAATGGAGATTCCATCCAGTGACTAACCCCACCAGATGTAGCTTAACTTCCCTACAATCGGAAAGTTTGTTTCCACTCAGCTGGTCCATAGCCCCAACATATTACAAAAGGTGCAACTAGAGAGGAGTGGGTATGTTATGGTGCCAAGATAGGAAGAGGAAGGACAGCAGTCTTTTGATTGGCTGAGTGTGATAGCTTGAGTAAGATCTACCTACCCATATTGGGTAAACACACTGCACTCACCAATTGGTGGACAGGCCTATCTGTGCATTAATGTTTGTGTCTGCTCTCACTGTGGATTAATCCCAGTACCTCAATGAGAAAACCAATGATGTATCCACTAAACTAGCAAGAGTTCTTCCAGAATGGAGGTCCTCAATTATATGAACTTTAGAACTCCTTGTATGGCAGAGCAGAAACAAAAAAACTTGGTATGACTATACTTACCTGAGTAAAAAATACATCATTTTCTTCACTAATACCACCAGAAAAATATCTAAAAAGGATTAAAAAATGTCTAATTA